>VZRF01006819.1:17552-161629 GCA_013396875.1 Vireo altiloquus | reverse complement strand
TGCCGGGGTCTTCGCGCCAAGAAAAATGATACAACGCATAGGTGCATCAGAAGAAAGGAAGAAGAAGACACTTTATTGCTTTTAGCCTTGGTTATTATACATTTTTGCCAAGCACAGGATTTTGTAACAATGATAGAGATTGGTTAACACACGGGAATCAACTAGTAACATAACTAATGATTGGTAGATAATTTTCAGTTTTAGGGAGTATACAGGAATTTCATAACTTTCTGTTATTAGGACAGCTCCATCGCCAGATGTCCGTCGTCTCTGTTCTTGCCTACATACTATGCAGTTTTTTTACTCTGTTTTTCTTAGTTTTGCAAGTACAAGGTCAGTCTGCCCTTGAGTTTTCTTCTAAGGCATTCTTTTATAAAATGGTTGCAAAGTCAGGGCTCCTGTGAGGCCCGCAACACATGAGGATGTTTAGCCTGGAGAAAAGGAGGCTCAGAGGAGACCTTATCACTCTCTACAACTCCCTGAAAGGAGGCTGTAGCCAGGTGGAGGTTGGGGTCTTCTCCCAGGTAACAAGTGACAGTATGAGAGAAGGGAGTCTTAAGCTGTGCCAGGGAATGATCAAGTTGGACATTAGGAGGAATTTCTTCAGAGAAGGGATGATTAGGCATTGGAATGGGCTGCCCAGGAAGGTGGTGGGTTAGCCGTCTCTGGAGGCATTTAAGAAAAGACTGTATGTGGCACTCAGTGGTGTAGTTAATAAGATGGTGTGAGGTCATGTGTGGGACTTGATGATCTCAAACTTCTTTTCCAACCTAGTTTATTCTGTGATTCTGTGATTCTAAGTGGTCAGCTGCCAGTATGAGTTTAGCAGAACAGATTTGCAGGGAGTTTCATCCCACCTAGCCTGAGAAACCTTTGTTAGTGCCCTTCAACACATGGACATTGACATCCCTTCAAAGATTCAGTTCAGTGCAGACGCTTCTTTATACAAAGAATTCCATTAAACTGGAACGCTTGGGTTAGAGGTGTTTTCATTGATCTCCAGGAGTGTCTGTGTAGTAAGGCTGGTACACTTAGCTAGTATCTCCTAACCAGTTTTGAGAACACTTTTCCTCAGTCACAAGTTACTAGAGAGTCAAATATACACAGAGTTAATGCAGATTTTGAATGAAACAGAGAAGACACTACTCTTGTGGTCCGGATTCAGGTTGGCCCTCTTATAAGTTATTTTGCCTAGATATCTTAGGCTGAAATATGTATATTGAACTGGTTTTGTTTGGGGTTTTTAGTTTGGTTTTTTCTTTGTTATTTTTATTTTTTTTTTTTAACCTGGACAACATTAATGTGATTTAATGAGGGATCTGGCAGTATACATATGTAAATATGTATATATGCAAATACATATACCATGGATAAATTATATGCAAATGCCACATTCTGGAATTTAGAGCATATCTGAAATAAGATTTCTAGTTTTTTTCTTCTTGGCATAGTTTCAGAAATATATCTTTGAGAGGTTAATTTACATCATATTGAGGATGGTGTCAGCAGCTGTTAACAGTGGTCCAGTGTAAATAAAGCTGAGTTGCAGGTTGTGAAACAATTGTGACAGGAATTTAAAATTAAAGGCTTGAATTTTTACTACCAACAATGATCCATAACAACTCCCTATAAACTTGAAATATTTTGTTGGCTTTTACAAACAACAGAAGTCAACATTAAGTAGCTCCTTCACCTGCCCTAAATTGGTAATTATTTGTAACTGCACTTTCAGGGAGGCAGATGATTTGCTAGTATTATCTGTACATTATTAAATTATACATTTAATTTCCCTTAAGTTCCCTTAAGATGTAATAGCTTCCATTAAACATAATAGTTTAATATATTGCTTATTTACAACTTGAAAGTATACATACAGGAGAAAATCTACATCAGGGAGTAGAATGTACATGGGACTTACAGCCAGCCATGCTTTGGAAAGTCAGAACATTTTAATTTGTAGTAGCATTTCAAGTAATCCTTAAACTTTTCTTGACCCATGATTTCAAACAGTTTTAAAAAGGGAAAAAAAATTTTAAAAGCTGCTACACTGACTTGCTAACACAGTAGTCTTTCACTACTACATAATTTGGGAGATAACTCTATGACAGACAGCCCAAATAGGAAGCAATTAGTGTGATAAGTACAGAAATTTTGTCCTTTAAAGCATCTTCTAATGCATTGCCAAAACACTGTTTCTGGGCAACAGTTTGATAACTGTTGATTTTATTTAATTGCTATTTTCAATTGAAAACATTGTCAATAATGCCAGTAAAAAATATAAATATTTACACCATAAAACATATTTAAGGAGATATTTGTTGTTAATAGTCACACACCTCTCATTGTTTGCAGCATTTCAAGTTACATTGCTGCTTGTTCATAATACCAAAAAATAATGCCAAATGTTCTGGAAGTAAGTAGTACAAAGTACAGTTCTCTCAAATATGCTTTTCTTTCTCTGTTCCTTATATAAGTCATTCTTTCTCTTTACTCTGTGTCAGTTCAGTGAAATTTTAGAATGAGTTAGTGTACGCAAGAAAAGAAATACATCTTTTGTCTCATTGCTCCCCTTTAGCTTGGAACAACTTGCAGTTTATTTTGTCATAGTTTGTTTTCAGCTTTCAGTCATGTCCAGTAATTAACTGAAAGTACTGAAATATTAATCATATGTGACCCACAGAGTTCAGCTATATCCTTTTCTTTTGAAAATAATATTTTTTAATTCTTCAGTCCTAAATAAAGAAATACTTACAGCATTTAGGGGTATTTTTGCTTGTTTTGGTTAGTTGGGGGTTTTTGTTGATATACATTCAAGTATCTTACTGCTGTTTATTTACTACCTAGTAAATCCTTTAAGAGATGCCAATTCAATTATCTTAATATAGCTGCTTTGTAAAAGGTGGGCATAGCTAAACCTAGAAAGGAAACACAAACATGCTTTCCACTTAAGCTATAATTTAAGCACCCATATGGTCAATATTTGTAGATATGTTTTTGTGGGCCTTCTCCAAGTCCATTTAAAACTGCAAATAAAGAGAACTTTATCTGCTATCATCTTATGGAAGAAACCATCAACTATGTTATTTGCAGACTATATGAATTTAGTACTTTTATTATAGTGAGAGGAAAAAAAAAACCCAAAAAACCCCCAAAGATCAAGGAATAGTTTATCTGTAATGTGTTCAATCTACACTTTAAACTTGTTGGTACCTCAACAGTGGAATTAGTATAGGGCCATCATATAAAACCATGCAAAAATTCCTCAGTTTAGCAATATTACCTGAAAGAAAAATCATTCAGGTTGATATAAGGTTGTGTCACCAGCCCTACATCAACCTGACCTCAAGATGGTCCCAGAAGAAGTTCTATGGTCAATAGCACAGCAAACTCATCAGGCAGTTTCTGAATAAGCCGAGGAACAAGAACTGCTTCTTGGAAAATATAAAAGGTGTACAGGAGTCTATGATTGGGAAAACCTACTTCTTAGCATAATTAAAAGCACATCATTGTGTAAAACATCATCTCTCCCAGGTGCTTGTGCCATCTGTCAGATGTTGAAAGACTGAATAACTTGTTGCCTGTAGGAAAAGGCACTGCAAAGAAAGGGCAGTCAACTGGGCTGTGAGCAGTGACAATGCTCATGGCACTTGAGGAAAATTCTACAAAGGCTCATGCAGAGCCAACACCAACAGAAGACTTTCCCAAAGAGAGATTGAAGATAGTGAATGAACCCTTTATAATTTTTGGAAAGATGTTTCAATAGAAAAAGTAAAGCAATAACACATCTAGAATTACAGAAACAAGGAACCTCTGTAAGAATAACACAGTCATGGCCAGCTAGTGACTACGGACATAGCTGGAGACCAAAATTCAAAAGAGGTTGTGTTTTGGGTTTTGCTTTGTTTTGTATTGTTGGGGAGGGGAGGGTTTATTAACATGGTCCATTCTGTAAAAAAAAAAAAAAAAATTCATACATTCTCTGCCCTGTTGACCTCAAAAATGACAATGTTATCACATGAAGGAAAATAAAGTAAAATAAATGAATGTCTGGAAGGGTCATCAGTAAGAAAATAAAAAAAAAGAAGAAGAAAAAAATCACAAGACAGGACTTGTCAAAGTATAAAAGACCGCCTTGAGAGGCCTAACAACATCATACAATATTCAACAGACATTCTAATCAGCAGGCATCCAGAAACCAGGGATATATCTTTAAAGTTGTATGTTTGCGTCACTCAAGAGAATAAAATCCTCACTTCGTTTGTATTATTTATCTTACTAATAGGGTGTTTTGTTTGCTTCTTGTTCTTAAAAGAAGTCACTATACTTAAAAAGTACATTAATTAACAGAGTAAGATTTCTTCTTTTGGAAGGATAATAGTGAACTGAATATTTGGGAATATTTAGTAGTGGATCAAGGCTTGTGGGGTCAACCAGCACCTTCACAGTAATGATTTTATTCTTAATAAGTTCATTATTTTCATTATATTGTAAAATTATGTTATTTTTACCCAGATAGAATAAGGAAAAATCCTGAAATTTTGAGTTTTCTTCTTAACTGAAGGAGTATAAGTAAATATCTTTGCTAAACAGCAAATGCAGATGTCATTGTTTATAATTTGATTAATATATTTTTACCGCAAATTTGTAAAATAAAACACCATAGATTGTGGCTCATATTAATAAACCACATGAAGTATTCTGTTACTCTTTTTGATGTGGGAAATCAGATTCTCGTTCAAACACATAGATTTTCACAATGAGAAATGAAGACAAAACACTGTGACCATGTTCTATATGGAGTGGGGAATCAATGTCAGACTCTCATAATTATATCAACATGAACACAACAGCTACTCTGTGTATCACTCACTTCTACAAAGCTGCTATTAAAACTGAATGAACTCCCTAGAACTCTTTAGCACCTGAGATCTGCTTGGGTGTTCCTTTGATTTTTTTCATCATTTATCCCAGATTGCTGTACATCAGCAGCAGAACAAACATGAGAACGGTGACCTTGTCAATTATTCTTCTGTGAAGAAAAAGTGTTCTTGTCTGAGTACAGGAACTGTTATATCAGTAAAGGGTGATGAGGTTGAGGTACACAATAGGGCTTTTTCTTAATTCGGCAAACACAAAGACAAAAATATTCTACTGACTGCCAGATGATTTCTTTGTGGTATTCTCTGTGAAAGAAGGAATGTATAATGTAGAAATTGCAACAACTATTTTAGACTGTAATCCTGGAAATCCAAGAATGGAGGCAAAATTTTATTCTTATAAGTATGACAGAATTGTAGGGACAGAAACAAACCCTCTACATGTCAAAAGGCAACTACATATGTCACTGGGAACATAAATTCCTCCCCTATTTCAGTAACTCTGGTTCAAATTTTTCTAGATGTGCCTTGCTTTAGGACATCCACGGGGATTCCAGGCAGATTTTGCAAAGTCAAAGCCTGCATTAAGAAGCCCTGTTTATACCCTGATTAGTGCCATTTCAACACAGCTTCCTAATCCTTCTCTTCCCAAACAGAAAATAAGACATTTCACAGAATTTGTAGTTTAATGATCTTATTTAAAATACTATTCTGAACCTATTCATTCCATTCCCATTGGGCCTGTATTTGTCCATTTTTGGGCAGATAGAACGAAAATTGGGAACCGGATTTACAATTCTTAATTACCAATGCATTAGACACGTTTAGGAACTCTACTTTATGATAGCCTATATTTCTAAAACTGTGTTTTCATTTTATTATTTAAATATGTATTATTTCAGAATTAAGTTGAAACAAAATTTTCATTTGTTAAATGAAGTAGAATAAAATTGTTATTTTAAACTCATCACATATTTTATGTACAGATACGCTGATAAAACCCTTTCACCATCAATAATCTCCCTATTTAACTAGTCACAATACTAACAGCCTCTTAAGCAATCTTTTATTACGGTGAAGCTCAAGTGAAGCAAATAATTTCACAATTCTGAAATACATCACACAGTTTACTTTTCAAGAATATCTATAACTTTCTCACAGGCTGTCATTGTCTTTACAGCTGTGTACAATGGTATTTTGTGTAGGCGAAGCTTGGGACAGACACTACTGAACAGATTCCGTGTTAACATCTGAGTAGATGCTATTGTTTATATATTAGAGGCTTGACGGCTGTTATCAATTTGTTATAATGAGAATGCTGTTGCTTTGAGAGGGGATTTTACAATTTTTTTAGGAATAGCTCCAAGCTTTAATCAAGTGTTTTATGATCTAAAGCAAATTCAAGATAACAGACAAAAGACTTTATTTTAAAATTACCTCTAATAGACTACAGACTACAATTTCAAAATCACCAAATTCATGCTTCAAAAAATGGATTTTTTAAATTTAATACTGATCATTAAGTAAATCAGTAGAAAATCATAAAAAAACCCGTAAGCCAGGCAATCAGATTTGAGCATGAATTGTGCTACTTGGTCTTACAGTTATTTATTACTAAGCCCTTCTGAAGAATTGTTAATGGTCTGTTATCTTTATTTTTTTCAAATACTGGGAACTTTCAAACTTGTGAACTATTGCACACAAGCAAATGGGAAATAGACAATTAATGGCAGACAAGAGAATTAAGGAACATTTCACTGATTCACTTACTAATCTTTATTGCATTTCAGACTTGTGTCTTCATGGCCTTCTCCTACCCCCTTTTCCTTCCCTAATTCTTTTATGAATGTCCTAAAAGCTCAGATAAAGAAAAGTGTTGGAAAAAACTAAAAGGTAACTCTTAAAGACCACAAAATTCTTAAAGCTGACCCAATTTTATCTCAGTTTTCCAAATTCAGTAGTATTTATTTACAAAATTTAGATAGCCAGAGACTAAACAAGAAGCAAATTAAACAAATCATAAACATGTTATTACAGTCAATGCCCTAAATACTGAAAATGTACAATATGCAAAGAAATTTCTCCACTCTTAATTTGAATCATATCTCCAGAGATCTGCCTCCACAGAAATATATGGAGGACTGGGGGAAATACAGATTTTAAACCAACAGAAAAATACAGATTTTTTAAACTTCCAGTTATGAAAAACTATTAATAGGTTTTAAGGCTGATATAGCATTGTAATATTTACATCCTTTCAACAGATGGAAGTACAGAATAATCACTGGGATAGCAAAGCCGAGATGCCTCTAGAAGAAATTTGTTCTCTATTACACAGTAACTGGAAGAAACTCTTTGATTATAGAAGGCACGGAAAACATGATTGAATTAAGTCTAGAAATTAAAAGTTACATCTCTTCATTTCTTGTAAGTCCTGATCATGTCAGTCTTTCTATGTAATGTAGTGATGCAAAGCTATCCAGGAGACATTTGATTCTCTGAGCCACAGCCTGGAAGAATTTAATTACTGAGAGTTACACAGGGATCAAAACAGTACAATTAGTGTTTAACAACGTCAAAGTGGCTGTTCTCACTTAAATTGACATTGTTGTTTAGCAAGATGATTGAATCCATCAGGGTATAATTATGGCAAAAATCAAGTTTGTTGACCTCACCACATTTCTGGAGTTTTAGATGGGTTTCAGCTTAAACTGTAACTGGTCAAATAGTGTACGTTGACATGAGATCTAAACAATTACCTATATTTTATGAGTACAGTCTCTGTGAAGTGCTTATCTACAGTTTATGCAACAATCTGCTGCCAAGTAAGATTTACCTGAAAGTTCCTCAGGAAATCTAAGAAAACAGTATCAACCATAAAGTTTAAAACCCTATTAATACAAGATGGATTGGGATCCTTAGGGAGATATATCAAAGAGTTCATTATTTGACCCTAATTAGTGTCACTAGCAGAAAAATGCCAAAAGGGCCTTATCAACTATGTAAAGATTCAAACTTATAGTACACATCATGCAAATGAGTTTAAAAATTGTCCTTGCTTACCTACTTAGAGAGCAGAGGAGAAATGGAGTCTGAGAGGATTTTTGATTTTGATCTTTTTACTTTTTTTAGTTTATGGGAGTTATAAAAACATCAAGAAAAAGACAGATATGAGGAAAGTCCTCTAATAGGGAAGGAGTACATCTCAATTTAAAACAAACAAGTATCTGACCAGACAAAATATGAGAGATTAAAAGCTTCAAGAGACTTTACAATGAGTGAGAGTCATTTTTAATGACTCAAATATTTTCAATTGTTTAAAACAATTATCAATAGTGTTTCTTTTTACAGAATTGAACACAGATCTGTGGGATCACAGAATCATAGAATGCCAAGGGTTGGAAGGGATCTTAATGATCATGTAGTTCCACCCCCCTTCCATGGGCAGTGACACCTCTCGTTAGACCAAGCCTTGTCCAAATTCGCTTTGAATACTGACAGGGCTGGGGCATCCACAGCCTTCCTGGGCAACCTGTTCCAGTGTCTCATCACACTCACACTAAAGAATTTTTTCCTATTGTTTAACCTAAATTTCCCCTCTTTCTATTTGTACCCATTATTCCTTGTCCCGTCACTATAGTTCCTAACAAAGAATCCCTCTCTGGGTTCCCTGTAGATACTGGATATCCCTCTTCAGATACTGGAAATTTGCTATGACTTATCCATGCAACCTTCTCCTGTCGGGGCTGAACAGCCCCAACTTCCCCAGCCTGTCTTTAAAGAGAAGGTTCTCCAGCCCTCTTTTCAACTTTGTGGGCCTCCTCTGGGCTTGTTCCAACAGTTCCATGTCCTTCTGATGTTAGGGGCACCAGAACCGTATCCAGTACTCCAGGTGTGATCTCACAACATCACAGGGACATTAATATCCTGTTATTTTTTGAGTAATGTTAATGCATGGGTCTAGTTCTCTTACTTTGCATGATTATTGGAGGGGTTTTAGTGTAAACGCAGCGCAGGTTTATTGCTTTATCTCAAATATTTCAGTTTTTTCTCTTCATTTTTAGTGAAAATAAGCCTTTGATATAATAACTAGCACCTTATATCTTTTGAAGAAGTTCACTCTCCTTAGCTGCCCCACTGCTGAGACTTTGGTGGCATGAGCTGCTTTATACTAGTGATTTTTCCTTGAAAAGGAAATATTTGTGTTCCCTAATCCCAGGACATTTAATTAGCTCTTTAATTCACTTTTAGCTATAAAACATAGTTTATACATTTTTTTTCTTAAAATCACTCATTTAGCCATGTCTGTACTGCACCAATTCAGTGTTATGTTAAAGATTACCTGCTCGATTGGCATATTTACCCAGGGAAGTCAAGGACATGGCTACAACTGTGGGCCACAGTAAAACTGGATTAGCCTGGTAGTCAGGGGCCAGGCTAATTGACTCCATCTGAAGGCAGCACTAATTATCTGATTCCCAGCAATATGCTGAACTATACTGCTCTCTTACAGTTTCTCCAGTTCCTGAGCAACTTCAGCTGGATCCAACTCAAGGCCTTTGTCCTGCAAGGGTACATGCACCCTGAGGCAAAATGTTCACAGCAGTATGACCTCCGGAGCTACTTCATAACCAGCCTTTTCCACTGTCGATAAACCAGCTGTATTTCAACATATAGTTAATAATCAGATAAATATGGATTTAGAAACTGCCTTCAGGCAGTGTTCCTTCACTAAACATCAGCTGCTCTGCACTGCCAATTTTCAAAATATCCTCTTAGATTTGTGTAAAAATGAATAAAATATATTTCACTTAAGGACAATGTAATTCTCACCTGTGGAACCATTTTATCCCTATGCTTTCCTTAGTTGTATTAAACAAATATGTTGATATTCCCCCACATGAGGGCTTTTAATGTGATCAAATAGAGATCAAACAGAGATTAAGCTGTTTGTGCATTCTTGAGTAGTATTTTGCTGTAACTTCGTTTTATTGACAGTAAGTTGCTCCTGATATTGTCACATGCTCCTCACTAATGTCTGTTACCTGAAAATTTAAAAAAAAAAACAATTTACAAAAAATGGTCTGTGCCACGGACTTATTTGACATGAGAGTCATTTTACTAAGCCTGGAAAGCTTCCCCTACTCTGTGCACATCAATCAGATTAATATTAACATAGATGTTTTTAATCACCTTTTATACAAACAATATTAAATTTGATGTAAGTAATGTCACTGCACTCCAAAAATAGAGAAATAACCATTTTCTAAGGTGCTTCCCACATTGTATTAATAAAATGATAGATTGAGCCCATTATCTGGAATTACAAATATTTTCAAAACTTTCCAAATCCAGATCAAAAGTCCAATGAAAATATGTCCAGCCCTGAACACTAAGTAGGTCTAATATAAGTAAGTAGGTCTAATATAAAAATAGATTCATTATTTCCACTGAATGTTCACTTTTTGCTGAATCTGTAGATACAATTAAATTATTGGAATGAAAATCCGGGTGTTCACTGCATTGCACAACTGCTTCTCCCAGTGGAGGTTATTTTCTTTGCATAAAACAATTAAACTTTTCGAAGTAAAAGTTAATGTTAGGGTTACAACAAACACCCCAGTCAAAACTGGAAGTTCAGAAAGCATGTTATGTCAGAAAGGATAGAAAAAAAAAATGTATTTTGATAGGTTTAAAATTTTAACAGAATAATACCACTATAACTTTTAATGGAATATCTTTTAAAGATAGTATAAAAGATAAGCAGATAAAATAGAGTTAAATGAAACTTGCAGGCTTCATATATTAATATCTGTTACTATGAGAGACTGTTTTGTTAAAATGCTTTCAGCATGTTCCCTTTTTAAAAAATAATTTTAAAAATCATTACTTCAATAATTAGTTCATGAATGCTGTATTGAAAATAAATAATAAAAAGGACACATTTACTTAAAGTTTAAATTAAATTAGTTGTGCAATTCCTTCAGTTAGAGGGCATCTTTCATACTGATATTTTTGAGAGAGACAACTTGTGAGACAAAAAAAGCCTTAAGAGAGACAGGCATTCCAGTTATGAGGCATCCTAGTGCCTGACATGGTAAACTTCAACATTAGAATTCTAATGGAGAAAATTTTATTCAGAAAAGTCAACTGAGTATTTTAATTTAACAGCCTTTCAGGAAGCATAATGTCATTTCTGTGGGTTAATAAAGGAACTTGAACTGTAAGCAATATCTAATATTTCTATATGCTCTGAGACTTTTAGCAAGATGTTGACAATTTTAACTGTTTTAATGTTTACAATCTAATTATTTTGCCCAAAAAGGTCAAATACAATCTAAGAAGAAATGTATGCTCTGCTTTTGTGGTCTTTACAGTAAAATTACACTTACATTTTGAAAAACAGCCTCCAAACATTGTTAAAATCAGTAGAGACAAAAAGGCAAATAAAATCTTATGTATTATGGATGTCTTTTGAGAAATAATAGCTGTGTTTACACATCAATACACTCCTCATTTTCTAGCAATTTTCTTGACATGAGAGCCTGATTGATTCTGAGTGGGGTTGCTTGAAAATGTTCTAGTGAAACTCAGGCAAATGTGTTAGTTTTGGGGCCTTTGTTTAAAAAGTTGTAGTAAATTGGGTTTGTTTGGAAGGTCATTTGGTTTTGACAGCATGTGCAGAGAAGTTTTCATGGCATTTAAAGAATCACAAGCAGTTGAGTTTTCAGCAGGTTTACTCAAAGACCATAAACCAACTGTGTATCTGCCTGTCTCTCCACTGAAAAAAAATTCTCTTCACTGAAAAAGATATTCTTGCAGTTTCATTGCCATTTAAGCGGTCAGGAGGATGTATTTTGATTAAGAACTTCATCATGTTTGCTTCAAGGTTGCCAGAAGCTCCAAATTTTGGTCCAGCCTAACTTCAGGAGGAGGGAGGAGTGGAAGCCAAATCTGAAAACACAGAAATATAAAACTTTCAAAAACATTTCATTTGGTCCAAACTCTTCAAAAAACAACACTATTTTTTTTTTCCATTTTTTTTCATTTTATGGATTAAGATGATAGGAACCTGTTCCAAAGTCTCTCATCAACATCAATGGTAGGACTTTAACTAACATCACTAAATATTGTAGTAGTCTCAGAAACTGCTCCAAATTTTGTAGTAGTCTCCCATACTGCAATATGGAAATATTCCCTTGAAAAAGGAATTTTTGTATGTTCAAAAGAAAAGCTACTCAGTTTTCAATAAAAAAATAGCTTGTCATTGGTTCAGTACATACACTACAAACTTACTTGAAAAAAAAGCAGGATCCTTGATAGATATGTGCAGTCTAATTAGATGTAAAAAATAGGATTTTTCCCTTATGTGCACAGTTTACTGTGCTTGAGTTTCCTGCTGTAAGGACTATATATACATTTATTCTTTTTCAGTCTGCATTTATTTGGTCTACAGGTAAGCACCTCAGCGATGGGAATTGATGTAGATACTATGGCTGTTACCACTCTGGAAGTTCATGGATCATCAGCCTACTCTAAAAATGCTTTTAATTCATTCATAGAGGAAGGTGGCAAGAAAAATTTGCCACAAATTCTCACATACAGAGGAAGTGCAAAATATCATTTTATGTACAGCAGATGGCTGAAGAAAACAGCCCTTTGTATATACATGACAGTGGAAATCTTTCTGTCTCCTTTTTTTTAAAGAACATTACGGAAAAAATAACTCCTGATTCTTTCCTAAAATGCTATTTGGCTTAGTACATTGCAAGTACACTAAGGCAAAATGCCCAAAAGTTAAATTCTCAGCTTGTTTTCTTTATAACCATGTGGGCTGTTTTTCCATGAAATCAACAATTCTACCTAAGTGGTTTTCGACAATTTCACTTCTGTGTGTGTTCATGCTGTGCCCAGAGTTCAGGGACCCAAGGTATCCCTGCAACTAGCACTCAAGCAGAAACCATCTCTCACACTAATTTACTCTGTACATGTCACTTCCCGCTGTCCTCTTTCTTTTTTGGCTTAAGAAACCCATAACATATTATCATTGGCAATTGCTCAGGAACCATAAGCAAAGCATCTATTCCAGGCCTGTCCCTTGGTATTTGAAATTTACATGTTATTCCCAATCTTTCCATTACTGCTTAGAACACTTGCCAAAATAGGAGTAATGTATAAATCATCAAAAATCAAAGATAGACTCAAAGCACCATCAAACATTTTTCTGTTTCCCTGAGTTTTAGGGTTGAAAGGTCTTAAGATAACGGCTTTAATTGGGTTCTCAGAAATAACCACATCTCCAAATACAGCTAGGACTAGGAGTGTCATATTGGGGCAAACTTACTAGAGTAGAGGAGTCCTGATCTCGTATACATAAAAGGCTGTTCACTCCTTTATAGTTTTGTTTAAATTAAAATTTAGAAATAGGATAAAACCCAAGACATTGATGGTGGAGAGTGGATGTCCTGACCAGATGACCTTTAGAGGTCACCTTTAAGAGTAAGTGCTCAGTAATTTACTATTGATATGTATAGGATTTACCAGTGGATGTTTCTAAGTGCTGTTTCTAATCCTATTAATTTTATGCAACAGGAATGAGTCACAAAGATGAGTAGAGCTATATACAGAATAAATATATGTACAACAGCATCTTTCCTATTACGTCAAGAGGCAAATGGAGAGGCCCTCCAATCTGTAGCTATGGCTCCTAAGATTTGTCGAATTCTATAATAAAAAATTACTTCAAAAATAATTCTAATCGTCAGCTAGTTGTAAGTCTGTATGAATTTCTAAATACCTTCCACTGGTCACACTATTACACATTTGAACTTTATTCCTATCAAAAAGGCATAAGCAAATCATCCACATTTTAAAAGAGCCCATTATATTTTGTTACTGTACAAAAAATTGGATATGACCAAAATAATGATCAAGATAATGATCTAATGATCAAGATAAAAGATTATAGGTTTCCAACAGCCAATGTTAAATTATTGATGTGTATTTTTATCAGTAGAAATTGTGTTTTCATCACTAACTTTTAATATTTTAGCAATTTTACTTTCCATTAATTCCATGTCTATAAATCTAACCACCAGCTGCTGTTAATTAAAACCTCTGTGAAATACCTTATCCAGGCAAGTTTTCATCAGGCCTAAGACAAACTTATGGGTTACATTGGCTCACTTAAGTGCTGTAATTGTCCAACTTTTCTGATTTGATTGAATGTGTTGAGTTAATTGTGTGTTTCTACTTCTGACTGACACAACAGAATTGCTTTTCTTTGAAATTTAGGGTCATGATCCTACGCATAGACTGGAATGGCTGATATCTGAGCACCGTGCTTCAGCTGGTGTGATAGGCTTGGACATTTAAGGTTCTGGTTCTACTACTCTGTACAGTCACCCCTCTGCCTGTTACACTGGTCATAATGATATCCTTGGGAATCACAGCACACAAGAGACAAAACTGTGTGAGGCTTTTTCAAAATTCTTGTGACACTCTTGATTCTGTTGCTTATGTATAATTATTGGCAAAATGTTACATCAGCCAAACATGAGAACAAAGTGTCGGCAACAAACAAGAACAGTTTTGGATGATCAGACTATTTATACCATTTTCTCCCAGTCCATTGTGTGCAGGTCTGCTTCAAGAGGGAAATCAGGCAGAAAACACTGGTGCACAGGCTGTGCTTCAGCTATCAGAACGTGTCCCCACAGGGCCTGAGCACTGCCAGCAGAGCTGGGGGCCAGCAGTAGTGTTTAATGACAGCCCCAGAAAGGGTAAAGGGATAAATCAAGTCCATCATTCCTCCAGGGTCCAAACTGAGAGCCCAATGAGCAGGAGCTGGAGACAGGATTGTGGCTGATGCAATGCAGATAAACCTCCAAGCTGGAGGCAACAATGCCTCTGCTCAAAGCTGAGTTGAAATGGGGCTCCTTGGACCAAGAGCAGGGTTGGGAGTGCTCAGAGAAATTAGGGCCTCTCTGTTCACTCAAGGCCCTGACAAATATCTGCCCCTATTTCTTGTGTCTAGAAAGGTTTTACATTCTTCAAATCTGTATTCTTTTCTATTTACTTAAGCAGAAGTACAGAAAGTACAGAAGACTATTCTTGGCTTCTCTTAGAGTTTACATTTAAACACACAGGAAAAGGTTTTACACCCAAGCTATAGCTGTAAGCATTACTACAGGGTCCCCAGGTAATTGCTTGGGCAAGTTTCTTTCTTAATTATCTTGTTAGGTTGCTGAAAGACTGTCTTTCTCCTCTGTATATGCTGTTTCAGCAACAGCTGTTCAACAGGATGATAAAGCTTCCTGCGTCCTGTTTACTTTGACTCAGTCTAAGATTAAAAAAATTGTGTTTTACATAAAGAAAAAAGTAAACTTTTTTACATAAAGAAAAAAATAAACCCTCAAACTTCAAGTAGACTATAATTTATAAATTTATTCTCACCAGTGAGACCTGTAGATCTAATTTTTCATGAAAAACTGACTTGTACATGCTCCTTTTTCATTAAACTAAGAACAATTTAACAATTATATTAAATGTGTATCTGCTATTGAGTTATAGTAGTATTCTAAATTTGCTTTGAATACTTCAAATGCTTAACCAATTAGGTTACAGTAAGTTATATATGTAAGCTAAACTTGATTCAGACACATTAAGAGTGGAAGCACTTTAAAAAAAGAGGGAATAACTTTTCATATTCCCTTTTAAAAGATTCTGCTAGTCAAAGAGATTTCCCAAAAACTGTGAATTTCTCTCATCTTGAACCAATTATATTTCAGTTATAATGTGGGTTCCGATAATCATACGATAATAAGTTTGAGGAGGCTTGGACTTTTGTTTTGGTTTTTTTTCTGGTTCAGTCGGTTTTTCTTGTGTTTGCTTGGTTTGTGGTTTTTTTGTGTCCCGCTTTTACAAATGCATAAAACACAATGAATTTTTCATAGGGCCCACAATGAATCTTTCATAGGACTCAAAATATAACATCCCCATTAGATAGACACTGCAATACCCTGCAGGAGTTCTTGAATGGTCACTAAAACTGTGTCTCTTCAGAATGATCTATAGGACATAAGACCTCAACCTGCTAAAAGACATCAATACAAAGATTAAATGTACACACCTACATCAAGGATAGCAGCCCAGGGCCCTTTAAAACGTGTGGAAGTAAATTGATATTTTCAGACACAACTATATTTGACTTATTTTACATGTCTGGCCTGAACACATAAATGACAATTCATCTGCTTAAAAGTAGTTCTCTGGAGCCAATTTAGGCACCTGAAGAGTCCCTGAGTTTTCAGAGTGCATTACACAAAGACATGTCTTTTCACTTCAACAGCTGAAGACCAGATTGGGTGCTATACTGTGTCTAAAATGGCTATTGAAAAATTTCCTTAGATACCTGACATTTGCTTCCTAGATTTCAAGCATGGAAACTTTAAGGACCTCAAAAAGGGATTTCTTGTCCCATCTTTTCTACTGATTTACATTTAAATAAGTAGTAGCTTCATTTTCAATAGTTGGGGAATCCAACAAAGAGGAAGAAATAGGCATCTTGGCATTTAAAGTGTAACCCACTAAAATCTAACATCTTGTTGTTTTTAAAAGTGTAAATTTATGTTGGCCACGATGGAAACCATTATGTAATTAATTTTCTTAAAGGAGGATACAAATGAGTTTTTAATTCTGCCATTTCAAGTTAATCACTTTCTAGAATTAATGCATTTTAGTTCTTTTCAGAAGCATTTTTTTGGCCTCATATATTAGATGTTTTGAATCAGTTGGCAGAAATCAATCTCAGATTCTAATTCTCTTGTAGTTTTTTATCCTTAATCAGCCTGGCTTCCACTCCACGGAAAAGTAGCTGTTCCTCTATAGCTATCTGAATCTATTGCCATCGGGGGACCTAGTATCCACTTGACAAAATCACAGTCAGTTATGGCAAGCTTCCACTAGGCTGCAGTGGAATGGTAAATTTGGTAAAACTTTTCTTCCAGAAAAGCAATTTGAAGACTTAGGTGTTCTTCCCTCTAAATAGCATTTAGCACAGTTGAGAATAGTAACTATTAGATATATTCTGGAGGGACAGGAAAATAAGACTTCTAATCCCATTAAATAATGATTTTAATGAAATGTTGTTAAGGAAATTATTTTAAATCTCTTCATGTTTCCTTCACATTTAGAATGAAAGCTTACTTTAATTTTATTTCTTGTGTTTCAAGTCTCTACTTCTAATTGCGAAGTTCCCATATGACTCAAATTGTAATTTAAACTGTATCAAAGTAAGTACTAATATTAACTTCCATGTCTTCATTCAAAGTGAATCAATCAAATTTCCAATAAAGTAACTTTAAAGTGTGATAATTGTTTTGACTTTAGCCCTGGTGAATGTTACTTTGTCATTACTGGCAATATTCACAGGCTTTTTGTGCTCATTTGGGCTGCTGAGATTTGACTGGGCTTGACCTGGTTTTACCTTACTTTAACTTCTGTCCTTCCACCAAGTGCCTATCACCCAGCCTATCTTAGCCAAAAACCTGTGAATATCTGATGGTGAAGGTGTGACAAACCTGGGACAAGATGACTGCAAAGCAAATTGTGTCCTTTTGCTTCCCCTGAGACTGGCGGAAGCTATTCCAGGCTTTGAGGGCAACAGAGGTGTAGGAAGCAGCCTGTGTGAAGGAAATGTGTAGAGGGAAACCCAGGCAGAACCCAACAGAGTTGTGGAAGAAAGCTTCTATATGACATTCCTCCCAGAGAAGAGGGCAAAGCCCTCAACAGGAGCTCCCAGCAAAGACCTGTGTTCACTTTTCCCAAAGTTTGTCTCAAGTAATTAGATTTGGAGTGAAAGATGCTGATGCTGAAGCAGGACTGTCATACTAATACTCATCAATTACCCAAACCATATAAAATTTGGGTATACTGGTAGACTTGGTCTTAGCTTTTCATCTCTCATTGCTGAACATGGATCTGTCACTGCAGTCAGTGTTTAATTATCTGGCAGATTGCAAATTATATGGCAGTGGCTTAACAGTATCTCATTTTATTTCCCACAACACATTTATTTGCTAGAGTCATAGAAGCAGTAATGATAATATCCTTGACAAACTTACTTTTAAAATGTTGGCTTTGGACATTAATAATTTTCAACACTACTTGGTGAACTAAAAAAAAAGTAGGTTTTAACCAAATTTCGTTTTATTTAACATCAATTTCCTTTTTATTCTCAGCCATGTGTTCAATCTTTGATATGGAGAAATCCTCTTCCTTCAAGGTCACACAGTTAGTTTTCAAAATCCCTAGGTTTGTGGGTTCCTTTTATAGTTATATTGTGCTATGGACAAATTACCAAATAATCAAAGACAGATAGTGAAAGTCTCAAATTAGTGTAAGATTTGGGGATTTTAATGAATTTTGACAGGTACTTGAGGATTATTATTTTCTTTCCTCACTTTGTCTTCAAATATTTGAGTTATGAAGTAATTTCTTTTAATATGTGACCTCTATATCTGTTTATACATTTAAAGATCTAGGTATTGTTCTTTCCAAATATCAACCTTTAAATCAATACTTTCTAGAAAGATAAAAATACACCATGCAGAAATCCAGGAATATAATTTTAAAAATACGTCAAAGATTATCAGGACAATAAAGGATGCATTAGAGATGTGTGTGGTCCCTTTCTCTCAAAGTTTCACCCCTCTCGTAAATTGTCTGCATAATTTGTATGAAATTTATACTAAAATCTTGCCTGTTTTTATTAAGGCATCAGTAATTTCTTTGTAGAAGAAAAATAGCTGTTTTCTATGGAACTGTATAAATAACACTCTGTAACTTCTGATATCCACATCAAAAGCTGCTAAGCTATCCAATTTCAAGCAGCACTCCACATTGTATTAAACTGATAGCTTCATGACTATCAGTCATGAAGGATAAAAACAGAAAATATGTAAAATAAAGGATGGCCTTCGCTATTGCAAACCACGAGAGCAAGAACATAAGCTCTATGAATAGCACCCTTCTTATAAATACAAAACCTCTCCGTTTGTGGGGCTTTTCCCCAGCCATGTAGGTAAAATGAAGGATCCTTCGGGGTCACTTGGCCTAATGATTTGATCAGCGACAGGTGCCTCTGCCCGAATTAGGGCACAAACAAGTCCATATGCTGAAGTCAAAAATATGGATTTTATTTAACAACAAATGTGAGGTAGAGAGAAAGAAATAGAAAAGAGGGTGGGGAGGGAAGGGAGAGAGTGACAGAGAGAGAGATACTGAGATATCAAGGAGAAGATAGCCACCACCCATAAATCCAGTGGAATTCTTTTGCTGCTTCTTCTTCACCCTGGGCTTCCCAGTGGTGGGGGTCCCAAGGTTGTTCAAAATCGTCACTATGCATTTTAGCAAAAAATGGAATTAATGTTCATTGGCTACACAGTTCTATTATTCTGTTGGTTAAATGATTCCCCTCCTTCTAATGATAATTAGTCCCATTCCCAGTCTCTCTCTTGAGTCAGTAGGTTTCTTGGGTCAGTGGGCTGTAAGGTGGTCACTATCTCCCCTTGCTGAAATTACCTTTTACCCAGTCCAGGCTGTTTTCAGCGCAGCTGCTGAGTTGGTTTCCTTCCTGAGTGACCTATAAATTCTGCATTCTTTCTGTCCATTATCAATGATAGATTCTTCTCCCCCAGCTTGTTAACCTCCCCCTAGGTCTGTGATAACATATCGGCAATTGCACCATCTTTTTCTTATCTCTAGTTCCCAGTTGGGTCCTTTCAGAGATTTATTTTGATCCCACATAAAAAAAGTTTTATTCAGGGTGAGGGAGTTATTTAGGAAATAATTTTATTGGAAGAGAAAGCGGAACTGTGTGGTACTTTCACCTAACAGCTTTGTCATTTTCCAACTTGCAGCTGCATGGAAGGTAAGGTACAGAAGAAACAAATGTGCTGCCTTACTTTGTTTTTCAAAATTCCTTATGAAAATACCCATGCCTGGGGGACAGCTTTCAATTGTAAATGTATTTCATTTGTCTTGTAAGTGTCATCCCAACACAGGCTAATTTCTGATGCCTACTGTCTTATATAAATGAGATGTATAATTGTGAGTAAGAATAAAAAATGTGTTACTGTCAAAATGTTTTTCAAATATATTTTTGAAGCAATATTTAAATAGAGAGGTTTGTCTGATGAATCATGTATAATTGTTGTTTGGTTTACCTTTTATGGTGAGTGAAAATTTCTCCTTTTCTACTTTCTACACTATTTTTTTTCCTCTCAAAAATATTGGTTCAAAGAGGGGGAAAATTAAGACAAGAAAATAGAGTTTTATTGCAGAAGATAGGAATCTTCTGCAACGAAATGATACAATGTCGCTTATTTATGTAATTCAGGCTCTACTTAATAATTGTTTTCACATCTTTGTGTTTGCTACAACTAAGTATCACTTAGTCAAAAAGCCATAAAATTACAGTTATTTACAATTTATTCTCAGTCTGTTTAGATTCACATTAGGACCATTAAAGTACCTCTTTATGGCCTAAAAGAGGTTTATCTCTGAATACAAAAAGCTAAGTTACAGCTTCCTGGTTCCTCTGTGTCTTTCAGACATCACTCCAGAAAGACCTTTTAACTAAAATATTTAATGCTTTGCATCTGGATCATAAACCCTCACCTAGCATCCATTCTCCTGAGACCTTGTACACACCATTTTCCTTCCTTTACAGCTATTGAAAATGTCCTCTGAAGAGTAAGCCTTTAATGTTGAAAAAAGACAATAATTTTCCATGCAACTTGTCCCCACCAGTCTCCCAAATAATTTGTGCAGTCAAAATAGTAAAATCTACTTTTGTTACAGTAACTTCACCCTTCTCTGGCTTCCAGCACTTCACACAATGAGCTAGTACAAAAAGACACTACATATTGCATCCTTCGTTTGGATTCTCATCTTCTGCGAAAAAAAAATCTGTTTTCTTGTCTTAATTTTCCCCCTCTTTGAACCAATATTTTTGAAAGAAAAAAATCACTTTACTTTTGATGACAAAAGACATTTCATTTTAATATTTTTCTACATAATGTCTGCGGAAAGTCTAATCTTTAAAAGCAGTTTTTAATTTCCCAAAACAGTTTTGTGGTGTGCGTTTGTAGTAATTTTGAGATTTTGAGTAATTTTAGACTTTTTCACACTGTATTTTCACTCTTTCATATTAACCTGCCACATTTAACTATGATGAAAAGAGCTCAATGGACTTCATTGTACAACAGGGCTTTTTTTGTTTTAGTTTTACTAACACACCATTTGCTAACATGAATTTGCAATCTAAAAAATATTTGTTTTGCTCCTCAGATGTGGAAATTTCAGATTTCTGTGGTGTCTCCATGGGTTAGGGTTTTGGATTTGTGCATTATAAGTAAATTCCTCACTGCCTATTATGATTTATTACATTGAGAGGCGTTGAAAGTTGAATCACGAAATCTGAAGTCTGGATTCGGACCAAAAGCACCACAGGCATATATTTTGCACTAGGGATGCTATGAAAATAGGCCATTCTGTTGCCAAACATATATTAAGAAGCCCCCCCAAAATGTTAACTGTCATAATTTCAGACTCCAAAGGTTAAGAACTTCTATGCTAACTATCAAGAGATGTTTAACTTGGATCTTGCTTATTTTATATAGTGCCTTGGGTTTCTGACCCTCTGTTGTTTTATTCTGATGTATTTCCATTGTGTAAAATTCTAACACTTGAACTATAATGACAACCAGAGTAAAATAGTAAATAATGACTAAAACAGTTCTATTGGGGTTTTTTTTAAAAGTTTTTTAACTGTTTGAAGAAGAAGAAGTAAATTAATTCTTGCACTTAATTAAATTAATGTTAAAGAAAGGACAAAAATATTTGGAAATGCCACACTGACAATTATCTACTGCCTTCATGTAGGTAAATACCAGAACCATGAAGTGTTGTTTTTATATACTCAGAAAAACGTACCATTCATTCCTTAGTATTAATACACCACACTACATAATTTATGGATGATATATTTACATTTCAGCTTGCAGGCTTAGACATTTTAAAAAGAACATGTCAAAATTTGAAAAAATAATTACTTTTCTCACATAAGAGGACATAAAACTGTTGAAAACTGGACATTGTTTATTCAGTTGTGAATTATTTGAGTAGCCAATACAATACACATCACAGTCAGTATTATCTGATAGATTTTATAGCTTTGAAAGCATTCCAAATACATTCATCACTTGTTTACCTTATTTGAGTAGGTAAAAAACAAGAAATTTGTGTTAATTATCCAAATTATCCTGTTCTTTCTTACTAAATCTATGGCATTGATCTTAGTAAGCAAGATCAATGGGTCTGTTCCATCACGTGCAGCCCTGGGGTGCAAGGCTCAGCACTTTGGGGGTCTTTGATGGGTTGTGACTCCCCCTCAGCTGCCTCTCACGTGAGAGTCCTGTGGATGTGGCCTGTGGGGTTGGGGTGCCACAGCTGGGCTGGTTTGTGTAAGGGAGGATGAGTGTTCAGTGCCTCTGGCCAGAGGTTACACCATGCACCCGAAACCTCCTCCTCCTCCTCCTCCCACAGCTGGGGAGAGTCTGTGTAAACCTGGCTTCTGTGAGCTGTGCTCTCCCCCCACCCCAAACCTGGCTCCTGTGAGCTGTGCTCTGCCCCCACCCCAAACCTGGCTCCTGTGAGCTGTGCTCTGCCCCCACCCCAAACCTGGCTCCTGTGAGCTGTGCTCTGCCCCCACCCCAAACCTGGCTCCTGCGAGTTGTGCTCTGCCCCCACCCCAAACTCAGCAGAGGATGATCCTCAGGTGACTTTGGCCTTTTGGTGGATGCAAACCTTTCCCTCTGCCTGAGATGACTGAACAATGAGTTTCCCTTTATCTAATCAGCAGTTTGACTTTCAGTCCTAAGTCCCAGTCTTCAGGGAGGCTTCTTGGTTGTAGTTTCTTTATAATGAGCAAAACTTTACATCCATGTTTGAGGCATTAATTGTTTTCAGTCTCTGACAAATTATAGATAAATTTCTCCTTATTTTTCTGATTTAATTTTATAGACTTCTTTAAAAATGTTTTAAAATTTTATTTCTTATGTTCACTACTAAGTTTATTGGATCTAAAGCAGAAGTGGATTTCTTTACTCTTTTGAAATTTGCCACTAATGAAAAAGAATAAATTTTGTAAAGTACAGTGTGTTTTAAGTGATTATTCTGCATGAGAAAATTAAAGATTTTAGAAAACCATTCCACAAAATATGCAGCAAACTCCAAAGACTGAGGCATCATGGGTGTATGAAGAAAGGAACTGGAGGAGTAATGTTTTGGCACAGTTTCCATTAAAAAAACAAACAAACAAAAAACCAAACAACAAAAATAACTCCACACAGAAGCGCAAAACCTCTCACCATTATTATCAATAGTAAAAGATACTTTTCACTTAGAGAATAAGTATACATGCAGATGTGTGTATTGTCTGGGGTGTATGTGTGTGTCTGCATTCTATATTTCACACGTATGTTTTACAGAGATGTTACTTTTTAGGGTAGAAAGGATATTTGGAGGAAAAAAGTATTTTGAAATTTTAGAAAAGAAACATTAACTGGTGAAACAAAAATGTAAGAATACTTGCAGATACAGTGGAATATCCTTTACTGAAATTACATTCAGAGTGATTGACATCTGCATGTTCCTTTGCTTTTCCAAGACAAATACATTGTTTTATTGAAATAGCTGTAGAAACCCAGTGTCTCTTCCATATACCTGGTCTCTTGGAAGATTCTGATATTAAGTAGTGGATTATGGGTAGAGAACTAGACGCTGCATTTGTATTAATAAATTAAATAGAGACTAGAAATGTCATCTAGCACTGGAATATGGCCATCTGTAGTTTTAAATTAACAGCATGGTCCTTAGCAGACTTCTGGCCCCTTCCAGCCATCCTTCTCCCAGCGGCCACCAGACACAGCTACACTGCAAAGGTCATTCCCAGCAGGCAGGGTGAATGCACTCACACTGATGGAAGGGACAGGGCTGGTTATCAGCACCACGATGGGCCACTCCTGCCCAGCTGGCCTGAGAACCAGCCAGCATTCCTGGGCACACCTGGTGCCTGCTGCTGTAGGCATGGACTCATTGTCCAAGGTGAAATCCTTTTGTCAGTGCACAGCAGTGCACAAAATGTGTCTTTATCTTTAAATCACCAGCATCGGTTTAGTATGTGCAATACATTAGGGAAAATAGAAGGATTTTGGTTTTGACCACTACACAATGAGTTGTTTTCACAGACTCTCATCTTGTTAAACATATTAATTCTGGTAAAGCCTTCTCTCTGTTTGGAATAGTTGGGTTTTTTTTTTCACCTCTGTAAGCAGCATCTAATTAAAAAGCAAATTGAAACACTGTTAAAGCTATAAAGTAGTTGAAAAATGACTTTATAGTCATATAAAGAAAATCAGAGAAAAAAAAATCAGAGAAATTACCCATATATGGCAAAATCTAGACAGGAGCTTGGTTCTGCTCTCTGTACTGTCCTGGTTTACAGGACTCAATATATGCTCTTAGTATACAATTATGTTTTTTTCTGAAAATGAGCCAAAGACAGCCATCAACCTAGCTGCCTATTTATTTATCTTTACAGACTTTAGAAATCAACAAGGAAGGTCCACTCTGCTTAAAAACTATTAAGTGTTTTCTAGATTTTTTTGTGTTGGTTTTGAAAAAGAAAAGAATGACATAAATTCACCCTTTCTGCCCCATCCTCTATACTACCACTTGAATTAACCTGCAATGTTTTAAAAAGATAGGAGTCTGTTGTGACTTTTCATGCTTGATAGTCAAGAAATTAGATAGAAAGTCTGCATATATAACATTAGACATTTCATATGAATTCATCAAACAGAATTCTCAGCTATTCTGTAAATGAAAGAATTCATTAAAGGGAGCATAAAGTAGAAGTTCTTGCTTTACAAATTTTGTCTTCCCTGTTCTGCTTTTCTCTTGTTTTCTTCCTTAGCAAAACAGCTGTAATGCTCAGTATGCTTTCCAGCTAGAAAAAGAGCTTGCATCATATTCAGCTGTCATTTTAACATGTCTCTCTCTCACAGATACAGAAGAATTCTACCTATAGCTCTGAACTAAATTGGTCACAGAGGAGCATAGCCCAGGGATATCACTTGCAGCCCAACACCACATGCATTAGAGTGTTCTCCAGGGTCAATCAGCTCTGGAGGAGGGGGTGCCTCCCCCTCCTCCACTGCCCTCCCCCAGTTTTGGAAGAGGTTGGAGAAACGGGATTTGGTTTTATTTGGTTTTAAGGGTGGAGGTCTCCTTTTCCTACAGTTAAAATAAAGTATGCAATCCCTTCTGTGGTTTCCCCTGGGTGTATTACCTGTTGTTTTAGCACAGGTTGAGCTACTGTGAAGATTATATGCTCTGTGTCTGGTCATTGTAGAAAGACACTTCCTCTTGAAGGAAGAAAGTAATCAGCAAAATTTATCTGTAAATAACTGCAGCACCAACCCCTTGTTAAGTCAAAAGGAACAAAGGAGGAAGCATGAAAAGCATCTATCAAGTAATGCAGCAGCTCAGCATGCCTTTTGAATTAGGGCTTATGTGCAGGTGCACTTGAGAAATATCCTTTTCAAGCACAAGCCATTAAAGGATGGGAATTCAGAGACCACCTGTCCTTCTGTGGAAGTAAATCTTTTCAGACAACAGCTGAATCAACTGCCCTTAGAATTCATGTGCAACAGGCTCATAAATCACATTCCTAGGGAATCACCATGTTGTTACCACTGATCTCAGCCTCAGTTCTCTTAAAAAAATCACTGTGAGCATTTGCATGTATTCTATTAGATGGATAAAGTGATATTTATTGCTCTTCAAATTAAAAAAAAGTAAATAAAATTATTACATTATCAGGAATATATTACATTATTCAAAGTCGAAATACACTTTATCCACTTCTCAGTATGTACCATATGTTTTGTGACTGCAGACCTATCCACTGCAAAGCTTTTTCCTGACAAGAATTTGTATTTTTCTCCATGTAATAACTGAAATCACTAACAATCAAAGCCAATAGCAATCTTAGTTGCATCCTGACATTTTCCATAAATATTTTTTAAACAGAATTAGTCACAAAAATTAATAAATATCAGAGTGGCTAAGTTACGTCCATTAACTATCTACATCATATTCTTACTCAGTTTTAAAGTTACTTAAAAATCATTTAACTTAATTAGCTTCTAATGAGGATCTACAAGTATATATTAGTATTTACTTTGATAAATTTTTGTTTGAAATAGGAGCCACAGAGGGGCTTCTACTTGTGGCTGAGACCTTCACAATTAGCGGGATAAGTTTGAGTGAAAGAAATTAAATTATATTAAATATTATTTTATTCTAAATGAGAAGGAACTATAAAGAGATTTAAACCAGTTTCTACAATATCGTTTCAATTGCATAATTATTTAGTTGGAACTAAAGGCTTTTCTTCCAGGTCCCTTCAGAAAGTCTTTAATAGTTCTTTATATTTGAGGAGTGGGTTTGAATACTTGCTTTTTTTTCCCCTCAGAATTTTTCTCTTTCCCAACTCTTTACCTTTTGAAAATGAACAAAAGCCCATGGAAGTGAGGCAAAAAATCTGCATTACAGCCCATTTTATGAGAAAATAAGTAGCTAAAATAAAATATCAAGATTGGAATATATTCTACACATATCAAAGTTGATTATAATGTTTTATGTCTTTACAACATCATCCAAGGTATTTCACAAAACAGAAGCATCAATACTCAGACATGGTTGTGAAATATCTGAACAAGTTAATATTTCTTCAGACAGTCATTATAGCCTGAGTGTTTATATATTTTTTTTCAGTTTGTCATCTGAGTTAAATGAAATTTTACACATTAGGGACAAATGTCAAGTTTTTTTCAAGTGGCTTTAGGTGCTCATTTTTATGGGATATATACTGTGAGACCTTTCAAGTGGCATCTTCTAAAAATCAGGACCATTAAATTGTTTCAAGCTGGACAAAAATTCTTAGGAAGTTTTTTTCTCTGCCTTGACCTGAAATCTTTGCCTTTATAAACATAACGAACCTCTCAAATGTGGAATAGATTATCTCCAGAGGCTATCTAGACGTGTATTACATGCTCTTTAGTATAATTTTAGGATGATGGAGCTCCAAGTATAATATACTCAAGTACCATACATTATTCCTGATGAGGTTTCAAGAGAATTATTCTGATCAGGGAATGTCATGCTTCACATGCATCTGCTCTAGATTTGGAGTAAAAGCCAGAAAGTCTCTTGGTTAGAATGTTAAACCATATTTTGTTCTACTCAGTAAAAAGGAGGACCACTAATTACAGTATATCTCCTGTTCTAACAAGTGCAGAATCTCGACAGCCAAAAGCAGAAAATTGTTCCAGCACAGCACATACTTGGAATACACACCATTCCAGGACAGTGCATCAGATTCAACACATGGAAGAACTGCAACTGCTAATTGGATATCATTATAGAGGATGTATCCCGTCTGGATTTGGATGCAGAGCCTTGGATCCAAAAGAAGCTGTCAGTCATGGAAATGCTTATACCAAGTCCCTGTGCTTAGAGTTATACAGGAGGTGACAGGAGGTGCTAACATTTTCTCCTCACAGGAAATTAGGACAGCAGATGAAAATTTTGAACCATTTTTCAAAGTAAAACAATTTTAAAGCTGATTGTGTTCAGCAATGAGCCTATCCCTCACTACGTTCTGACAGAAATATACTGAAGTACTCTGCAGTGGGATAAGGATGTTCCATCTACCTGAATTTCATCTCTTTGAACAGTTACCTGAAACAACACTTTGTGCTATCACAGTCAGCAAAGACATTTAAAAAAAAAAAACCACCCCAACTATCAGTTCTGACCTCACTTTTCCTTCCTCTTCCTCATGGTAAATTGCATTTTATATGAGACATAAGTGTTGTGAAACTTGCAACTGATTAGGCTGTGGCTCAGTGGCTTACTTGCGAATCAAGGTCAAAAGTTTTTAGTGTTACCAATTTCTAACTGCTTCAGAACATGATTTTTTGTCACTGAGCAGCAGGGAGGATAATGTATAAGACTGAATTATTGGTATAAGAATGCCATGATTCTGACCTGATGAAAAACATTGGACTTTTTTGAATTTCTGAGTAAAATAATCTCTATATTTTTAGACAAACATCATCTCTATTACAAGTACATGGAAAAATAGATTCCTAGCAGATTTATGTTTTTAAAGAACCTTCTGTGTTTTCAGAGGACAAATGAAAGGCATATTGTTCTTTATATCCAGCCTGACCAAGAAATGGACCACATTCCCCGTGAACCTTGCAGTTCATTCATGCTTCTAATATGTAGCTGCATCAGAGGGAGCCTTGCTGACTACCAGTGGCCTCTGTGTGACACGGTCCCTCCTGATCCTGGAGACACACCTGTGATGCCAGCTCCCTGTTCGAGCCATAGCAGCCAAAGCAGAGACACGTGCAGCTGCTCTGTGTGCTGGGTCTTTACCTGCTGATGTGCCCCTTTGCTCAGTTCATTGATTCATCCCACCCCTGAGAGGTCCATTTATGCCACACTTATCTCCGGCTGGGTTGAGGTAAGGCTGCTGGCATTAGGGATTCCCTCTGGGTATACCCTGTGCCACAAACGACATCCATGGCACCTGGCAGCTTACAAGCTCTCTTGAGAAATGATGCTAGTGTGTAAAGCCAATATGGCCTCTGAAAAGAGTTTAAGGAAGACGACATCTTCTCCTGAGGACTCTTTTTTGTGCTGACTGTCTTTTCATCAATTTTTTTCCATAAAAATAATTTTAAAATATTTATAAAATTCTATACGTATACTTCGAAAGTTGAACTGGCCTGTTTTTTCCCTTGTGTGCAGTTTTGCTCATTTTTTACTTCTCTTGATGCAAAATACCCATATTTTCTAGAGAAATTCTTCTTTATTTGCACCTTATTAGCCAACTTGCTGCCAATATGTATATGTAACAGTCTCATTTATGAAAGGGAAAATATATCATTACCGGAGATATTCAGAAAAAGGCCTTTGTGATTACCATACATTTATAGTCACACTTTCAGTAAACCACTGCTGTAAAAAATGAGTGAAACAGCTTTTAGACCTACTTAGACCTTTGCACTACTTCATTATTTTTCCAGAATTTTTGATTGGTTTCACACAGTAAGTAATTTTTCTGCCTACAGAGATTCTTTTGTTTGCTACCAAGACTATAACAAACCACAAAACTTCTGGATGCTATAACAAAATAATATTGTACTGCAGTCAGCAATTTTGTGGGACACTGATCACACACACCAGATCTGTGTTTCATGTTTCTTTGCTCTTTTCAAATATAGAACACTATAGTGTGGTACAGTAGTAAGTTATCTTTGATTGCAGAGAATGCAGTCTCTTCCAGCTGCTGAAGTGCAATGTCCTTGTTCAAGAAACAATGAATAGCCTGGAATGAAGTTTTGCAGGAGACAGCTATAAATATCAAAGACTACAAATTCACAGCTCTTTGCTAAGAGAGGTCACGGACTTGGGAGGAAAAAAAATTCAACAAGTACATATAGAGTTTCTATGGGTTTGCAACTTGGAATTTAATCTGCTCCCTACTAAAAATATCTCATGCATTTGGTAATCAGTGTGATATTTCAGAGAAAGGGGATCAGAAGACAGGTATTAGAAGTCAATAGAAGAGAATAATATTATAGTCTACCTGTCTGTGCGTCTTGAACCTCTTGCATATGCTATTTCAGCAGTTGAAATTTCAACCCCTCACTGTACTATGGATTTGATTTTTCAACAATTTGAAGGGTTTTTTTTCTGTTCCCAAAGTAGTTGTCCACAGCATCTGTGCAGAGCTGGCAGCACAGAAAGCAGGTTTTCATTACCTTAACAGCTGCTTAAAAGATCCCAAAGACATGACTTGGGCTGATGTGATATTTGGAAAAGAGATCCATCTTCATAAAAAAAATAAATAAATAAATTATGGCACTCACCTGAGCCAGTACAGATGTTAGTAATCACAATAGCTTTATTCCAGATGAGAAAATGTATTTTCTAAATGTCCTGTGTGAGGCTGCACTAAAAAAAAAACCACTATATCCAATACTGAGCAGTTCATGTGCAGTCAATGAAATCTTTCCATCAGCTAATTTAAAAATTGCAGTGTATAGAATTGAGGTAATCTGAGAATTTCATACACAGGGGGATATTCAGACAAATAATCAGAACAGGAACTAGAGAAAGCAAATGTGATATTCCTGATAATGAGATCCTGAAAGAATACTGCCAGGTCGTTAAAGGATGAAAATATGAAGATTAAAAAATCTCTAAATAATATCAGTAGAGGTTTCTGCAGGAGAAAATGGTCACTGTGGAAGAATGAATGAGAAGAGCAAAATAAATTTCCTTGCACTTTCTTAGGAACTAATTAAAAAATATTCACTCCTTTGAGACATTTGTTCTTCTTCAAGACATTTTTCTTCTTTTCAAGACAGTTACTGGTGCAGTGGTGCAGGCTGCTCTCATTTTTTTTTTTTTTAGTCAGTTTTGTTTCTGACCTCTTGCAAGAGAAAACACCTGACAGATTGGAACTACTTCTTCAAAAACCCTCCTGAGCATTGATGTGGGTGTGTCTGGTCCCTGGGTGCAAGGCAGAACTCTGTTGGTACTGCTGGATTGGGAGGTTCGAGCCTGCCCTTGAACACAGACGAACATAAACTCCCTCTTTCCGTGTTCCACCATGCTCTGCCTCTGATCTGCGAGAGGACTCAGCTGAACCTTGGAGATGAACACTTGAGCACAGGAGGAGTACAGATGCTGAAGAACAGGTAAGTCCCAATCCAGCACTTGAAGGCAGCTGAACTACAGTACAGTCATTACAAAAATTTTTGTCAAACGAGTCTTCTTATTCTTCCCCTGGTGGTAACATCTATCTCTAGAAGCCATTACACAGAAATTATTTGTTTCATCGAATCAGAGAGTTCCCATAGCAGTTAAAAGTCTCAGTACTTTCTGAAATACTATCAAAAAGCCCAATTATATTTTTTCTAGCTTCTCCACATATAAATTAATCACAAAAATATTCAAAAGAAGATATTAAAATAATTTTTACACTGAAACAAAAGAAAGGTTGGTTTCACGTCATACAACTAAAATGTTAATAAATAGTTTACTTTTGGGTTTTTTTAAACCAAGTTCGTATTAGATGTGAGAAAACTAAAGAGATCACATTTTAAGCATTCCAAGTTACTTATCTGGGTTCTGGAAGGCAAATATTTCTGTCAGAACATGCTTAATATGAGATTATTTGCTTATTTCTTTTTTTTTTCTTATTTAACCAAAACTGCAGTTTTAATTAAGGTAAAGATATCCAGTAACAAAACTGTTTAAATCCTTTTCTTAAATATACAGTTTGTTTTGGAGTATTCTTTTATTTTCCTTTCTTTTCTTTCTGTTTTCCCTCCTTATACTGAGTAAGCAGTTCTCTATTAACAATTCGTTTGGGCTTAGATATGGATCTTAATTAACAGAAAAATTGTGAGCAGGCACTAAATCCCTGCCCAGGAATAGAAAAGAGTCCCAAAGGCACAAGTTTTCCCAGCATCAATTTAATGAACTACCACTATCTAGGTAGAACAGATGACTGGGAGAGGATATGTCTTTATTAGACATACTGCTTGAAACATGCCATGTGAACAAAAAAACTAAACATCCTATTCTATCCTTCAGGAAGGACATAGGCATATATACTAAAAGAGGAGTGTAGAAAATGAGCCATACTATAGTCTTTAAGAAGAAAAAAATGATACGGAGAAAAATTATATTAAGATCTGGCCAATAATCCATCCTAAACATTTTTTTTCTCTTCTGTTTAGAGGCAATATTAAAACTTTCTATATTTTTTTGGTTTTGCCTGCTTTTCCTGTGAAATGCCAATATCTGTACATAGAGTGATCTGTATAATTAGCTTCAACAGCCAACAGTCTGGTGGTTTCCACTTAAGATGGCAAGTGAAAGAAGTTAAAATCAAGATAAAGAGAAACTTAAAATCCTGGCCTTCTGTATAATTGACCAAAAACCTTACCTGTTGATGTCTTACTTACTTAAGACATACAATAAACTGAAATAAATTCATCATGACTTTAAGACATTTCCAGGAAAAAAAAAAAAAACCAAACTAAAAACAAAAACAAAAAAGGTGACTTCAGAATGTTTCCATAAGAAGATTTGCTGTCTTGAGTCTGATATTTTCTGACTAAAATTGAAGTATAGTCATGTTGAGGGACCATCTAATCTACCAGAACTTCATACAGTACTATTTATTATTTGTACTGTACAGAGCCTAAGTCGCTAGTAAGTTCTCTTTATGTTAGATACATAAGAAAATGTAACTGTGTTTTCCTAAGCTAAAAGTTATTTAGATAGCTGAATTCAATTTATCACATAAGGAAAATAATAAATTCTAATTCCATTATTACATTTATCAAAGCTGAATTATCACTCATATAGTGTAGGTCACACTTTTTTGCCCAGTCTGAATATCCACACCATTTTTTTTCTTTTTGATTTAGAGTACTAACATAGACATCCTCAGGTAGAAAAAAGCATACATTATTTTCAGTGTTGGGTGTTTCCCATCCTTATTTAGTCTACCACTGCTTTTCTAAAAGCTGCTGATAAGCTTTTGCTGATGTGAATTGCCCACTCATTTTTGGTACTTTGCTAAAAGGACCAGATTGTTCAATAGGAACCCGATTCGGAAAAATGTTTTCTCATCAGCTCTCCTAGTGTGCTCCTTTCTTCTTCAATGAATGTTTCCTTTGGCTCAATTTCTTTTGTAAATTAAACTTGCCTTTTTATCCGATTTACTTAGTTCTTTTCATTATTAAGGAATATTATATCAAATTGAGATCAGACAAATTGTTCCTTTAAACCCATTTTCCACCTTGTTTCTCTTTTATAGTCAGAGAGCAAGACCATTATGTTGAGATAGAAATTAAACCAATTTTCCAGATATTCCATATTTGCAACTTTCTCTCACAGTTCTTGGAAATTCTATGATGTAGATTACTTGACTTTGACAACATAAGCACACTATTTTCTATGAGTTTTTACTGTTACATGAAGCTTTCAATCTTCACTTTTGTCCACAGTAACGATGGACATTTCCATAAAAATTTTTTCAAAGTATTCATCTATTTCTAGGAGCACAGACAGATTATCATTTATATCCACCTTTTTCTGTAAAACACTGCTGCTTCACTTTGGTTTTCCTTGTTCTTTAATCAATTTCTATCATTAAGGAGGTTTTGCTTTTAATTTTTTCTGCAGGGTCTGACTCCTCTAAACTTCTTGACCTCTAAAACAGACTCTTCTTTGCTGATTTTTAGTATCCTTTCTGAAGTCCTGTTCTACAGTATGTCCCCTTTGTCTGAGATACCAAGTTTAATTATTCTTTTATCATTAAAGTTATAAATAAATTCCTATCTTAGTTTAATTCTCTAATCTTCTCAAACCAATTGATTCAGTTTTCTAGAAGGCTGGCCTTTTGAAGGCAGAAACCTCAAAGTCCTACTTGCTTGAATAGGTAAGTCTTAAATTATATTGAGTTTTGGTTATTCAGCTTAAAAATTTTCAATTGTTTTGTCAAATTAACATATATATATATCCTGTCATCACAAAAAGGAAATTACACTCTTGTATCACTGCTCTTAATCTTGATTTCATTGATGCCACTATTAGCAAAATAATATAATAATGAACTTTCTAAATTAATAGGATATTCGTCTGCATATGAATTTGGGCAAAATATTTCTGGACAGTCATGTATTATTCTGTGGCCATAGACATTTGTCATAAATAATGAAATTTCCCCTTCAGAATCTGTAACATTTCCCCTTTTTCTTCTCTTTTTGTATTCCTAACTATTCTACAATGATAAGTTTCAGGGGAAAAAAAAGTAGAGCTGCTGAAATGAATTATGAATAACATTTTTTTTATGGGGATGAAAGGAAAGCTCTGTGAGATGCTCATTCTACTGCATATAAGAAGAATGAAAGACAACACTAAAAAGTTCAAACTCATACATGGGAGATTCTGACTGTAACAAAAGATAAAACCATGCCTCTCATTTCACAGGCTTCCAAAGAAAATAATTTGAAATTAGAAAGCATAAAAACTTCTGTGCCTTATCTCCACATTAGATGTCTCTGCAATTCCTATTGAAAAGTGGGCTCCTGGGGACTGCTTACTCTGCATACTGTCAACACTATGTCAAAAGCTTGAGCTGTAGAAACATACTATCATCTTGTTGAGTCTGACGTTTCTAAGACATATTCAATCTCTGGGACAGAATTCCGAGCAAGATAAATGAATGCTTTCAGATGTTTTCTCTGTTAGAGACCTTTCTTAAATTAATTTGTGATTATAAGAAAATTAGATTCCAAAAGCAAAAAAAGTCTTGTCTGCTGGGAAGTCAATGCAGCAGCAGCCTGCTAACCTACTTACAAAAGATACACTAAAACCAGTTTATTATACAACATGGTTCTTACTTTAAAAAATGAAAAAAAAAGGTAAGGTGTACCCGTCCTGCTTTGAAATGAAAGCAATTAAGACTTGTAGCAGCCCATTACTTAATTTATTAATTTAAATTTCATTAATCATATTTGTTTTAGATGTAAACACGTGAAACAAAATAGACTGATAGTCTTTTGTTTTACTCCTTGGTTAATTACAACGTGATGTTTTAATTTTTAGCTGTGACTCCCTAGAAGCATAATACCAATAAACTGCAAAACTTTCTTGTGATGAAGGTTGATTCAGTCTCCAAACACAGTCATTCCTGGAATTGTTCTTGCAGACACTGCCAAAAAGATATATTCCTTTTAGTCTTTAGTTTTCCTTCTCTCCCTGGACCTTGGATATTTCAAACAATTCTCATTTATGCTTGAAGTAAAATTAAATCCTTTCAAAGGAGGAAAGCTGTTTAGATAAATCCACTGAGTTACCTTGTGCTGTTTTCTCATTTAGCTCACTTTTGGAGCAGTTTCCAAAGTTGTGAGCTTTTAATCCTGTAAGACTGCTAAAAAGAACTGCATCTTACTTTGTGTAAAGAAGCTGAAAACACATCTCACTCTGAGATTAACCTCCTGCTTTGCAAGCTTGAGAAGAATGCTTTAAAGGCAGAAAAAGCTAAAGGTTTTTGGGTAGAAAAGAGAACACAGTGCAGAAAAATCTAGAGGTGAGGAAAAGGTCAGGAGGTAAAAAAAATGTATTTTGTTATGATATGGCAAGTGATGTACAGCAGCATTTCTCTTTAATGAGAAATTATCTATCTCTATCTTATATCTTCTGAAGTAAGTTTGCAAGTATGTATGCACAGAAACTTTAATAAATTATTTATACATTTAAATTTCTATAATTCTGAATTGGTATGGGAAATCATCTCCTTATCAGGCACAATATTCCTGAGCTTTATAAATGTTTTGCATATTATTTAGAATTAATATAACAGAATACTCTCTACCCCAACCCAAAGTCAACCAAAATCACTGAGGTCTTCTGAACATTTAATTATTAAAAGTGCTTCAACAGAAGGCATTCATAGAAGTTCATCCTAGAATCCCAACAGCCAGTGGGAAATGTAGGAGCTACAGGAACATGCAGAGGGCCAGAGATGCAGATTGTAGCTATTTCTCTGCATATCTCGAGACAGCATCCTGAGCAGTCTGTTACTGACTGTTCTATCGTGTCTCCCCCACACTTGAACTTAGCTCTTTTAGGTGAAAGTATAAACATGACAGCTGTGTTTCCAGGTAACTGTTCAATAATAACAGATTGATCATTTTCATTGAAGAGTAACAAATATCTGAATTTATTTCTTCTGGGAAGTGACCTGTTAGTTATTCACCTCCACTGACATTTGTATTATTCTGTAGTTTCAATTGGTTCTTGAAACATATATGACTAGTAATATTTCTATGCCTTGATTCATTTAATTTCAAATCCATAAGGAGTGTTCTGAAGAACTGTTCAAAGATTTATATATGTTACACACCTGGAAAGACATTTGGTTTTGTTTTTATTCTAAATTAAAGAAGATTCAGTTTTCCTTCATTTAGAGTATTGTGTCAGATAATAATCTATGTACCTGAATCTTGTCCCACAAAAAAAAAGAATATTGGCATATTTCATAGGCTATTATGAAATAAAAATTGGGGTCATTAGACACTACAGTTATGAGAAGTTCATAGACTGCCTTTCCTAGATATTTGTTGCTGTTCATTGCAAGCAACATCCAGCTTTGTTCACCAAAATCAACAAAATACATTTCAAAAGTGGTTACTCTAAAAATAAGCATGTTTTCATTTTTTATTAGAATATTAGCTCTGTTTCTGCAATGAGTATTAATCTATGTAATTTTTTTTTATAAATACATTCAAGTCTAAAAGCTCAAATCAAACCTAAAAACCTCTTTAAAATAGTATGATGGAATTTCAAGATATGCCTTTTCATTTTAAAACTCTTTTTAAATTAGTTTGAAAACATCCATCCTGTCTTACGTATTAATATAGATGATTAAACATGAAACTAATGTCAAATATGAAATGATACACAACGACATAAAAAATGAACAATATGCAACTCAATTAGTCTAGGTTCTGTTTTCCTTTTAAAAAAATCACTGTAGTACATCTGATTAAGGATTACAAAACCATAGCTGAAATTAAGAATTCTGGATGCTTCCTCAGTGAATCTAAGGTAAGTAATCAGATGGGAAGGTATACACACAGGGAGAAGAGCAGGGAAAAATCTCAGTGTTTACCGTCTTAATTTTCTGGGAATACACAGGAGGATTTAAAAATGGGAGTGCAACATGAAAATAAAGAACACTTTCAGATTTAAACATGTTTTGGGTTATGCAAGACCAAAGTCAAAAAGTCAAAAACATGTGTCATGCTAAGTGTCATCACTGAACACTTTTGTCCTCTACAGCTGGTTAACTGCACCAGAGCATTAACCCCAGACTATCCAGTCATCTTTATGTCATGATATTCTTTAAATCTATCAACTTTGGAAATAAGTCAATTTGAATTGTCTCCTCATTTTAATCAATATTTCAAGTTAACAGATCATGTTCAAACTGTTAATACTTCATATATACTCTACTGAAAGTTAATCAATACACAAAAAATAATACACTTAATCTGTAAGTTTGTCACTGATTATAAATGTCACTTGCAGGTTCTATGAAATACTTCAACACAATTGAATTAAATTAAAATAACAGTCTGTGCCAACATCTCTCCCTTCCCACAGGCTTAGCTCCCGATCCATTTAATGATTTGTTTCAATTGCCTGGTAATACACTATGAAAGCCTGGCAATCCAAGCATTTTTGTAAAACATATATTACTTTTTACTTACTGACCTGTCTCTGGCAGTAAGGTGTAATGTAAGTATCTGAGAATAAAAAAATTGAAATAACATCTAACTTTGCACTTGGTAACTTTGCGGACAGGACTAAGCATTTTTACAACCTTTGATCGAAGTAACAGCGATCTAGTATGCAAATATGATTTCAGTTTTAAGGAGAAGTGCTCTTTGTTACTGCATTGGAGTTTAGTTTCAATGTAAACTACTGCAAAGAGTTATCTAAATTTAAATTGAGATCTCAACCACATTTCGATCTAGAAAAGGAAAAGTTTCTTTCAATGACCTCATAGATAAGAAATTTATCAAATAGGAACATATTTTGAAAAGAAAGAGAAGTAAATTTAATAGCAAGAAAACACTATTTCTAGAGTTCTACTTTATGCTTAAAGGAAAAAAGAGTGCTTGCATATGTGAATCATTCTGTACCTTACTGAGAAGATTAAGCTATTTTCAAACTTATTTTTAATTACATTTGATATTAAAACCTATTATGTTGTTTAAAACGTCAGCAGTATGACTTACCAAACTTTTATGCTTAGTAGGGTTTGGTGATGAAACGTGGAATTAGCCTTGAACAGAAATACTTCAGAACAGAATCTCCGAATCACTACAATGTGGAATCTACTTGTGATTCCATCTTCAATTTCCGTGTGCAGGCAAATCATGGAACACAGAGAGGCTCAAGTCTGATTTCAGAATACAAGCCTGAGGCAAGATAGTATGATTAAGACGACACATCAAATATGAAATTGAAGAAAACATGTGCAAGAGAGTAGCTCACTTTTGCAGGGCATAATAGAGCCATAGCACCCGTAACAATCACCATTCTTGGTGCTAAGTTTTCAATATATGCATGACATCACATCGAAAGAAGTAACTGTTCTCCCACTGCACCAGACAGGAAAGTTTGTCTGTTTTCCACAAATTCAGTAGTCATTCTTACACCTTGTTTCTAGGACAGTGTAAGAGTATTGTTCTCAGATCCTCTGCCAGGTTCTGTGATGAAAGATGTAGCAGCTTTTTGTACCCTTTTCTCCTTCCTCCAGTTTCAGTATCATATGAGAGAGGGCAGGCTTCATTTGACCAAACCTTTTAATTTTGGATGTCTTCTACTATGCTTACTTCTAGGATTACATTATAGATGGATGAAGTAGTTATACAGTTTTAGTCCTTGGGAAAGTTATTATGTTCACAGTTTTCTTTTCTCACTTGTAATTGATTCCAGAGAGAAAACACACACATTAATACACATTATCTCGTTTGCAGTGCACATGTCTGATCACAAAGGTATTCCCTATGTGAATCTCCAATTGAAGCCAGCCAAACTCATACCTACAAGTGGACAGCAGGTCAGAAACACATTTACTTTCATAAAATTTTTATGCATTGACAGAGCATGTTTACTTACAATTACATTACAAGGGGTGATGGGTAAACCAGAAAGTTTCTCAACACTTGGAAAAACACCAAAAACTGTGGATGCTATTTTGAACTGTATTCCAACTGTCTAAAGCCACTTGATTCTCCGCAGCTGGGCTGGAAAGTTTACAAGACTAGATATTTCAGCACTTCTGCTTCCCATCCTAGCCAAGTGAAGACAGTTCAAATTTGAAAAGAAGGAGGTAGGGAAGGGGGAGAGTCGAGAGCAAGACCATGGCAAGCAGTAAACGTAAACATGATTTTCAAATATTTACCTGTTCTTAATGTGAGTATCCCAGTGATGCTGGCCCCAGATCATGTGACACTTTGTTTTCTCACTTACATAACCTGTAGAGTACTCATTTCTCACCTAGATTGTAGATTTAGATACCAAACAATTTGGTCTGGTACAGACAGCAGGATGTCTGAGTCAGTGAACCTGTAACTAAGACACAGACTCCTAATGATGCTGTAATCATGACAGAAATGAGACCCAGTCTCAATTTCAGCTTAGCTCCTGAAAAAGAAGAAAGTTGAAACTTTGTTCACCTTTCTTATTAAGGATTATATTCCTCTAGATACTGCAAAATAATGTGGCTTCTGGAGGAAGTTTTGTTTAATTTTTCATGGACCCCACTGTATCAATCACTTTGAATATCTCATTTTCACATCCACATATTAATCAACCTGAAGTTTAAATAAGCCAAACTGAGTCATACTTGAATTCTGATACTTTAATACCCATTTTTCTTCATGACAGAACTATGCATCAGATGCCACGTGAAAGTAAATATTGTGCTAGATTAGCACTTTATGTCTAAATGATATTGTACTGTTTCTTGGACAGATGTTAGGAGAGGCTTATCCTAGCAGGTACTGATGATTTTATTCAAAACACTTACACAAGCAATCTGACTGCCTGCTTTAAAGCTTCATTACAGATACAGGAAAAGTTCATAGTTGGAACAGCTGCTTTTTGCTCCATTGCCATCAATTAGGGTATTTCAATAACACAAAAAACTAAAATCCCAGAATATATACCCACTAATTATTTCTTTTAACACCTATCTCTTATACTAAATATTTCACTGAAACTGCTAGTAAAATTAATAGATTAACAAAGAAAGAGTATGCTTAGATATTTAATTTATATATGTTTAATTTAAAAATAATTTTTTTCAGAAAAACTATTCTGGCTGTCAGGGAACAGCAGGAGTGGGGCTGCTTTCAGACGGAGATGAGCCATCTGTGAGGCTGTGATTACCTCAGCCCTCCAGGCTGGGCAGTGATGCTCCCACAGGCTGCAGTCCCATGGTTCTGAGCTGGGGTGCAGGTATCAACAGATCCAGGTGACTGATCCAGATAATTCAAGGCAACGAGTCAGCCTATCCCGGAAGACCAGTGAAAAATGGCAGGAGACTGGAGGCAGGAATAGGGATAAGGCTTTACATTAGCTTGAGTCTGAGACCCGTCCTACAAGTCCAGTCAGAAGGGCAGACCTGTAGGTAGCGGAACATGAGTACTTACAACATTACTTGAGAAGGTGAGGATGTCAAGACCTTAGCTTAAATGCAGCCCACAAATCCATAGGCAGGTCCCAAGTTCAGCACACATCCAGCCTTTTGGTGCACCTAGCAGCTTTCATGACAATGCATTGAAATACAAAGTAGGTCCCATGGCTTTGAACCTTTGAGAAAAGTACCTCAATGGTGTTATTTTCTCAAGGTTGGAGAAGGTGCAATTTTTGGGGTACTATACTAGGCAGAAAGGGAAGCTAACTGCTTCTGAAAAGATTTTCTGACTCTTCCCAGTCCCCACTTGATAAGCTTACTCCTGCTGTCTCTCCAGTTATTTGATTCCACAGTCAGTCATTGAATAGGTCATGGCAGTTTCAACACCATTATATAGCCACTGAACCTAAAAACAGTTCCTTCTAGCCTTGAGGTGGGAGGACATTTTCCCACCTAGAGCAAATAAAGCTGTCTCAGGCATATTCAGAGGAAAGAAGTAAATATACAGGGTAGAAATGAAGAATAATGAAAGGAAAAAAAAACAAATGCTGAAAACAAAATATTTTTACATAATAAACTGATACAATGCATAAGTAAAAATCAAAGTAATACTGTCTGAGTCCAAACCTTGCCTTAAATATCATTCTATCAATGAATTAAGAATTGTTTCCTTGAATAAATAAATTATCTTAGGATGAATTTATTTGGTGAGATTTTAATACAGTATGAATTTCAGTTTAAACTTCCCGCCTAGGTCTCTAGCTGCAATGTGTCAGAACTCCCCAGTGTCAGCTCATGCTACAGTTTTTCCCCACTGTGGGAGCCTTAGTAAGGTTTCTTTCCTTCATTTAATTATCTCGTTGCCCAAAAGTTGCAAGATTTTCTTTATGTTTGAATTTCCCACCTCTCTCCCCCATGGGAACTGAAACACAAAAGGATTTACAATTTACTGAATGCACACTTCAGGAATAACATGACTGCATAAGCATTGTTTCCATAGAAATACAGGTAAAATAGTCAGGTAAAAATACCTGGAAAATTCACTGAACTGTTAGCATCAAAATAGCAGTGATTTGGGTTGTTTTTTAGAGTCACATCTTCACAGATCTGTTACTCTTTTTTCTAGAAATTTGATAGTTGGCAGCTCAGATAAACCATCTCTATCTAACAGATGTATCTCAAAACACTCATATATCTCCAGTTTATAATGGATTAAATAATTTTGTGGCTTTTATACTTTTGTGTATATAAAATTTGTCTCTATGTTTATAATCAAAAACATGAATAGAAAGAAATTAATCCTTGAGTTTAGAAACATGATTATTCTCTTTGACTGTTGCAAAATGTTATGTTCTGTGCTGTACATATTAAATACATTTTGGACATAAATTGACATAAACTAAGTCTATGATTACCTTCCATTTTTGTGGCTGAGTCATTCTCTTTAGGTTCTTCTACCAGCTCAGTTACATAACATTTCAACATTTCATAACATTTCTTCTTCAGGAAGAAAAACATTGACCAATTAGTGTCTTACAACGTGAAAAAGACCTTAAATACTGAAGTATTTGGTTCCTTCAACATAATTCACTGTTCTATTTAAATCAGAGAGAACCACATGGACCGAAAGGATCCTAAAAGGAGATGTTATACAACAAAGCAAAAATTTTAGATATGACAAAATTTATTTCAGCCGACACTGTAATTTTTTATTATTATATTGAATCTTTCCATCAAAATGGAAATTTGGCTAATTTATTATTAAAGATTTTTAGAGTAAAGACAAGGTTTGTTGTTGATTCTCTTAAACACCCAGTCAGTATTAGTAAGATTCTAATTGCTGTTAGGAATTACTACAGTATTGAAAATAGAATAAATTTCAGAGTGAATGGAAATAACTAATGGAAGACTGAATAATACTTCTGGTATATAAAGATGGGTAATTTTAAATTTTTAGCCCAGTTGAAAATTCTGGGCTTGAAATGTCAGCTCAGACTTGAGTGATTTGGCTTGTGCTTTTCTAGGGAAAGAAGGAGATTAAAGGAGGAATGAAGGATAAAAAGCTAGGGAAAACTATATCCTGAGAGCTGGCAAAAAGATAGCAGGCACAGTAAAGTAATAATATGGTTGTGTTTTTAAAAGAAAAAATTCTGCACAGAACAGTATTTGTAGTGAAAGCATTAAGTTCCTCCTAAACTGAGTTTGAAGTTAGTTCATTTACATGCTCATATTTGTTTCAGCTTTCATTCCAAAAAATCACCATTTTTCCAGGCATTTTTGAAGACAGCACATGGAAGATGTGTTTAAAACTAGTTACACAAAAATCAAGCATCTGTCATTGCATAAATCTTTTCACTTTTGAGAAAAGGTGTCCCAGTAATTACGGTTGTACAACTTATATTCCTTTCATACCTTTTTTTTTTGTGTGTGTGTGTTCACATCTTGGCATTTGTTTTCTTAATTAAAAAAGATATTTTACTTTTGTGGTCTAACCAGCTTGTGAACTGACTTTTTTTTATTTTTGAATCTGGTCAATACAAAAAGCAGTGACATTCTTACCAAAAAAAAAAAAAAAAGAAAAGAAAGGAAAAAAAAACCCAACATGTTTTTTCTGTTAGATTGGGTTCCAAGTTTATGTTCAGATGTAGAGGAATTTAAATTAGGTTCAAGCAAAACGTAACACCTAGGATAAGTTTCACTATTCTACAAAGAATCCTAATATTTTGTAACATTACCAAAGATCTAAGTAAAATTTTAACATTCAAGACACTTAACTTTTGACCTAATACTTTTAAAATTTGCTCCTGCAATCAGTTAAGTGTCTCAGATTCTCATCTCAAACCCATAATTGCAAGTCTGAAGTTTCTCAGATATGCTTGAGAGCCTATTACAGCCTTTTAACTGCAATACTTGGTTTTAACATTTCTTTTACTTCAACAGAGGGTCTCAATTGTGCTTTGATACCTTTCATACTAGGTCAAGGGAGTTTGATTGAATACAGGACATTGTAACTTCTAAGCTGTTACTTGAATACTGATATGCAGATGAAAGCAAATGTTTTTACTGTTCCTTACATCCCTGTGTCTAGAAATGCTGGCACTTTAGCTTTCCCAGAGAGTATTGAATGCTATGGAGCAAAGTACTGTGATGCCTTTTTTTCCCATTTTTGCTTCATTCAAGTGAATGGAAAGTAAGTTTCCTTGACCAAAAAATATATATAAAAACCTCAGCCTATATTTTGCCTTCATTTCTTTTATCTGGCATACATTTAACAATCTAGGCAATATTGTAGTCTAAGATAACATTTATTAAATAATTTCTACAGAAATTTACAGATTTTACAGCTACCTTACTTGTTTAAAACTTTTAAACGTCAAGCTGTTACTGAGTGATCAAACTTGGATAGCACAGTCTTAGTTTTCAGTTCTGGGTTTGGGGTTTGTTTAGACAGATTTCAGAAGGGGACAAACCGTACCAAAGGGAAGGACAAACTGATCCCAAATGGTGATCCACCCATCCCAGAAGTGGAAGGACTAAGTGGTTCCAAAAAAAGACCAATAAGATAATGGGCAGACTCTCATCTCAGATGTGATACCTGCAAGAGCCAAGTTAGCCAGGTGACCCTGATGGGAGACCAAGGTCTCACACACTGCTGTTGCAGGACTCAGCTTGCATAGGAAAAGAGAAGTATGAGGGAGAGAGAGGATCCATTTTGGAAAAAAAATAAGTCCCTCTTATTATAGAGTCATGCAAGGATGTAGGATCCTATTTTGAGCAGCCTACATCGATGCTGTTAAATCCTATTTTTCACCTGTAACAGTTAATAGGCAATGCTTGTTCCCGTACTTTAAAACCCATTTTGTTTTCCTAGGCTGTTTCTCATCTTTTCAAACAATAAGTTGCCATTACAATTGTGTTTGCCCTTCTCAGAGGTATCTCAGGATACCACAGGTTTCTAAGTACTCTGGGTGCACTTTGAAGAGGGCAGCTGAAATTTTTGAGGGAGCTTCTGTCTCCATGGCCTGGTTCTCAGGTTCCCAGTTCCCAGTGTCTCTGTCAGTACTTTCAGAAGACATTTTCTTCTTCATTCTTTCAATAATTCTCTCCTTCTTGTCAGGCCACTCTTACATCTGCTCACAGCATTGTTCTCCATGGTCTACAACTCCTTCAAGATTTGCACCACTCTACCATGGAGGTCCTCCTTCATTTCCTGCCTTGCTGATAATTTTTCACTGCATTTACCAGCTTTTTTTCCAAGAGATTTTTCTAGAGGTGCCCCCAACTCAGCTGTGAGCCTCTGAGGGTGGATGCATTGGAACTGGAACTGGCTGTGATGGAGCTAGAGCAGCCCCAGTTTCTCCTCACAGCGCTCTTCAGCCCCCCAGCTCAAAGGCACCTACCTACATATATATACATATATATTTATTTGTGTGTGTGTATGTGTGTGTGTGCATGTACAAACACACTTATATGTACATATATACTCAGTGCCTTGGTCCATCAGCTTTTGATTACAGAAACTGCTGGAGAAACGGTGTTCCCACCAAACATAAGGATCTAATCCAGCATGTTTACAACAGGAAAACCCAGTGCAAAGACAACCGTGAATGTGTTAGTTAAAGACTATTCACATTCTGCAAGGCATTCCTCCCTTGAGATCGGGTCTCAGAAGAAAAAATATTTCTCACAGACACATACATACATAAAAAGTAAAAAACTCCATTTTATTACAAGTATGAAAATAGAAACTCACAGCTCTATAGCAATGAGGACAACTTTTGTCAGCTTTCTGGCTAGTTCTGGCAAACTATTCTGCTCAGTAGCTTTCCCTTACAGCATAATACAATGTAAAAATTCCAAGTCTTGGAAAAAAAATTTAATTTATACAGTACATATTAATCTTTTATGTCTTAGTCTCCTATCCTAGCACCAGCAAAAGGTACTTTTATCATATTTTTTAAGGTAGTTTTGATTTATGATGAAATCCAGAAGAAAATTCTGGACAGGAATATAGTTTACCATTTAGGACTACATCTACAAGATTGTTAAATTATAAATGACACTGAAGATACAAGGCGCCCTATTAATATATTATCACTTCAAACTAAAAGTAAGTGTTCATTAGAACAAGACTTGACTTTACATTGTTGACTTCACAGTGTATCAAATCCCATTTTTAATACTATATTCTACTGATAATTACACACTTCCAAACTAAGATCATCTGACTTTATAACCTCATTTTAGAGTAAAGATTTAATAGTTATTTTTTTAAGAAAGTAAAGGTCCTTTTTTGAAAAGGACACCATTGAACATAAGGTTTCAAACAGTGCTAACCACTTAATGTCACATATAGTTCAATGAAATTAAGTGTAAACAGAGATGTTCTTTTCAATTGATGTAAGCCCTTGCTGAAGAAAGCCAAGAGAGATTAAACAGTTCAGTGTTTTCCTGTCTTCTATTTCTACCTTCCCATGCCCATTTTTTGTTACAAGATAAATGTAGCTGTTAATCATGCTCTGTTTAAGTGTAAACTGTCCTTTCTAACTTTAATCTATTTGCTGGCGAAAGAAAAAGAATTTGCCGACAATGATTTACTATGGAAAATGCATGAGAAGTCAGTTAATGAGCTGAACCATTTGTTATTTCCTAAAAAATACATTCTTTCAAGGTTGGGATTTTGTAAGTATTTTTCAATATTTTTGTTGAACAAAGAAAGATTTATATTAATTAAATCCTATGAAGTATTGCAAATCTTTGTGGATTGATATATCTTCCTGAAGATTCCTGCACAGAACAGTCATGTCTTATTTCATAAAAAGAAGAATATACTGTTAGTTGACTCTAATTAACTGTATAGACACCTCATAGGTATTTAGAAATAATATTTTGTTCGCTGTCATAGTATGGTATAACTATGGTTTGCAGGTCCATTGAGAGTGTGTTGCTGTAGTTAAGGAATAGGATGAACTGAAAGAAAAGGAAGTATTACAAGTCAAAGCAAGGAAAAATCCTGTGCTTTGGTCAGCTATTAACTGTCTCAGACTGCCTTAAAATATGGATTTTTGCATATAGCTATGATCAGGCTCTGTCTAAGCAACTCATTCCATACATGCTCTGAATATCCTGATGTCTAGACCATTCCTGTAAGTGATTTAAATTTCTCGGTTTTAATTTGCTGTAAAATGTCAAGTTTCTTGAGACTGTAATAGTATCTTCACCACGGTAACTATCACTTGAACACCGAAAGTCCACACCTCACATGGTGTCCCTACCTCTCCCTTGATTCTTCAGGAATCTTGGATACAGGTGGAAAAATAGAAGAAAAAAGGTGTGTTGTCTACCATCATGTCTAAGTGTCCCAATGTGATGTGATGTTTTTCATTAAACTAGGACATGTTTTCACCAAAGTGAGGAAATTAGGGAGCATCAAGAACAAGGCAAGGTTTATTGGAAGGATAATTTTCTTTCAAAGAAAAAGTTCAGCTGGCCAAGGGTTCATATGAAAAGCATCAATATCTTTTAAACAACCAAAGGTGCAGATTTATAATGAGTTCACATCAGCAGAACATCTAAATCTCTTGAAACTCTCCCATTCTCACATAGCAATAATGATAATCTATTAAGGAAAAGAATACAAATAATAGTACTCTTTATAAAAAATCTAATAATTTGATCATACACAAAAATAAAGGAATGAGAAAACATTTGTGACATTTCACTACTGTTTATACACTGCAGTGAAGTAGATGAGCAAATAAACATTTTGACTAAAGATCAAAACGGGCTGTCTGGAAAAACACTTTGGAAACCAGAATATTACTTTGAAATTGGAAAGATTTATATGTTGACATCACTGCCAATTCCAACCACTCAAAATTATGAGTCAAACCTCAGATAATCACAGGATCAGCTTAAAAATAGAAACATGAAAAAAAAAAATCTGTGATCCTTTTTACTAACCCTTTGCTTTCTGAGATCATACAGATCACTCAGCCCCTCCTGGCCCTGCTGGGATGGGGAGAAGAATCTGAAAAAGATAAAGCCATGAGTTGAGAGAAGAAGAAAATAATAATAATAATAATAATAATAATAATAACAGTAATAGTAATAGTAATAGTAATAATAATAGTAATAGTAATAATAATAATAATATTAAGGGAGACAGGAGAAAGTGGGACAGTTATAGTGAGGCACAATACAACTGCTCACCACCCACTGACCCAGTCTGTTCCTGAGCAGGGATCAGCTTTCCCATTTCTGCACTGAACATGAAGTTCTATGTTTTGGAAAATCCCTTTGGCTAGTTTGGGTCATCTATCCTGTCTGTGCTCTGTCACAACTTCTTGTGCACCTTCGCACTGAAAGAGCATGGAAATTGAAAAGGGTAAGCACTAACAAGCAATACCTCAAATGTAAGACAATGCTTGGACTCTGTAATCTTAAAGGTCTTTTCCAATCTAAACAATTCTATGATCAGTGTGGCATCAACATTATTCCAATATTAAATCCAAAACAGAGCACTGTATCAGCTACTAGGAAGAAAATTAACTCTATCCCAGCCAAAGCCTGCTCTCTTAATTTCTGTTATGGTGACTTTATGAAATGACTAAACATCATGAAATGACTAAACATCATAAGACTTTTGTTATATATATATATATACATATATAATATGAGGGATATAATACAGACAATTAACCAGCAAGTTTTAAGACTGTTCACACAATTTTTGGCACAGGAGAGGCTCAAGACTGTTTCAAGGCTGACTCCTTGATTACTTGGAAACAGTGAAAGTAGAAGTTAGAAGCGATGGCAATTTTACTGAAGTGACGAAGGAGTAGATGGGCAACAGATGGACAAAAGGAGTCCCTCTTCCAGAAGAAAGGAATCGTGATTGAATCCACAATCTTCATGTCATAGCCTTGCATTAGTTTGATTTACTACAGCTGACGTCAGAGGGACATGTGAGGTCACTGGTCCCAGCAGACACTGCACACCAGTCTTACAGCAGCCAGCCTTGCTTCACCCCATACATTTCCCTTTCAGAACAAATATAACATAAGGGATCTCTGGCAAATCAGGCAAACTCTCCTTCCTAACTGTCCTCTTTCTCTGCCCCCCATGCTGACCTCCCTTCACCTTATTTGGAACCTTTCTTCACAGTAAGTTATAATGATATGACAACAATGTAATTTTAAATACAACTTCTCAGGCGTCAGCTAAACTGTGATACCTCCATTTTAATAGCAGAATGAAAGAGAATAGCCACAGAATACTGCAGGAAAGTACAAGCATTTAGACAGTAAGGTCTCTAGAGCAAAGACTTGAGAACCTTAAAAAATTTGGTCTTTAATATATCACTGAATACACTTAGATGGTATTGTAACAATGCTAACTGTCAAAAACACCACGAAAAGAGGCCACTCAGTCATTGTTTTGTTTTTCATTACATTTTAGTGGAAAACAGTTCTTTTTTGGTTTTGGTTAGGTTTTTTTGACAATCAAAATTTCGAAGACCAAAACTCTGGGAAACCATTTACCTTCTAGTTGTCACTGACACTGTTAAAAGTTCTTCAAATGGATAACAGAAATGAAGGCAATCATCAAGAACAGTATGGGATATGAGCTTGATCTACACTGTCTAATACATGCACTTAACCTGCAATTACAGTCAGGTTTATCACTTGGAAAGCCACTTACATATGAATAAACTCACTTTTCTTACAATCTTCTAAAGTGCAGAAGAAATTAGAGAATGGGTCTTCTCATCATATCTCAAAATACATAAAAATAATGAGAACATTGATTCACTGGCTTTATATTTTAACTCTTCCTCATAGAAGAATTGCAATACAAAAAGATAAAATTTCATTATTAAAAAAATAACTGAACAACAAAGTCAAAATTATGAATAACATTGTAGAAGTGCAAGATGTGCTCTGTGACACTTGCTGTCTTAGGACAAAGACTCTAATTTATCCTGTTCCTGTTTCAGTTTACATGTTCTTTCATCTCTCTGTTCTCCTTCCTATTATTTTCTGGGTTGTCTTGTAATTCTGTTTACTTCACATGCACACAGATTTCTCCTTTCTCCCAAACTTAAAAAAAATTGATTTAGTTATTTTTTACCATGCTTACCTTGTCTTAGTGTTTCAAAAAGTCAAAGGAAGAAAAGAACTTTATAAACAAGATCGTTAGTAGTATATCAAATCTGTGAGAATGTAGAACAATGACAATAGTGGAGGAGTTCCGATTAGCACCTCAGTCAAATATCACTGTGGAAGATTTTGTCTGTGGAAAAGCTGATGTGGCACACTGCATAATGAACAGATTAATGTCACACAGTTATTATTACAGTCACATGTCCCATTATGTCATAGTAGTTACCTTATGTCTGCATGAGTTTTAAATCAGATAGTGCCCATGGACATTAATGAACTCTGTCAAAATCACGTAAATGCAAAACATGTTGCTTGCAAATCTCAGTATTAATACTTTCTCTTCAGTGATAAGGAAATAAATTTTAATTTCAGTCATTTTTTGGAGATGATTTTCCTTGTACTTAAAAAAGATTATATGCAATAATATTAGTGCAGACATTATCTTAAAATATAAGATATTGGGATCCTATGGTTTAAGATATTTTAGACTGAAACCTTCTTAAATATCAAAGTCTGGCTACTCCTCAGTCACAGAATGATAGAAAGCATGGTTGGAAGAGGTTATGAATTTTTCAAATCTCTCCAAAGGCAAAATTGATTTCAATTATGTTATGGTTGTCAGATAGTGTTATAACTGGCTTTTAATATTTTCAGTGTTGGAAACATCATCATCCCAGTACATAATTATTCTTACATTCCTGAAGACTTCCCTTGCTACAAAATAAGGAATTTTATCTCATGGGGAAGTTTGCTCCTTGGTTTTTTGCTGGTATGGGAAATTATCTAGCCCCAGTCTGAGCACATTTCAGTTGTTCAAGATGAAACTGAGATCACTGCAATGTGGAAATTGAGAATTTCATGTAGCAGGGCTAGAATGAGAGTAGCAGCCACTTGTGGGGTGGGTAACATCCTTAGCAACCTGTGGTTAGAGAGCTATGATTTAATCCCTAAAAAGATTGTTAAATTTAGTCTTACTTCCTCACATCTGAAACAAGTTAGCTTGCAGTAGTCATAGGATTATCAAAAAAAAATTAGGCTGTATTTTAGGAGTCCTTTGGAGGGTTTATGAGGTTTTATTACATTTCTTCTAATAAGAACTGTGATGAAGAAGGACTTTCTAAGTCGGACTGGCTCATTCTATTCAGCAGTGGACTAGAAAACAATGTGTCAGTATCCCTCAAGGAGACAGTAGGAAAGGCAGTCCAAGTTAGTAATATCCTAACGAGTTGGTGGTGGGGCCAGTCCCCTACGTTCTTCCAAAGTGATTGTGATCACAGCTTATGACTGTTGTCATATCCAGGGACTAACAAAAATGACAATACCAAAAGTATTTAATGAAATGATCAGAATTATTTTCAATAGCAAGGAGTTTTCTGATTTCATTGTTGCTATTCTTACTCTTATTGGTGAATTCATTTTCATATAAACTAATTTAAGGTAAAGAAAATACCTCTTTGATGAATATGCTTTTCAGAGAACTAGCGCTGATTGGTACATTATTTCAAGCTTTGAGACCTTTGAACTTCCTTGGAGATTTCTGCTGTTCATAATCAGCTGTGTTAAAGCCCTTACAGTAGGCATGTAATCAAGAGCTGGAAGCAATGATTTGATATTCTCTAGTAATTGTTTTACATCTACAGAGAATTTCATCTTGAGAAGCACCAGTATGAATTCAATGGATAGTTTATACTGATGAATTTTTTAAACCCCAGGTTTATTATCCCCACATTATGCTGTATTGTAGTATTTCAATATAGGAAAATAACCATTTTAAGAAAGGAGGTATTGATATCCCTCTTTCATTGATGATAAAACCAAGGCTTTATCATAGGACTTGTAAAGAAATTCTCTGAAATAGATCAGCAAGAGAAAAATATACCAGTTCTTATGACAAAATCTTTCAGAAAAATACCTTCTCACATCTAAATGGAAAGAGAAGTTTTCTCACTGGACCACTCATCAGTTGGGTAGTAATGGTAATAACTAGGTCCACTACATAAATGAGGGCCTGTTCTCAAAAGGAAAAATATACTTGGACTCTAATCAGTCTAGTGTCTTGTAGACTACATTCTCAGCCAGGAAGAAAACACTATCCTCCTCATTTACCCGATGCAATTTGTTGCATTACTCCTATTCTGGAGAAATGAGGGCTTTGGAGAAACCTAATTGCAACTTTCAGGTACCTTAAGGGGACTTTGAGTTAGCTATCTAGAACACTTTTATAGTCAGTGGAGAAAAAATAAGCTTTTCTGCATTGTGAATCACCCGACCTGGTTTAGATTTATGTATTTAACTGAAATAGATATCACTCTAACAGTAACTTCCCTTCCACAGATAATAACAAGTCAAATGGCTTACTCAGACAAAAACATGGGGTGTAAGTAGGAGAAATTTTATTATATTGCTGTCTGAAAGTTCAGTCAAGAGTAATTTTCCAAGGCAGAGAAATTGTTCAGTAAATGACACACTTGCTGAAATAAAACCCAAGTTATTACACTGTTAAAGTGCCAGCTGAGCTAAGGTTCATCATCAGGTCTACAGCACAGTACCTTCATTCTAAAAATCGTCGCACAAAATACCTGATTATGCAGATATGCATATCTCAGGTATGCTCATCCTCAGTGAGTTGGGTGTTGGAGTGAGCAGTGGTGGAGTGAGCACAAGGAAGACACCCATCTCATAATGTCAAACAGGGGGAAGAAGCTGTGGAGTGCAGTCTGGAATCTTGTTTGAGATTCTTCCCTGACACACTGACACCAGCACCTCTTTATGCTCCGTGCCACAGTCTTTTTGCTTTCCCTTTTCTTCGTTCAGTGGGGTGGAGAGGCACTACACACTGCAACAAGTATTCTAAGGACATTTCTGACCACTAAGGAGCATGGATCAGGAGCTGGCTGAATCATTTTAAAGTTTGCTAAATGTGATTTGACCTAACAATGAAGTTCTGGCTCACTTTTCAGACTTTAAATTCTTACTCCACTTCCATCTCTCTTCACTCACTTCCAGGCTGATAATTAAAAAAATTCCGATGGCATCACTTAAAACCTGCATGTTATACATCTAAGTATTTTCTGTCCCTTCCTTTCTTTTTTCTGTTTCGACTCTGCCGTATAAAAATAGCTAGAGAAGGCAGTCTGTAAAAAGTTGTGCACCTGTCAGAGTTCACTTCCACTTGTAGATTTTGCAGAATTTTGTTTTTCAAATTGGTTTCCTATCTGTTACAGGGAGCTGCTGGAGTCCTTAATTTTCTCATGCCAAGAGACTATTCATGAAGTAATTCACACAGCTATTTCCAGACCCAGCTGACCCTTTCACCCTGCACAATGTGACTTTTCACCTAAAGGAACTACTCACAGCAAAGCACATCCCCAGAGTATTGGTATGTGAACTGTCAGCTCTGCAGCGTTCTTTTTAGCTATTAGATATGCAGACTATTTTTACAAATGTAGTGACTGAGGTTTCTGGGGTTTGCATGGTGTTTTCACCATGCAAACAAAAACCATTCTTGGGAGATGTATGGAAAATATGTCAGATAATAAGAAAAACTATAAAAACTGAGACATTCAGTGAGTCTGAAAATTCCAATATCCCCTCTCTGCAAGTGGCCACTACTGCATGCTTTAAAGGAAAGTCTAAGAAAAATTGAAGAAAAAGAATAACCTTTCCTCAGAAGGAATGCATTTTTTAACTCTCACTCTTGGATGGCTGCTTATGCTCAGGATCACTGAAACTCTGTCTTCGTCAGAATAATAATAAAAAGAAAAGAATAGCCTATGGTTAATTTTGTGGATGGTCCCATGGTTCACGTAAATGTCTGATTCGTTTAAAGTCAGCTACAGTCTCAAACTCTCTAATAGGCTGTGCCATTCCTCCTGAAGGAAGGAATTCTAGAGGTTAATTACATATTTTAAAGTATATCCCTTTTCTTTGTAGCTGCATGCTGCTTTCCCCCACCCCCCACAACCTTTCCTTCCCTTCACTATTTTGCACTCTATCACATCTCTCTCACTTTGTTTTTCTTACTCCTAGCATATTTTGCCATCTCAGATTTTGTTTTTATGGAAAGCTACAGCAAGAAGGATGACTCTAAGGGCTGCATTTTCACTAATTCTGGAGGTATGGATGCAAAATACATATTTGGTCAATGCAATCTATAAAGTTTAGTATAATGCAAATTAAATCACATCCAGGCTGTGAAAACATTGATATGGAGTTAATTCCAGTTATTAAAATAGCCATGACAAAAGCCCTGAAATAAAATTTTCTGGATCAATAAATTCATAAATTATGATATTTCTTTTCCAAACAATGCACAGTGATCATAGATACATCTGGCAGAATCCCTAATTAGTATTTTGTTTCCATCTACAAAGTATCAAGCAAATTTTCAGTATTCAGTGATGCTGTTTAGATTTTAGAATACAATCACTGTGTGTCATGTGAAATGAATCTTTTTATAGTGTTGTCTGAATGAAGGTGAAATTTATGCTATACAATAGTAGCTATTACCTTTTTGCAAGATCCAAACATAATAATATTTGCATATATTAGTCTTGCAAAAGCATAGACTAAAATCCTGGTTCCATTTCTGTGATAACAATATAGAAACCACTTTAAATTAATTATTATTTTTACATGACAGCAGTATATATTATTATGCTATTTTCTCAATTTTAATTCGAAAGTGCTTAAGGCCTTGGGTTTTGTCTTTTTAAAACTCGCTTAGTAGTAATGACCTGGATACGAGATGAATGTTAACATATCAACCACTTCCAGTTGTCCTCCCTTGCTCTCAGTCCAATAAAGATTAAAGGAATTAAAGCATGTTTTAGTGTATGTTTTCCTCTTAAAAATGAAAACAAACCAAACTTGAGCTAGATAATATTATACCAGGAAAAAAGGAAAAAGAGGGAAGTGAACATAAAGGGCAGAAGCAGAAAGTAAATAAAAAGAGAAATAAATGTGAAAGAAGCAAACGAGTTAATTTCTTTAATGAAAAACATGCAAAATAATCATTACCTGGAAATTCTAGGGCTGCGTGTTGAAGCAGAACTTAGAGATAGTTGCACAACCTGAAAGACATGAAGATTTTTGTCTTGCCATAACTGTCTTTGTCAAGTTCAGATAGCACAAAAGTTGGGTTTGGACTTTTATATGCCTAAATTGAATTGAAGTGTTCTTTGGTATAATTATATATGCTATCACAGAGAGTATTTAATGCATGCTCTTAGTTCTATATTGATAATGTACTTACAATGTTCATTGGAAAAGAGTCCAGGTTAACCTTGATTCTAACCAATATTCTAAAAATTGATTAATTGTTAATAGTTATTTGGTTAAATGGCAAGAGGTACTCTGAGACACTTTTATGTGAAGCTTTTCATTCTAATAATAGTCTGTTCTTCAGTGTATGTTCTTCATCTGAGCAGTACCTGCAGATACAGAACAACACTGAAAACAGCAGATATTATTCTATCCTTAACTTCAATGGTTGATAAACCAGAAGCAATTTGAAAGCATAAAACACATTACAGTGGTTATTATTGCTTATTGCTGGTCTGTTTTTATCGTTTTCTCCTTTACATTGTAGATTTAAACTAGTATTTGTTCCACAGTCATGTCCCACAGAGCAGAATGGAAAAACAGAATTTTACCAAGAAATAGAACACATTCACACATACTGAATAGGGAAAAATGAAATAACACTGCTGTAGTTTTATGAGGTGTAAGTTGTGCCAAGTTCAGCTAGACAATGCATGTAGATCTAAAGCTTTAAAAAGTTCCATCTTCCAGAAATGTATTTTATGTGAGTTTTGAGATATTCAGTAGAACTGATCCTCCAAGGAACGCAATTTCCTTTATGAAAGAGAAATTTAACTCTCAGAATTTTATGCATAGTATGGTTTAAGAGAACTGAAATCTTTAGATAAGCGCATAAAATCACAGCTGGAAAAGTCTAGAAGCAAAAACATGAATAAAGAAATAAAAAATTGATAAAATTCTTTGTGTTCTTAAACATTAACTTTTCTGCCCATATTGTTGTAACAGGAATCATTGAAATTTAAGGTCTGTTCAATAGATATTGTTTTCTATAATTTAAAAACACTGAATAAATTAGATTAGAAGGTATCCCTGGAGCCCATCTGATGCAAGGCCCCCTGAAATCAGGACTAAGTTTAATGTTTGATCAGATTGCTCTGGATCTTGCCCAATCTTGTATTTTCTCTGCGTACTTCAGAGAGGAACATGTCTTCATCTTCTTTATAACCATCTATTATGTAGTTGAATGTAGAAGTAAGACTGCACTAACCCTACTTCCTCAGACTGAAAAGAAAAAAGAAAAACTCACCTGTTTTCTCAAACATTTCTCGGAAAGTTGTCAGACACTGGAACAGGTTGTCAAGGGGAGTGGCTGAGTTGTCATCCCTAGAGGCATTTAACAGAATTGCAGATGTAGCACTGAGGGGCACAGTTTAGTGGTGGATTTAGTGTTGGGTTAATGATAGAACTTGATGATCTTAAAGGTCTTTTCCAACCTAAAGGATTCTATGATTCTATAATTCCATTCTCCGGACCTCTTCGTAGCTCTATCAGTAGCTCTCCAGTTTGTGAATGCCTTTCTTGTACTAGGGAGCCTTAATTTCAATGCAGCACTCAAAACCTGGTTTCAGATGCCAAATAGATTGGGATGATCCCTGTAGGGGTAGTTCCTTCTGTCGCCTTCCTGTCTGTGCTTTCCCTGAGGCTGCCCAGCGAGTAGTTTCCCCTCGCAGCGCAAGGGCACACTGCTGCCTCAGGGTCAGCTGGCCACCCGGGCTTCCAAAGCCTTTCCCTCAAACCTGCTTTCAAGCCACTCCGGAACTTACTCTTGCAAGGGTTTGTTCCACTCCAGCAATTGTGAAATTTCATGAGGTCTCTGCTGATCCATTTTTTCCCAGCACATTGAAATCCCTTTGGATGGTCACTTTTCTCTCCGGCACATCAAGTACTGCTCCCCATTTGGTGCCACCCATAAACTTACTCAAGGTACTTCTCATCTAGTCATTCTACCTGTTAGTGAAAGACATTAAATAGCATCACTTATTTTCCCATGAAGAACATTTCTAGTAACATAAGACAGCCTCTTCAGAAGTCTTGGTTTGCTCTGTTGTCCCACTATGGTCCTATTGTCCTATAGCTGTCCCACTAACCGAGTATTCAAAAGTGGTTTTGTATTGCTTCAGTTCTGAATTCTCTCTTCATCCATACTGCTTTTTACCACACTTGTTTGCCTTCGTGTACAAAAGGGTTAAGGATTCTTGTGCCCTGAAGAGATGATTCTTGAGGACCATCCTACTCTGCTGGGCCCTTTTGTTCTTCAGAGCTACCTCCTAGGAGAATCTCCAAGTATTTCCATGAAAAACCATAGGTCAGCTCTCCTGAAGGCAAGGGCTGCTATTTGCTTTCACAGAATCACAGACTATTTGAGGTTTGCTGCTATGTCTTTGCACTGTCAAGTCTAACCTCCTCTGCTGAAGCACTGTCAGCTAGGGCAGGTTGCTTAGGATTCTTGCTGATGTCCAGCCCTTGCCCCCTTCTCTCAGGATTTTAAACTTTAACATCATAAACACAATGGAGGCTTCCAGTCTCCAAAATCCTGACAATTTTTCCTGGTCTATAAACAGCAGGTCCTGCAGAGCATGTACCCTAGCTGGCTTGCCAAACTCCTGTGTCTTTTCTTGTGCCCTGCATCTCAAGTCGATGCCAAGATAAAATTTCTCATGAGTACCACAGTCTTTAACCATGAGGCTTCTTCCTCTATGATCTGTAAAGAAGTCTTCCTCTGTTTCCTCCCCTTGTTCAGGTCTTCTGTAGGAAATATCTATCAACGTACTCCTATGTCTCTGTAATCTCTGTAAGATTATCTATTTCTGAGTGCAAAAGGACTTCCAATTTTGCTTCTTTGTTTTCAGTGATGCACGTGTTCATGAGCAGGTGCTAAGGACAATCACGAAGATGCACAGCTTTGTTTGGGGAAGAGCCATAGTCTTCCACATCATGCTGTCTCAGAGAGCCTCCTATGTTCCATACCATTCTTTCACTTTTCCATGTACTCCATGTAGTCTTCCCTTCTAATCTCCATTTAAGACCTTCATCATCCAGTGAATCTATATCTTGTCATTTAAATATAACTTCAAGCCATCTGTCTTTATATGTAATATGGCTTTGGGATTCTTTTTTGCACCGGCAAGGTCTCTGAAAAGAACCTTTCTGTGTCCTTCTTCTCCCTCATGTTACACCATGTACTCAACTTCTCTTGTTACACCATGTACACAATTTCTCCTACAGCTCTTTTACTTGACAGTCCAGTGACTCTTAGGGTGTACTGCCCACAGCTGCCAGCCCTGGGGCAGGAAAAACTACCAAGTTTACCTCTGGAAAACTGGTACTTGGTAACTCTTGTCCTTCCTCAGAGCTGTGTCTTGGTCAAAGCCAGGTCATCCTGGGATGGGAGGTGGGAAAGGGGTGACAATGCATGTTCTGTTGGAAACCTCACGCCCTGATACACCTTTGCTGTCGTGGTACCAGCTCCACTAGTGCCATGTGGTCACTTTCACACACCTCTGGGTGTCCTGGATGTCTTATCAGCACCAACTGCTGAGTGCTGATTAATATTTTCTCTTGATATGCTCTTTTTCTACAAATTTTTGGACCCACACTGTCCTAGGAGTGGACCCAGGCTTTTCTCGGTGGTTCCAAGCAATAGGACAAGAAGCAATGGGCAGAAACCGACTCACAGAAGTTCCACCTGGAAATGAGGAAGAACTACTTTTCTGCATGGGTGATCAAGTACCAGAACAGACTGCCCAAAGAGGTGGTAGAGTCTCCCTCACTGGAGATATTCAAGAAGCATCTGGAGGTAATCCTCTGCCATGTGCTCTAGGGTGACCCTGCTCGAGGAGGGAGCTGGAGCCCTATGGCCCTTCCAACCTTTCTCATTCTGTGACTGTGAAACCTGGTTTAGATTATTTTTGGTAATTAACTTAAGCTGTGTAATTTCTACAAATACAAATCCTCTGTTTTGCAACTGAGAAAGGGCAAGAAAGAAGGACCTCCCTGCAACACAGTGACAAATGGTCCTTCAGTGCTAAAGTAACATTTTTTTGCACCCACCTCAAAGAATTGTTTGGGTTTGATTTTTTTTTTCTTTTCCTTTTAAGAGACTTGGGCTAATATGTATAAATAGAAAGATCAGCAGATGTGAAATCTTGGAATTTGTTTCTTGAGAAATCTTCTTGACTCCAAAATTTAAGTCCCATTTATTTAACATGTTCTAGCCTGTTTTGAGATTTTAAAGGACAGATGCTCCCCCATCCTTACTTCTCTAACAGTTTCAGTGAAATTTTTTAAATGGAAGCTATATGAATAACAATTTTAGAAACAAAGAGCATCATTTTATCTTGTCAGAAATTGGCATTTACTGTACAAGGTCTGTTACAACAAAATTAATGCAAGAGTTATTCATTGTTCTTGACGATGAAGTAATTTGGATTGGATGGCTTGATACTCATCATAATCTTCTATAAATATAAATTAAGTTGAGCATACTAAATAGCAGTTTTTAAATAAACAAAAGGAAGTACAAGATATGATGAAATTATGGAAGGCTTTTTCACAGGATATTATGAATCCCAAAACATAGATTTAGGAAGGATTAGGAATATACATGGAAGAAAGTTCCATGTAATACAGTTAAACACAAAAAAGTGGCCTTTAGCTCAGAACAAACTAAAACTTCAGATTAACTGCTGATTTCTGAAAGGATTTATTTGGGGAAGTATCACTAGGGGATTATACCAACTGGATTCACTATCATTTTTTTCCAAACATTGAATACTGGACTAGATAAATTTTTGGCGTGTTCTAATATGGCCATGTTCTTATAGGTTTTGTGTCAACACAAACTCTCCTTGGTCTATACAGACTGAAAAGTCATATTTGCTTCTAACATTTCAACAATATTCCTTTACTCCAGTCCAAAGAGTCTAACTTTTCTAATGTAGAAAGGGCCTCTGACTGGGACATGTTAAAACCACTTTTGAAAGCACTGATTTGAACCAATTCGAATCTGGTTTCATGTATACCTCATCCTAGGTGATTAATAAAAAAGCATCTTTTCTACAAATATGCCTCTGGACTGCTTGCAATGTGCAAGAATTTTACATAACATAGATATGTCCTCAGTTTGAATAATTATATTTAAACTAAACTCACTTCATTGCTAAGACACAAGGTTTACATTGCACAACCGTATGATTCAGTTCCTGGCATTCCATTTATACAGATAGATTCCATGTTGTATGCTAAATATTTTTTAATCCTCTAACAAATTACTATTTCAGCTAGCAATAACAGTAACAAAACTATTGTATCAACATTTATTCTTGAACTGAAATAGATCTGTTTCCTGAAAAAGCAAGAAGGATTTTATGTCCACTCCGAATGCCTACCATTATAAAATGAGTTGAATAATTTCCAGGCCTGGACGAACAGTTGCACTGATACTCCTAGAAAGTTAATATTAAGTTTACACACCTGAAGGCTCACACCAGAGAAATCATAATTTATGTGAAATTACATAATGTATGGGATAGTAAGAATCCCAGATCTCTCAAACTCTTGACACAGAAGCGATTAAGAAAGCCAGGCAAGGGTCTGCAACCTTCACAACTACAACCAGGCATGCACACACAGTTGCTTCACTTTTAAATTTAAACTCTGTACTCAGAAAAAATCCTGTAGAAACCTATTTTTTTTCCATCAATATTATGTTTGGAAAGACCTATGTCACCAGGAAAGGTAAGCCTGCAGCAGTTTATAAAATTTTCTGGTGCTGTTTCTGATACCTCTCATCAATTTTCTTCATCCTCTAAAAGATTCAGTGCTATAATGATTACTGCGAGGTTGGCCTCCCCTTAGCAATAGTATGAAGTGGTATGACAATGCAAAATATGCAACCATCTCTATTTCACATTGTTGTTCATCTTTGAAAGAAAAACATTCCTGTTTCTCTTTATTGCCCATGCCTTTCTAATCAGATTCAAACCTGTTAAAGGTCTTTTCTGGTTTTTTCCCTGATTAAATTTCATTGATATCAAGCTTGAAATAAATCCATTAATTTTAAACCAAAATTAGTCCAAATGTAAATACTTTCTGAAAATAAGACAGTTGCTGACTTTTGTTGTATGTTCAGATGTACCATTCCCCTGTGCACCCCTAAAAAATTCCTTGGATTAAAAACAGCTGTTATCCTAAGAAAATGGATTTTGGCACCTTCCTGCTCTTTCGTCTCTTGACCACACCACACTGGAGATCTACAGTTTCCTTTTTCGAGAGAGACTAGCAGAAAATGTGACTGTAGCTGGTAGTAGCAGGTCTGATATATTTGGTTCCAGTTAAGTACTCTCTTTAGAGACATTTACCTGACATTTTTTTGATTCAAGAGTCTCAAAAGCCATGAGAGGTTCACAGAAGGAAGTAGTGAAATAGTAGCTATTCAAGATTCTGAGATTATTAACAGTCCATTTTTACAGAGGAGTGAGCTGGGAAAAGATAAGAAGGCAGGGGGCAATAAACAGCAGGGACACAATGGACACAGGAACACTGGATACACTCAAATCCCTGGAACAAAATGGGTTTAGTACAAGAGGGCTGAAAGAGCTGGCTACTGTGATTTTTGAATTCAACTCTCTGTCATCTGCAAGGAACTATGGTGGTGATAGGGAAGTGTCTGACTAGTAAAAATTAGAAAAAAAGTCGAATGTTGTGACAATTTTGTCTTTAGAAAAGGCAAAGTAGCCCATATGGGTCCAAGAAATGAACTGGTCGGCATCACATCAACCCCTAAAAAGGTCACAAAAGATTTAGTCTTAGATTCTACTCCAAGCACATGAAGGATAACTCTTTCTGGCACAGATTTACAAAGAGCTTGACAAAGACAAAAGATTTCTGCTATGAAACAAATTATTATGTTGATGAAGAGACCCTAGTGGACATATTCTATCTTGTCATTAGAAAAGATTTAACAGCATTCCCATTTGAAAATTGAGAAAACACAAACCTTGCTTTGGAAAAATTAACTACTAAATTAATTGAAAATTGGCTGTTTTGCCAGGCACAAATAGTAGTGATTATTGCCTTGCTTTTGGCTGCCAGCCTGCAGCAATCAGAGGGTTCCAGAAGCCAATTTTTTGCCCCATATATATTCAACATCTTCATCCATCACTAGGATAATGACATAGAGTGTACCCACGTGCAAATTTGTAGATGACTATAAACTGAGGGGAGTCGTTGGCACAGAATTTTAGTCCAGAAGGGATTAAAAAAATTTGAGGACTGGAGTCAACAAAACCTTCCTGATTTGTGTTAAGACAAAGTTCAAAGTCAGAAGCTATGATTGAAAATCCTGTAAATCTTTACAGACTAGGAGCTAACAACCAAATAGTGTAATTGCTGGGAAGAGCTTTTATTGTGTTCACAGGACCAGATTTTAATAGAGAGATGTAGGGGTGATTTCTGTGAGAAGCTGCCAGAAGGCTCCTCCATGTCTGGCAGAGCCAATGGCACTGGCCCTAGAATGGATGCATGGCTGGCCAAGGTCAAGCCAATCAGCAATGAAAGATAGAAACTCCTCTGTGATAACATATGTAAGAAGTGAAAAAAAGTTAATGTGCAGATGTAATTGTGGACAGAGAATATGTGAAAAGAACAACTCTGCAGACACCAAGGTCAGTGAAGGAAGAGGGGCAGGAGGTGCTCCAGGCACCAGAGCTGAGATTCCCCTGCAGCCTGTGGTGAAGACAGTGGTGAGGCTGCTGCGCCCCTGCATCCCATGGAAGTCAATAGGAGTGCAAAGATTGACCTGCATCCTGTGGAGGAAATCCATGTCACAGTGAGTGGGCGCCTGAAAGAAGGCTGTGGTCCCACGGGATGCCTGTGCTGGAGTAGGCTCCTGGCAGGGATCAGAGGTGTTCCAGCAGATATAAAATCCAAGGGAAGGTGGGGTCAAGGCATGTGCCCATCTCATGCTTTGGCTTAAGGACCATTTGGCTTTCCTGGGCTCTTCCCCCAGGTGGGACTTCCAGTCATATGGCCACTCAGGAGCTGGATTAGGGTGTCCAGGGTTGGGGTGTGCATCATTTCATACAGTGTGCCAGTGATTAGTGGGCAATGCAGGGCTGGGATACAGGGTGTCTAGGGATGTATGGAGCGATGCATCATCTCAACAGGGCAAGACTTGACTTCCCCCTTTCCCTAGGCATGCATCTGAAAGGTTTTGAGCCAGCAATCTCCTCTAGCTTCTCACATGGGGGAACACGTTTTTAAGATTTAGTTTACTTCTCATTATCCTGCTCTGATTTTGTTGGTAAAAAATTCGATTAATATCCCCAAGGTCGGTCTGTTTTTCCCATGACAGTATTTGGTGAGTGATCTCTCCCAGTCCTTATCTCAACTGACAAACCCTTTGCTATATTTTCTGTCCCCTGTCCAGGTTTGGACAGAACTGATAGAGTGTCTTTGTTGGGTATCTGGCATCCAGGCGGGGTCAACCCACCACAAGAGGCTAAAGATTATAATGAATCCTAGATGGAAGAGTGCAGTGTCATTGCATGGAAGACAAATGGTGTCATTGCATGTCTCCCATGCAATGACACTGCACTCTTCCATCTAGGGTTCATTATAGGTCTGTGTTGAGAGGAATATGGCTAAAAGATCAAGGAAAGCTGCTGCCACTCTCTGTCTGGCATTGATGAGGTTCTACCCAAAGTATGGCATGTAGTTTTGCCTTCCATCCAATTCAAGAAGAATACAGAGAAACTAGAGAAGTTCAGCAAAGGGCTTCCATTATGAGCAGGGACCCAGAGCACATGTGCTGAGAAGGGAGGATGAGAGAACAGTTGTTCAATACAGAAAAGAGAAGAGTGAGGGGAAATCTAGTAAATGTCTATGGCATTTGAAGGGCAGCTGCAAAGACAAAAGAACTATACTCTTCACGGTAGTACTAAAAAACATAATAAAAAAAAGTTGCCATTAATTACGTTTTTGACATTTTGGGCTGGAAAAAAAATTATTTAATGTGGTAGTACAATTGCCAGCTTAACACAGCATTGGAACTTGTTGCCTAGGGAAGTCAAAATACTTCTGTTCTTGGAGATTTTCAATGCTCTGCTGCACAGTCATTGCTGACCTGGCCTGATATTGGCAACCATCTCCCTTCAAATAGAAAGTTGTACTAGATGACCTCTAGACTTGCTAGAGTCTTGTTCTTTTATTGCAAATCTTAACAATTTTTATAGCTTAGAGAAGACCTGAGATCAAAATCACGAGATATTGACCATAAGAGAAACCTAGCTTTCATTAAAAAGAAAAAAGAAAAATTAAGAAAACAACCAAACCAACCAACCAAAACAAAAAAGAACCAAAAACCAAACCTGTGGAGAGTGTTCATGCAAAACAAACAAACACAAAAAGGAATCAAAAGACAGAAAATATTTATAAAGAAGACCACCTGAGAAGTGTTCTGATATTTCAGATATTCTCCTGGTATTTAGGAGCCTTACCCATGTTCTGTGAAATACAAAATCCAATTTATGCAAATCAAGTGCAGCATGCAAGATTTTATTCTGGCACAAAAGTGAATATAATGCTTCAGAAGCAGATAAGAAAAAGAAAAATTATTTAAGGTGATTCATTTTGTTGGTTTTTACTCATATATAAACAAATTATTTTTTGCATGTTGCCTATACCATGAAATTCATACCTGAGAGTTTGCAAGAAAAGCAGCAGCATCCTGTGGTGTTCAGAGGTCTTAAAAGAAAGAATGAGGTAACATAAATCTGTCACCTCATCAACAGCATTATAAAAAAGAAATTGAATAAAAAAAGGGTTAGTATTACCCAACAACATTATTCTCTTACCTCATTATTATAAAAATTTTCTGAGATTTAAAATGATTGAATAAACATGTTCCTTCATCTTGTAAGATGCAGTTGCATATGCAAGCATATTGCACTGGATCTCAGGTTTTGCCCCAAGTAGTTAAAAATGTGGAGCAGTACTCTGATATTTCTCTTAAGTCCAAGGTCATCAGACTTAAAAAAAAACTATGCAGCATGCATTTAATGAAGGTGTGGTTGTAGTAGATGGAATTGCTCTTTATTCTGCCTGCTCATTTTCAGATAATTTGTTTCCAGGAGCAAGCAAGCACCAAGATTCCTGTGCTCATAAGAACAGACATCATCAGCCTAGTGCAAAGGCTAAGCAAAGAACATTCTGCACTTCTGTTTTCCAAAACTTACTTTAGCAACTTTAGTTGACATACACCTTTTTTGGATGGCTGCCCACCTTAAGATGTGCAGTAGGGTTTATATGACTTTGCACTGTGTAGAACTAGGGTGCAATAAATAAACTCTGTTTTCCTGCTTTTCAGTCTGCACACAGCATTCAGTAAGTATTACCTTGGATACCTTTCTAATATAAGCTTCTGGCAAAACGACAAATGATGCAAATAGAAAATCAAATCCTGATGGTTAGACTGAAGCCTGAAATTTCTTTCCCATAGAAGCAGCTTGAATGGGAGTGTTTCCAGAGGTTTGGCAAATTTTGGCTGCTAATGTAAATTTTTAAGTACAGTAATAAAGAAAATTTGAAACTGAAGACTGGCAGAGTGATTGCTTGCTCTTTGGCTTCCTGTGGTTGCAATCAGAAATGACTTAATAAAGCAGCTGTGGTTCAGGCTCTGTTTCACAATTTCAGTGTTATCCATGAAGCAACAACATTATACTTGTCTGTTAAATTGCATTCCCTCATCTGCTCCTTGTTGCGACTTTGTTGTAATCTCTTCTTTAAGACACAAAATGGAAAGAGGATTATGGAAATTCGGAGAGGCAGTGCCAGTGTCAGAGGGACCTTATTAAGGGACCTTATCTCCTGGTCTGTGATTCAACATGGATTAATTCTGCTGACTTCTACCAGCTGTGAAAAAGGCCATGCCATACAACTGAGAATCTGCACAGTGTGAGAAACAGAGGAGTGAAACCAGCTTGACCTACAAGCCAAGACTGTAGTCTGGAGGTGCAATATATGAGATGTACATGATATGTACTACACCTATTAGGGGAAAAATTACAGCTCTTATCACAGCCCCATAGAAAGACTCAGGTTGGAAGGGACCTCTAAAGATCACCTACTCCAACACTCCTGCCCTCAGCAGGAATGTCTTTCACTTGATTAGGTTGATTCACTAGATCCAGTTTGACCTTGGATGCTTCCAGGGATGGGGGATCACCTTTTGGGCAGAGAAAGATTAATTTCACAGTTTCTGTATTTTCAGAAAATTTGATGGAAAAAAAAGGCCAAAGGGTAAAATTACAAATATTTCAAGGAAAAACTCAAGGCAGAAACATATGGAAATCTATTATATGTAATATTAAATAAAGGCAATGAAAATACTTCAAATGAATAGCAGATCAATATAATGCAGAATGTTAAATATGAATACTAGGAATATCATTTTATGAGAAAATTTCTCTCAGTCACTCTGCACAGGGTATTTTATTCTGGAAAAAAAATTCTACATTGAAATATAAACAATTCCCTTTTTTGTTATAATGACAATATATTCAAGGTAACAATTTCCATTTTTGTAAGAAGAGTTAGCAAATCATGACTCCCATTGTTGCAACTTGTACTATAAACTGTTAAGAATCAAAAACACTCTCTGCTACGCTGATGGAAATTTTTTTTCAAAGATTGATCTGCATTATCCTGCATTTACTCTTTCCAATTGACAATGTTTAAAAATAAGATATTAAGCTCCAGCTATGTCACTAGAACCCTTCTTTAACATGCCATGTTAATGCACTTGTCAGTAAATATCTCTTGTACCTTACTATAACATTTACAGAACAGGTGATTCTCTGAAAGGAACTAAATCAACAATGTCACCTGATCCTGAATCAATGCTCATGAGCTGTGCCAGTGTGCCAAAACAGCAGCCCACTGCTACTAGTTTTAAACACATGAAAAAGCATTTGGAAATAATCCAATTAATTTCCTGAGAATCCAAAGGCCTGAAGAAATCTTTTATTTTCCAATATACTTACAGAATTTAATGTCTCCCTGTAGAGAGACACAGCACTGTGCCTCCTCACAAACCTGTGTAGGCTGTATTTCAGTTCTGTTAGGGGAAAAAAAAATTAGACCTTACTGTGCTCATTCATCTTATACAAGGTAATTTTTCTTTTTTTTTTCCTCACAGCAGCAGTAACTACTTGTGACTTCCTTATCAATAACTGGAGAACTCAAAAATCATGTTAACTATGAAGCATCCCCCGATTCAGTAAATCTATTACTATTAATATAATGTACAAATACCTATTCATTAAAAAAAAAAAAAAAATTAAGAGAATTTTTGAATACTCTTCCATAATTGATTTGAAAATGTCTTTCATCTTGGAGTTGCACAGTTGAGAGTATTCTTCCCAATTCTACTTTTGGTTTGGTCCTTTTAAGATATGTTAGATACGACCGTTTTATCTTCCCATTGAAGATTCTGTTGTCTTTGAAAGAGGCTATTTTAAACAAATTAATAAAACAAACACCAAATATTTTTGTTGAAACCACCCTTTCTGCTGGTAGTGGCTCTGTTTTTATGCAAAGAAAGGATTTGTCTTGTTCTTAAAATCTAGTGCAACTCGAGGTGGTTCACATGAACAACTCTTCAGAAACCTAGCTGTTACTTTGTTTCATTAGTTTTGCTTTGAGACACTTCGAAAATTTGCAGCTTCCTTCATTTCCAAAGTTAAATGAAAATGGCTAACTTTTATTTGGATTCCAAGATAGGTGGAATCCATTCTGGAGCTAAGATCTGGATTTTGAAATTAACAAATTATTTCAATTCAGTAAAACATATTTAGTGCAAATCAGCGTTTGACACAAACATTCAGTGAAAAATGCTATGGCAATCAATGTCATTTATTTAAGCATCAGGGATATGCCTTGCAGCACACACACTGTCCTCTTATAAAACACAATGAGGGCACTAGTGGATGCATTAAATACAGAGGAAGAGCGTTTTCTCAAAAAAACCCAACAAACCAACCAATGAAATTATTTGGCATACTGCTTTTGAAGATTGGGTGATCTGGTGATTTTTTTCCCCTCCCCTTGTTGCACTGATTGGCACCACCTACCAGGAATCAAGGGTTCTTTTTTCTTATTTTTCCCATCACAATGTAGAATTTGATAAGCTGTATTGCTAAGAAGTTTCACTGATTTCTATTTCTTGGTGACTTTTTTGGACTAGTAATACATTAAAGTCTATATAACATGGAAAATAACAAGCATTTTGACTACAATAACTAACATTCTCTATAGACTCAGTCCTACTATGAATATGAATTCATGTGAATTTTGTACCTACTTCGGTGCCCTCCAGACCCATTTATTAAAAAACATAATATCATACCTTGGTCTTCTTATTCTGCTCTTAGACGTGCCTACCTCCTGAACTTAAGTAAGTTTCAGAATTTTTGTGATGCTCTCAAGTGTTTAAGTCTTTTTCCAATAAGAGTTATCTATTTTTCTCAGAGTGTACTTTTAATGGAGAGTTTAAGTTTGTGAAATTTTCTTCAGATTGACTATCCATAAATATTGTGTAGATTATTTGCTTTGTTGTGTGGGGGTTATTTTACTAAAAACATGTTAAGAGCTGAACAATATAGAAAAATGTCAAGAAATTTGTCTAAAATAAACAGTCTTTACGAACACAGGCACTGAGACAAATAAATTAGGATCTTTTTTCTTCATTTTGTACTTATTATCTAGTCTTCTGAGGATGCTATATGCCCTATTTAAAATCAGAATATGTCTACTTTGTACTGAAGTGGGTGTAGTACGTATATTTAAATAATGGATATTAAAGACATGAGTTACAACTTAATCCTTTAGCTTTATTATTTCCTTAAATGCAATAATTTCCAACAACTTAAAATTCTTATGTGGGATCAATTTTTCACAGCAGGGATTTTATAATTCTAGATAAACCACCCACATATGTAAGCAAAAAAATACAGACACACGATTCATTTCAAGTTTATGGCTTTGACCATTTTGAACATGAACATTTCCCCTTTTAGTACATCTCATTTTATTATGGCAATGGAGAAGGTATGATCAACAGAAATAGATACTTATAACTGTCCAGAGAAGTACAATACTACTGAAATTGTTCACCTTTCTCATAGACGAATTGTTTTACTTTGGGTTGCTTATGTTTTTCAATTAACTTTAAATCCAATACATTATTGAGATGGAGGTAGCAGTCTTTCTTAATTTGTAGTCGAAAGCATTAAAACACTCTCATACACACATGTCTCAGAGAGCTAATGGAAAGAGAAATGCAGGAAATGAGAACAGTCCCCACCAGTGTTAAAGGAAGGCGCAGTGAGAGCAGTCTCAGAGGCACTTGCCCACTCTGTTTCTTTTAGAAGGACAAAAAACAAGTACTGCAGGTCAATTGCAACACCTCTATACAGGGAAATAGTGAGGGGTCAGAGCTTTTTAGAAGCAAAAATCTATCATAAAGCTATCTGTGGTTGATTCCTATGGACAGCCTGTCCACATTCTTGAGTGTACTTTATGGATCACGTGTTCTCATTTGCCTTGGAAGTAGAACCAATTAACACACAAGTGTAAACCAAAGCACAGTAAATGGAAATGGTCAGGATGTTTTCTTTGAAACAATGCTGAAACTTTCAGCTGGAGCTCTCTCATACATTGAGAAGTGCAAGTGTAGGACAGCTGACAATAATGTACAACAATCCTGTCATAGGGGAGTCCCTTTTAAACTTATTGTCATATTTAACAAGAACTGCCAATTGTGAAGTTATTATTTTCAGATTAATACACCAGGACACAAGGAAGATTTGGATTCAGACGTGAAAATTTCTTCTCCACCTTATGGTCACAAAGATGGCTTAGCAATGAGAAAGGTCTCAATCTGTTATAAGGTGCAAAAAGAATTTCCAGTCTATTAAAGACGTATTCCTTCCTCTCTTAGGCTCCTTAAGATATTCCCATTACACAAGACTATTATAACTGTGTTAAAAGACTTGGGTTTGAAGTTGTTTGAAGGGGAATTGTACAACCATTCCTCACTGGGTCAGTCCTAGCAGACTCAGTCGTGATGCCTGTTCAGGCAGTTTTGGGGCTCTCTAGAACCCTTTGCTTTCATGCTGCCAGTCAGTAGTAAGCTAACTCTTGAACTAATTGTGCTATTGAGCTACTAGTGCAATCAATCCTACAGGTAGATGGCAATGTCTTGCTAAGAATAAACTTCTTTCCATCCAGTTTATGTTTAGCAGCTTTGAAACGTTGCATTTCTGGCTTCTGTATTTCAAAGATCAGTATATGAAGCTCTTTCCTTGCCTCTTCCTCATTTTCCAGAGCACTACACAGTGTAATTTCTTGCTATTTTCCCTCAAAATTTTCTTTAGAACACAACACTCCAGTGTTTGTTTTCACAAAATCAAATTGAATGACAATTAATAAATCGTCATGGGCAGTGGTCCAGTGCCCTGGTATATATTAGGAGGCACTCCAGCATGAATTGTGCATATGATTTAGGCACACCTTTGATTTTTCAGGAAAACAGTCCAGCCAAAATCTTAAAATTTGAAGTAAAGTACCAGGCTTCTGTTGAAATATTTAGGTACAGCTTTCATGCTTAAGATATATTTGAAAAACTGTCTTACTTATGCCAAGTTCTATTGATATCGCAAGGGCAAAAAGTACTTAACACCTTCTGGAAGTTGTAAGTTCTTACAAGATTAAGCCAATGATATACAGCATGATGGTAAAATGGAATATGACTGCAAATCTGGCACCTGAAATTCCTTTATAAATGAATGGACTTCCTCTAGTTTGGAAACTCAATCTACTTTTTGATTTCTTTTCAAATATTTCAAGCTCTAAGGGTAACAGTAAAACTTCTCTTCACAACAGCATCAGGAAAGAGAATCACAAACCTGAAAAAAAGTTAGTTTTAGGAAATTAGGGATGAAATACATATCTGTGCAATGCAACATATCAGTCATCACCTTTGTCTTAATCACTGACTTAAAACAAGCTCCAGAACTAAATTTAGACATGCAATTTGTAAGCCAGATTTTCCAAAATACTGGGAATTTAACAGCTCCCATAAATTCTTGCAGAGGTTGCTAAATTCTTGGTACTTGTAAGTATTCAAACCCATATGTCACTGTCTAAAGAAATAGAAACCTAGCTACACACATCTTTTTTGAATAATTGTATTCTCCAGCTGAATGCATCATGGGTTGATGTAATCTTGATTTTATTCATTGCAAAGAATAAATAATCAAATAATTTCTAACTGAGAAGTGAATACAAATTTATATTTCAGGAGCACATCAAGGCATCTAGAACATAAAAAAATGCATTCTTTTCTCTCCTTCTGGAAACAGCTATTGAAACAGGGGTACCGAAAGTAACATTTTATAGTTTTAAAATATGATTCAGTTTGGTTGTGTGCTAGTTTTTTGGTCTGTGGAGTTTTTTTCCCCAAACTTATACATGTTATGATTTTATACTTTACTTTGAAAAAAAGTGATTATTTCTTAGGGACATTTGGTTATATTGTAAATGATTTTGAATTAGGGTATTCTGAAGCCTCAGTAATGGTCACAGAAAAGATAACACTTTTCCCCTCAAGCATATATTGATTTGATCTTACATATTTAAATATACTTCATTTCATTTTCCATACAAAAAATAAGGTAGAGAAAAATTCACCATCCCATCGTGGAAGGCGTGCCAATGTTGTCTGAATACGTGACGTATTTTCCAGTAAAAAATTATTTTCCAAAATAAATAGTGAGAAACTTAGCTTCTATCTCGATGTCTATAGACCTTAATGACTTTATAGCTATTTCTTTCAACATCTACAATTTTCAGTTCAAATAGTTTATATTTAATTTCTATTTATTTCTATTTCATTTTCCAAACTACATCTGCTGGAAGACAAGGAAAAAACCCTTGACAAGAAAAACCCACTGAATCTTCAATGAGCAACAAATTCACAATTGTTCTCACTCTTTGGCAAAATTCTTAACAAACTCATGAAAAAAATTTCATGGGAAGGGAGAAAAATAAAAAATAGAATTTTAACTACTAAAATGGGATGCATAAAAATTCTGTTTCACATTGGAGTCCAGGATCTATACAGAAGATTCTGCTATTTCTAAGAATTTTACTGACAAACATTACCTGTGTTATCCTGGCAGTAATGAATCATTTCTGTATTTTCACATCTATTTCTAATGAGAACAGCAATCTTTTATGGCTATTTAAAGCCTGTAGATTCCCCCCAGAGTGATCCTATCCAAACATCCAGAGCTGTTGGTAATGACTATTTCCTCTCACTACAGACTTAAGAGGCAGTTTCCTCAAGGACCACTACAAGGGATGACACATTAAAATTTTTCCTCCTCCACTCTCCTTCCACTGGCACCCTAGGGTCATTTTCAAGTTCTGTTTGGCTTGTGCTATATTTTGGAACAGGAAACCTATGATTAATTTCAAATACAGAACTCTAGGCATCATGGCATAACGTGTTGCCTCCAAGAAATAAATGTAATGAACTTAGAGTAAAAATGCAGATGAAGGAAATTGTACTGCAAAATTAATCAAAGAATACTTTTATGAATACTTATACTCCAGAATTCTGTCCAAATGTCTCCTCTACACTTGCATGTGTAAGATTTGCCTCAACTGATGCAGGAAAAACATTTAAAAATAGCATAGAAATTGTAATAGTTCAAAAGTATACAAAATAATAGCAGTTCAGTATTTTGATCACTGAGTTTCAGACTTGTTTAATTAGTATTACTTGATGCAAAAAAAACCCGAAAAAATATATGCCTTTTTGGTCTTGTTTTTGTTTCCTTTTTCCTTTGACTGTCTTGCATTATATTGTAAAATTTTATATCCTTTCAGAAAATAAACCCCTCCTGTAGAGTTTCATTTTAATGATATTCCAGACGCCTCTTACACAATTTAATAAATGTAGTTTCATAACCTCCCACTCTTGTGAAAAGTAACTTTGAATTATGAGGGTATGAAAGATCTGTTAAGAATAGAATTTTCAGAAGAGTTTTGCTGATATGGAAAGCTAATATATTAGGTGAATTGTGGCAGGTGAAAAGAAGAAAAACAAGAGAAAAAAGAGGTGTTAATGAATGCTTTCTATGCAGCCTGATGACTGTATAACTGAAATATTTAAAAAAATATTGAAATAACTGAAATATTAATTTCTCATGAAAGTGTCTTAAGTGTCATGTCTTTAAACAACCAAACAGAACTCAATACTACTTAAATTTTTTAAAAAAGTATTTCTGCTACAGCTAAAATTTTACAGCCTATTCTTTTTCTTCTTTTTTTCTGTACACCTATTTTTTTCTTGAAAACAAAAAAATGAAAGGAAAAGAGAAAGTACAATTAAAGTAAAGATATTCATTAAAATGATCTAGTCTTGCATTTAGTACATGCCAATAACTTTTGAAAGCAAAAATGATGCAATAAGGTAGCATATAAAACTGGATTTTCAAAATGCCTTTTTTACTTTTCTTTAGACATGTATTTCATTCATATCTGAGCTGAAATGAACACATAAGTCTATGGAGGTATGTCCCTCACTATTACTTGTCAACACTAAAATGCAATCAAGGATCCTCTTTGGGGTTTGCATTGCCATCAAAATGCTATTAAGCACTCAATTATTTAAAGCATGGCACATGACGTTGACATTCTTCATTATTTTATAAGAATCATTAAACTTCAGAGTAACTACTGCATCTAATTATACTCATCATTGCTACCCAGTGAACACTGCTTTTCCCTTACAGCTCTCTGAATAATGCAAACCTAAGTACTTGTTAATACAGAACAAGATTTTTCAATTTGGACCAAAAACCGTTTAGGTTCAAATAAATGAATATACAGCTTGGGTATATTAGATATATGTAGTTATCCATTTATGTCTCTAAGGAAAAGTTTCAGAAGCCATTGAAATGATGGGAAATCTTTCCCTGAATTCCTGTTGTTTTGCATCCAATATTGCATGATATCTGTTCTTTTTTTTTTTGCGCTGTTATCACTTATCTTTACTTTCTACCTCTTGATATTGATCCAACTTTCTGCAAGAATTGAAAATGCTCACAATGTCAAATGTCAAATAATCTCTCCCTAGCCAACAGTCTGAGTTCAACCCTTTATATTGAACCTGTTATTTCAGGACCAGAGAATAACTTGTTTAAAAAATATCAACTTTCTTTTTCAGAGACCTCAAAACAGTATTTTTTTAAATTTCCTTGTACCTTCTCCCTTTATCTAATTAACTGAAACAATGTCCTATTTTTTCTCCCATAACTTTACATTAGGAGCCCAAGATCAACTACTGATCCTTTAAAACCTTCAAGTCATAAGTTTCTAGGCTCTAATCTCCAGTCTTCTGGCCTGATCTGCAATTATTTTATTTCTTTTTTGGAGGCGAGATACCCACCAAAGCTGCTCTATCACTCCACTACTCAGCTAGGCAGGGGAGATAAAATACGAGGAAAAGTTCATGAGCTGAGATACTGAGAGGGAGAGGTCACTCACCCAATACTGTCACGGGCAGAACAGACTTGGAGAAATTTGTTAGAATCATAGAATCATAGAGTAGCCTGAGCTGGAACAGACCCACAAAGACCATCGAAGTCCAGCTCCTGGCCCTGCACAAGACAACACCATGAATCACACCAGGGGCCTGAGAGTGTTGTTCAAATATCTCTTGAACTCTAGTGGACTTTGTGCTGTAACCACATCTCTGGGCACTCTTCACCTCCAGGTAAAGAACCTTTTCCTAATATCCGACCTAAACCTCCCCTGAAACAACTTCAGGCCAGTCCCTTGGGTCTCGTCACTTGGCACCACAGAAAAGAGATCAGTGCCTACCTCTCCCCTTCCCTTCACAAGGAAGCTGTAAGACCACAGCGAGAATGAGTCTCCCCTCAGTTTCCTTTCCTCTAGGCTGAACAAGCCAGGTGACCTCAGTGGTTCCTTGTGTGGCTTCCCCAGTACATCTCTAGTTCCCCACCTTGCCCTCTTGTTGAATTTATTATGAGTCAAAATTAGACCAGGATAATGAGAAGAAAAATGAATCCTAAAAACACCCCATCCAAGTTTAACTTAATTTCTGATTCTCTGCTTTCTCCTCCTTGCAGTGGCACAAGGAGACAGGAAATGGAGATTACAGTTCATCACACACGGCTTCTGCTGCTGCTTCCTTGTCAAGAAGAGGAGTCCTTCCTCTGCTCCAGTGTGGATCCCTCCCATGAGGCTCAGTCCTTCAAAAATAGACTGCTCCAGCCCCCACTGCTCAGTCCAGCCAGCAAACGTTCTCCAGCATTGACTCCTCTCTCCATGGGTCCACAGGTCCTGACAGAAACCTGCTCCAGTGAGGGCTTCTCATGGGATCACAACTCCATTCACACATCCTCCTGCTCTGGCATGGGGCTCCATCCTGGGCTGCAGGTGCACCTCTGCTCCCCTATAAACCTCCAGGGACTGCAGGGGGACAGCTGCCTCACCACAGTCTTCATCATGGGCCGCAGGGGAATGTTTGCTGTGGAACCTGGAGAACCTCCTCCTTCTAAACTGGCCTTTATGTCTGCAGAGCTGTTCCTCTCACATATTCACATTCCTCTGGCAACAATCACTTTATTTTTCTTCTTAAGTATGTTATCAGAGAGGCGTTACTACCACTGCTGATGGGCTTGGCCTTGGCCAGCAGTGGGTCCATCCCAGAGCCATCTGTCATTGGCTCTGCCAGGTATAAGGGAAGTTTCTACCAGCTTCTCACAGAAGCGACCCCTGTAGCACCCTCTCCCCCTCCCCTACAAAAAATACACTACCTAAAAATACACTACAATACACTACCTGAAAAGTTTTTTTTTTTAAATTCAAATACTTCTGGAAGATTGGACTAAAGTCATTAAGTTATTCAGGTCTGTATGGTCTTGTATCCATCTCTCTATCTCTACTTACCTTCTTTGTGTTTCACCTACACCATTGTGTATATATGCCTGATACTGTTCTGCCCATTTTAATCTTTTTTTTACCATTTTTGACTGGCGCTATAGTCGCTCCAAATAGTTACGAAAATTTTAACAGTAGTCAGGTACGATTTTCCATGGAGACAGCTATAAGATGTATTGTTAAATGAACGACAATAAATCAACAGGTGTGCCTGAGATGGTCAGCAAGCCATCTTTAATCAGCTGAGGGCATGCCTTACTGGCCATTAAGAAGTGTTGATCCCCAGAAAAAGAAAACACACGCATGTAAGTGTTTTTCTTGATGGTGCTCTATTGTACCTTTCCTTTTACCTGTAAATTTTATCATTGGTTTTCATTTATTGGCCTGGACTTATTTATATCAGCTCAAGCCTTCCTGTATCTTAAGAATGAGCCATATACTTATCCAGCAGTATTTGGAGTCCCCTAGAACTGTAGAAAAATAGAACAACCTGCCATATATATTCTTAACCAGCTCCATAAAACACTTGGAACCAAGAGTTTAAAGGCCTCTGATTTGATTTACCTTCTCTCTAGGGAAAAATGGGAGACTGGATAAATATGAAGGCAAATCATGCAGGACCACCAAACATAGACATGAAGGGGAAAATAACAGCAACTTGCATTCTATGATACGTGAGTCTCGGGATGATTGGTGCATTTCTTCCCTGAGTAAGAAAAACAAGCCCATAGTCAGTAAACTTAAGTTCACTAAAAAAGGAAATGTATTTCCACCCAAATTTCCTTTTAGGGAAGCACAGATTGAGAGACTTGGTATGGATAGCTTTATCATCTACCAGTTATTATTCCTGAAACGAAGACAGCAAGAATGAAAGGAATAAAATCCCCTTGAGTCATGAGGAAAATATAGAAACAAGACTGATTGTATTTTCAATAATCTGTGTAAATACATTGAATAAGACTTTTTGATGATATTTACAGAGTGAAATCTAATGAAAAATAAATGGGAGGAAATCACAATCTATTTATATAGAAACTACAAGGAGAATAAAGGACTAACTTAATCATATACATAATTTACAGCAAGTTATTCACTCAACTGTCTCTCTCTATATAGTGCTGTTTCTGTTTTCCATGGTAGTTTAGACTGAATAGTCACAGCTGTCTCTTCTTCTTTTAATATTAATAGAGAGGGAGCTCTTCTGGAGACATGGTGCCTGACCCAAGCACAAATGGTTTATGGCCTTTATGATGTAGGTGACATGCTGTTTTTATAAACACTCCAGGAAAATCATAAGGTATTTGAAGACAGAGTGGCCTGTAGTGGCTGTTCGTATTTATTCTTTTGTAATACTTTAATCTCTGGGAAGTTTTAGGTTTATAAGGTTTTGACTTAATTGTTATACACTACTTTTAGTTTTGCATCAGAAATGAAGCATAGATGAAACATGTAACTGGAATCAATTTTGTTATCTTCTTCTCTTAGTCCTTCTTTAACTAGACCAATTCCAATATCATCTCAACACTTCCTTAATTTGAGTATCACCTGGAAAAGAGTACTCTGGCTTTTTAGATACCTTACATCAAGGAAAGAACAATAACAATCCATGCTCCCATTCGTTAGCTTTTTTAATTTTATTTTTCAAACAACTTTCTTAAGAAGAAATAAGACTAAGTATCCCCTTAAAATTGAGTAACAGTTTAAAATTAATACAAGTGGGCAGAAAGCAAGAAAACCTTCATTATCAAGTAGGATTTGACTGCAGTAGAGTTTAGATTTTTAAATTCAAGCCCATTTTAGGAAGGTTCTTCGATTTAGGAAGGTTTATATATCCTCTAAGCTAAATTCTAACACTGTCAGAATGTATGAATAAAGAGATACTAATAACACATTCTTCATGTAAATTTTTCACTCAGCTGAAACATTAGTCTTTAAATTCATTTTTGCAAACAGATTGAAAATTTTCCCTGTTAAGTTGCATTGCACCAGCCTGACTCGCAGATCTGTTGTATAGTGAATGGTGTCAAACATACTGGCAGTGTTATCTAATAAATGCATATTGATTCAAATAAATAACAGATGTCCTGCTTCCCCTCTGCTTATTCAGCAATTTGAGCAATCAACCTTTTTTACAAGAAAATTACAAGACATGGAATTAAATTTCAATCTGCAGTGCATCTAAATTCCAACTTTAATAGAAGGCTGATTCCAAGAGCTGCAGGGAATAAAAGAACCATCCACTACTTCTGCCTCCCCCAAAAAAAACTTCAGAAGACAAACACAAACCAACAACAAAAACTTTATTAGCTGCAATTCATATTTAATGCATTATTTACTTAGGAAGCCACATACTCTGGTTGTTTTAATATCTTAGCAGACATTAATTTACTAAGATCTCTGCAAGTCACTCTGCTAGAAATTGGTACAAGCCAATTTTTCATTAAATATTCAATTCATTCTCACTCACTTCTCGCAGCGCCCAGTCTTCATATAGCTCACGTAATTAAGTATTTGTCAAGTTTGCATTTCCAAGACTGAGTTAAATACAAGTTTAGCTGAGACAGATAATGCACAATTTCCATGAAACTATGTTCCATCTCAGAAAAATATTTGTATTGCTTTCAGACATTTGACTAGTAGAATGCAGTTGCTTTTCAGCAAGGACAGAGGTTCTCAAAGTCATCTAGACTTTCATTTTAGTTCTGGTAAACTAAACTTGACAACAAGACAACATTGAATCACAAAAATCCATACACCATTGAGTCACAATAAAACATCACAAGAATTATCTAATACCTCCAGACACTGAGAATCTAAGTTCATTGGTGGAAGCAGCAGGACACTAGACTAAAGTCTTTATCAAACAAATAGGCTTCTGAAAACCTGCTACTGAATCAGTATTTTCTGACTATGGCCTATCAGAAGATGTTCAATCATTTGAATGTAAAATGTCAAACACAATTAACGTATTGGTTTTCTTTTGCTAAGCTGGTAGGGGAAGAAATCCTTCTCAATAAATTCCACATACTCAGCTCCAAATTGCCTTGATAACCTGATTCATGCATTTCTGGTAAAACCTGAAAAATAATTAGAGCTATGGGGCTTTTTGACAGTTATGCAAAGCACCAAATATTGATGACTGGAAAAAGTAGCAGATACAGATGTAAGAGAGATTAGGTCACAGTAAATTACTTCATGCTGCCATTAACCTTTCAGTTCTCAACTGCCTAATGGCCAAGCTAGAATTTATTTATATTTTTAGTAAGAAGATATATTAAATGAAGAGTATTAGAATTATGTCTCATTTCTATCATCAATGCAGATTAAAAAAAATGGGAAAAGTAAATGTTCCTATTCACAGTAGTGCTAAAATTTTCCTCCAGGTTTCTCTAGCTCTAAAATATCAATTATTCGTTATATTGGAAATCAAATTTTAACCTTACAGGTAACAGAGGCTGTATTCCTTGAGTTGGCATATGTGAAGGGTTTGACATAGGGTTTATGGTCTTATTGTTTCCAAGCAGGACTGTTATCTTGAAGTTATTTCTTGGTCTAGTCATTTAACTCTGCTCGACTGAGAATTTCAGGGGTTTTGACATCTATTTTCTGATTCTATTGCAAAAATAGAATATCTACTTATTTTTACAATTTTTAAACACAATATAAAACCATATATATATATTCTGGATAGAATAAAAAGGTAAATATACAATATGAAATCAATTGAACCACTCATGAGACAGAAGAATCTGGGATTAAGCATTCCTATTGTCCACTGGGAGAAAAATTTTATTTTACCAATGTTCCCTACAATATCAAATCAAAACATGAAAAAGCTCTGAAGCAAGAAAAGCTTGTAAAAGTTTTTTTATAACTCAAATGAAAACAAAAAAGCTCCTGGGAAATCTTTTTAGGATGTCCTTTCCTTCCATTGAACCCTGAAATCAAAGGTAGAAACCCTTTTTTGGAAATGCTTCTTTCATAATGTAAAAACATTCCAGTCACTATCAAACTTAGCTGATCTGCAAAAATCTTCGTGACAAGGTTTTTTTGCGAGAGTTTGTTTAGGGGGCAGTGGGAGACATAGGATTGCACAAGAGTATGACTAGTAAAACTGAAGTAAGTAAAATCCTTCACTTATGAAAGTGACTTAAGCAAGAGGTAATACAGACAATGAATTATTTCATTTTTTAATGCAAAAAATAAATGCATTTACCAAAAGAAAGGGTTTGAAACCTGCCTGAAAATAAGTTACACCTCAAGTTTCCTCAGCTAGTATGTGAAGTAGGAACAAATACAAACCTCCAACCAGAAACAGGAAAAGCACAAGCTTAGCGCTAAAAGTGGTACCCAAAATCAGGATGCATTGATATAATCTACCCACCTCCTTGCATCTGCTTTGGATGGTCTAGCCTGAGAGAAGTACCCTAGCAACACCATTAACCCTAACCTTGTGGAAAGCTATGCTTCCATGAGACAGCAGTTTTGAAAAACTGCTGCATCATCCGAATAAATGCTGACCAGCTCCAGCTGCAGTTAATCCATGCAGTCAATTACAGGTTAACTTCAGCTTTACCCAGGACTGAAATCATGCCTTGAGATCTCCTTGGAGGAAACGTCATTGTGGATCTACTGCATTTGCCTATGGAGTGTGTTCATTCCTTGACTGACCAATCAACAGATCAAATATACGCTCATTTCAAGGACTTTGCCTGAGGAATAAATCTGGAGCAACTTTTGTAAGTAGGACCTTTCCAGAAAACGAAGGTAGTATCCTTGGTATTGCCTGGTTTTATTTGATTAATTTTACCAAGGGAGATTTAATATATCTTTTTTTCTAGAGTCTTAAGAACTACAAACTGCATGTTATCATCTCTATAGCTTTGAAAATGCAAATGTAGAAAACAATTTGCTACTCGTATAGATTTTTGCATTTCATACAGCACCAGATGATGTGAATTTCCTGGGTGATTATGGCACAGCCTCAAAATTCTATGCATTGCAAAAGGATGACATTTTGTATGCACAACATGTAGAACATTACTATTGTCAATAACATGATACGAACCAGATTTACATGAAAAATCAGATGCCTTTGTTTTCTAATTATATCTTTCATGTAAACTTTCTGAAATATAACTATCTGTCTAGACTCTTTCCTGTTTCATGAAAGTTCATGACATAAATGTCCCTGGGGAGAGCACGTATTTTTCTCTCTAGACCGATGATTCTGAGCTAATTCATCCATCTCTGTAGTATATTATCTGAAGTGCACAGCTGCCACAAGACTTGATCATCTGTTTTTCCTCATTACAGCTGCAAAGTTGTAGCACCCTCTTTCTTCTCTAAGTTTCACTTAAATCACATATTTTGTTCCTTGTTGCCTTACTTTGGTTATTTTGGGTTTGTGATTTTTATTAAAGGATTAAGTAAAAATATTTGTATAATAGCAGTACTTCAGAATATTAATTCAAATTATTTATTCCTGTTATGGTAATACAGGCAATCAGCAAAAATAGATTGTGTATAGATTGTGCCAGATGTGTGCAGAGTAATCTCTTCTACAGACATTTTAGGAGAAATTTGGAATACAGTAGATGGAATGACAGTAAGAAAAATGTCAGATTATTTTGGTCAGATAATTCCTGTGTAATGCCAACTGTCTTATAATGTATGGTTAAAGTTCATTCTTGAGGTAGTTACACCTTAAATGAAAACTAGGTTTTCAGCTGCTCTTTGGAAAAGATTTTACTTTCCATATTTGAGGTACCTCTTAGAATCAGGATTCATCTTGTATCATGTCTCTGAGATTGTGTGTGTATTCTTTAAAAATAAAGCACATACTTACATATATCTATATATATAAAAGCACCAGTACCAATATACAGAAATGCCTCACCAAATAGGCCACCATATAGATATATTTGATGACTCGTCTGTGTTACAGGTATACAAACAGCAATTGAAAAACATATGTATAAAGTTAAGTCATTACTGTGCTCCTCTGCCTACAATGTGAGGGTATTTCACACTTCCATGGGAACTGCTGTGCCCGTGAAAGACTGAAAGTATCTAGGAGAGTGTACTGCTTAGATTCAGTGGCATACTGTTTCAATAATCAGAACTATGAGTTGAGGTAAAATGCTCTTCTCTTCTTACCAGGATCTAGTTTTTATTAATTTTTGCTGTGATCAGGCCCTCTTTGGGCATTGACCAGCAATGGCAATCACAGCTGATATTTCTGTGACTCACTCATTCAAAAGAGGTCTGCCACATGGATAACTCATGCCATGTTGTTTCCATTCTTTCCTCAGTGTATTTGAAATGATTCTTAATAAGTGTCAAAAGTAGAAATGGATTTTGTTGAACTGTAAACCAACAACTCTTTTGAAAGTTGTTTTTATGCTGACTCATTTAATCCAGGGAAGGAAGAGAAAAGGACTGGAACTAATTTGGGGCATTTCTGTTTCTCTCTGCAGATTCCCGGAGATGCAATGGAATTATTAAGTAATATAGAGTAATAAAGTCTTCCAAGAAGTTAAGCAGGATGTGCATGCTTATCAGGTCTTTTTATTTTTTTAAGTTGGAAGAGAAAATCAATTGCTAAAACCAAAACGTTCAATTCAAAGTAACACAAACCTGAATAACAAATCTCCAGGATATTACAGAGATAGTCCAAGAGCAACTATAAAATATGACAATAACTTAGCTCTAATTCAAAACAAACCATTTACTGTCACCAAAACCACTCTAGAATGTTCATGAAATTTACAATGCACAACAAGTACAGTAAATGTAATGAGTCTCTGTAAGGGTCCTGAAAGAATCTGTGATTCACATACAAGGTGAACACTGGAACATTGGCGTTATTGAAGGACTTCAAACATTCAGGTTTTGTGCTGATGTGATTTTTACTATACATTCAATATTACAGAACTTTCAAAAGAGAATAAAAAATCCAAGGAAAAGATATAGAATAGGAAAATCATCAAAACTTTAAAAGATAACACTAGAAATTAAAATAATACACTTTTTTTTTTAATGGAAACTTGTAATAATCACAGCAAAAAGCTACAAACAGCAAAAATCTATGAATCCACAGGAATAATATTCAAATTTTTGCTTAAAAATATTATTATTATTATTTAACAACATTAGTTGCGAAAAAAATATCATTTACCCATACACGAGGTAGTGCTAAAATATTGCCTATAGAAGGAGCAATTTATGTTACAGGAATTTGCTTACAAATGTGTCTGCAATTCTACACCTTCTACAATTTAGAATAATTGAAATTAAGAGGCAGTGTGGGTAGGTTCGACCCTCTATCACAGAAAGGGAAATGTTCATTTAAATCCTCAATATATTTTGGTTTCTGCATTATAATAAGATCAAATCATGGACTATGTACATCGAGTTCCACTTTTTCTTAAATTTTACATATCTAGTTTTTCACATAGTCCAAGTATAAATGAGGAAACCATTGGCCGACGCAGGATGAGAATGTTTTAGTCCCCTACACTGCTGATATTTAGCAATATATTTGGAAATTAGAAGCAATATCTAGGTCCAGCTAGCTGATACTACGTCAGAGTGGCAGGCTTCTTTATATCTTAGTACTATTTTTATGTAGTTTTTGCATTCAGTATTCTCTCAGCTTACATATTTCTAGTCATATTTTTCATTGTAAATCTCTTTACATTGTCAGGTAACATGACACAGTGTGTGCTTTCTGCAAAATGCATGTGCTCCATAACACTATATTCCTCTTCTGTGGTTTATTGTTTATGTAAAACCAACTGTCAAGATTCATTCCTGTTATTTTTGTGTTATTTTCTTTGTGTTTTATTCAGGGAGATTTTTACTGATAAATTTTAAAAGCACGTCCCAAATTATATGATGAAAAGTTTGCAGCATGTTATTACCTATGAAATTGCTAAAATGGTTGGGTTTTTTAATAAATTGAAAGTAATGACAGTGTCTTGGATTTCCAGTAGCAGCTAATGCACTAGAAAAAAATGTATTGTTAAAATATTAATCTAAAAGGAAAACATAAGATTTAATGCCTTAGGGATGCTTCAGTTGAAGCTGAAAAAAGCTATACAACTCTAATGTAGGCAAAATGTGACTGATTTAAAAGTGATTTGAAGACAATATTAGAATAAGGAAAGAAAGAGCAGTTAACACCCAAAGCCAAGTCATTCATTCAAACTCAGTATAATTTGATCAACTTCATTGGAATTCAAGGATTTTGTCAGATTTAAGCTTTACTTAATTTAAAGTTTTAGGAAAATTTGTTTCTAATTAAAATCTTGCTTATATTTTTCTTTAATAAGAAAACAGGAGAAAAAACTGAATAAACATATTTATTCTACCACTCATAAATGAGTGGACAGCTGTGGACAACTCCACTCTGCTTTTTTTTTGCCTCATCTCTGTCAAGTTAAACTAATAATGAGCAGAAATACGGGACCTGAACTTTGAAAATGTGATTTTTAGAATCCTAATTTTGTCTCCTCATAGGATCTAAAACAATAACTCATTTTTTACTTACAGATTCATCAGTCATTTCCCTGAAGTGTAGTCTGTAATAGTTCACAAACTCCTAGGGGATTTTCAAAGACATTTTGCATTGTGTGTGATGACTCACATATTTCTAGTTCAACAAATTGAATCAATCCATCACTATATCTGGAATGGCAGTATATTAAATATTATACATTGATTTCATACCCTGAAAATTCAGCTTCTTGTTTCTGATATTTCCACTTTCTCTGGTGTTAAACAAATGTTTGCACTCTGTGTAGCATCAAGACGGTTTTTCTGAGCTACAAAATAATAAATTGGAATGTATATACACACACACAAAATCTATCTTATAATTTTCCTTTACACATATTATTCCTCATTCGTCTTCTTACTCATTCCCTCTGTTTTCTCATACCACATGCTATGAAGCAATGCTTTCCTTCTTAGCTTTGACTTAATAGTTTCAACAGCCTTTCCTGTCCTGCTTGGAGCTCATAGATCTCACTAGCAGATTGGCAGCTGGGTGGCTTCAATGGTGGAAGCATTTTTTGTTCGTTCTTGATTGCAAGCATTATGATTTTGAGTGAGTTTGCAAGCTCGGGGAAGAAAATTATCCAGAGTTTCTTGAAAACATTCAAACTGTTTTGAAAAGCTCAATGTCAGCATAGTTATAATCTCTAATCCCAGTGAATGCTACAATTCCCCCAAGGACTTGACTACAGATAGCAAGCACTGTAGGCTGCAGATACTTGGATCTATGTGTGCACTGTCCAAACTCAGTTGCTGATTGCCTCTCAAACACTGCCAAACAGAATTCCTGAAGACTGAATTCAGCCTTTCATTTACTTTTACTCAGTACTGTTTTTTCAAAAAGTTGTAGAAACCAAATGATCTCTGATACTTCCACCTTTAAATCAAATTTCTTTGAAATTGTCAAGTGATTTAAAGGTCTTACAGCTGTACACATGGACAAGTCACAGCCACCTTCCTTTGAAGAGGTGGAGGAGGAAGAAAAAAACACTGAAAATCCAATTTTAAACATATAAATTTTTATATATATATGAAATATTTCTGCAACAAAAGGTTAATGTCAATATTGAGGATCTGATGAACAAAAGTGAAAATATTCTGATACATTTTTTAACCAAAATGCAGTTTTTACAAAGGCAAATTTCTTTTTAAGACAGATATCCTAAAACATTCTTTAGTTGAGAAAAAAACTGTTCTCGTGTTACATCTAAATTAGGGAATGGAAGTCATTACACTTTTACCTTAATAAGTGCTTTTATTTGAAGAAAAGATCAGCCTCAATAGCTCATAATGAAGTTGTTTATTAGCATTATCATTTGCATCCTCAAGGTGTTCTGAAGATCTTGAAATAGATTTAAAAGTCAATTTGGGAAACAGTCTAAAAACCAAGCAGATGAGTGGATTGGGACAAGGACAAGAGACTAACAACAGAATAATATTAAAACTCCTGCTGTAATCACACTGGCAGTATTTGACAGTGACTGTCAAGAAAAACAGGGGTCATAGGCAACATAAATTAGAACATAACATTTATAGAAAGAAGAAAATATAAGATTTAACTGACTTTGCAAAAAATAATGTGAAGGTCTCCTGGGTGGGAATAAACATAAAATATGTCTCAGAACAAATTTTTCTTTGCCTCATCAGAGGCAATGATGAAAATAGTTTACAACACAGTTAACACAAGTTATCCCTGTCTGATATCAGGATTCCAACATTAGATATACAAAAGATAGATTTTGTGAATACAAAAATAGTTTTGGCTGAAATCAGGATATCTTCAAATTTTTACTGTAGTGGATATCGGTTGATTTGGCTCTTAAATACCTTTTTTGTGTTTAAAGATTATTGAAGTCTTCTTTAACCATTCTTTATCTCACATAGTCCTCAATAATATGATATATAAAGCCAAGATTTAAAATTACTGCCATTAAAATGGTGTTATTTAGGAAAAGAATGACTATTTAACTTGTATTTTAGGGGTTACTGATCAAAATAATAGATTAAATTCTATTATTATTCAATTGTGTTAAGATCGTCTCTAAGAATAAATCACAAAATCATGCCTATCCTTGGAAAATCATATGAGGCAATACAGAATATCCACCAGGTTCTGGCCATCCCCCAGCCTGGCTGGAACCAGGATATCTCTGAATCATAGGATTATACCTAGGGGTTTTTTCCAAAACAAACAGTGGATAGTTAGTGACTATTTAAATTACAGCTGACCTAGAAAAGAATGCATTTACAGGAAGCACAGTACACCACAAAGGTTTATTTTTTACCACATGACTTTCTGACATGAAAAACTGAGACAATTACCATGTCTATGGAGCACTTTGAGTATTCCTGTATGCTTAGTTATGACAGCCTCTGAGGTCAGGCTATAAAGGATGACCATCAGAAGATACCATGAGAGAATATAAAATTTCCCATCTTAAATACATCAGATATTTGGCTTTTTAAGAGATGAAGCTGACAGCACCCTAGATACAGCTCACCCTTGTGTTGTCCCAGCACCTCCTGCTCTAGTTAATTAGGAACATTTGTTCACAAATAATGATGGAAAACTGACAAATGTTAAGTGACAGACACCTGGTACATGTGTAAAAAAAATACACAGCTGTTCATTAATCTTAGCACATCTTTTCAGCTAGGGAAAGCACATGTCAAAAGAAAAACGTTTCAAAACATTCTGAAATCATACTGTCAAACTTACTAAAAGAGATTGTCTTTCTGTTATAACAGAGATGTAATGAAGTTTAAGTCAGCACTGCAGTTCTAAACTCTTCTTTCCAAGGGAGTTGCCATTCAACAGTGTAAAAGAGGAGTGAAAGATGGGTTAAAGCACACCATCCTTTCAATCCAATAGGCACTTTTTAGCACTGGGGTTTTTCATTCCGTTCAGCTTTTTGAATTGAATTTCAAGTTCACATCCTAAAAAAAGTAACAGTTTTCGTTTCTCATGTAGATTTATATTTAACACTTTGACATTCCAAAATATTTTTCTTTGAAAGTACTTACAGGAAACTCTCTTGCTACTCAAAAGAAATAAATACAGATATTAACTAGCAAACTTCTCTGTTTTTATTTCCTTTCATTATAATTGTTTTTGGTAGGGAGGCAAGTTTAGCATGACCTAGCGATCAATCATTTCTCCACGCAGCAAATGTAATGTTCTAATGTCAATGCAATTATATGTATGCCTCATTAAAATGAGGATTAAATGGAGTATATGCTAGTTCTCATTTCCACATAATTCCCACCTGAATATATGATTTCATGCTTATTTACAATCTACAGGCAAGAGAGCATGTGGAAATGAGAAACCAAGCTTATTGGTCATTCCCAGTTGATCATCCCAAAGCTCATTATTACCTCTCAAACCAGATATTTGGTAAGGAATAGTTTTCTAGCTTTGTCCTGTGATTATGGATACTTTCCTTAATTTTCTATTCCCATTGTTAAATAGTGAGAAGATCTGCTTACTCAGGTTCCTCATTTAAGAAGGGCACAAACAAAAGAGAGGAGAGGAGTCATACAAATAAAGTCAGAATTCAGGCAAGTATTTGCTGCTGAATTGAAAGATGGGGAAAGGAAGAACATTATGATCAGACAGTATCTGAATCTAGGTTTTCCCAGATTATGTAGTATATGTGTATGTATATTCCTGCCAGTATATGTAGCCCCAGCAATAGCTGATGGGCTTTGCCACATGCCAGGGAGCACATAATTCCTATAACATGTATATAGAGGGGAAATGTACAGAATTAAGTGGCAGCCTGGCAAATTGAATAGAGATACACATACAATGCCCAGTATGTCTGTTTTTCAGAGCAGAGGCAGTATGAGGACACGGACATAATCCAGAGCTACAAGAAGGAGAGCTGTGCAAGAGGGGGAGGGAAATAATTTTATCTACGGCACATCCCCATAGCCTGAAGGCATGATCTAGAACACAAAATTAATTCATGTTAATGCACTTTTGTATAGTGTCTCCCTTTAGGCACTATAAGACCAGGAGGAATGGAACTGTAATATACTGGGAAGAGGAATATTAAGAATGAGAAAGACAATCACTGCAACAACAAAGAGGAAAAAAAATTCAGTGGAATTATTTAACAAGTCAGTAGCTTCACAGGGAATCATGAAAGATTTTGGGTTTTTCATGGTAAAAGTTGACATATGGAAGTGTGTTAAACATTAATAATCCACCTGTTCCAGTTTTTGTTTCATTATCTCAAGAATGGGTTATTTTCAAATATCTCGTTCTATGGTAATGGATTAAAATGTTCAGTAAAATCGAAATGAAACCAAGCCAAGGAAAGGGACACTCTCTTTTATAAAAGAGTATTAACGGTAGGAATTTGTTAAAGTGAAGGTCAGCATCAGGTTTTTATGAATTCTACTGGTTCAGTTTTATGAGAACAATAACCTTTGAACTTCGAGTTTCCAGATGTTAGTATTTGCTGTGTTATGGTCAAACCAGATCTATAACTGTAACATGCCAGGGGGGCTGGTGTTCTTCCCCTGACATCTGGCCCGGCTGTGTTCCTTCTTTCAGTGTCCCCGAAAAGATGAGATGAGGCTTCTTACTGCTGTTTCAGAGCTTGTTTATTTCTGGTTCTTATCAGAGTTTCAGAGGCACAGACTGTGCTGTGACCTCCAGGAACACGAGGACAGAATGGCCAATGGCTACCTAAAGCAGGTAGCTTTTATATCTATTATCAACCAGTTAGAAAACTTTACGTATCTTATTTTGTTCCCAAAACCAGTGAATATCAGCCTTATTGATATGTGTCCTTTACACTAAATTCTATCTACCAATTAACAAGTCACAGGAACTCATGTCAGAGGGAAAAAGGAAGAGAAGGAGAAGAGAGAAGAAGATGAAGAAGAAACAGCCAACACCCTAAAATCTCCATGTTGGCTCCATATAACATATATAGCAAAACCTAAAAACTACAACTCCACACTCTGTGGTACACTAAACAACCATGTCCTCATTTCTTTGGTGTTCTCAGCTCATCCAGAAGTTGAGACAAATGCTCTCACGAGCTTGGTTCACAGGCTAAGCCTTTTTTGTGGAGCTCTGAGAGTAAAGCAAACAGCCAGAGGAGCAGGAAAAGCTCCCAAGCTTTTTCTGATTCCAAAAGTAAAGCAAACAGCCAGAGGAGCAGGAAAAGCTCCCAAGCTTTTTCTGATTCCAACAGTAACACACAGAGAGCAGGCAGGCCTCCATAATCAAACATATCACGTTATTTTTTAAATATGTCGTCATATGTAGGGTGTAGCATATATATATGGACAGAGTTTTTAATAAATCAATACAGCCCAATAGTCTCGAAAGGGATATGTGAGAAATTAAATTAATTTTCTTGAAATAGTGTATTCATTTTCTTTTAGTGTGGTTAATCTCCTGATAAAAAAATTTTCCCTAAGAGATTTAGGAAAAAATCAATAAGCAAAGGATAATTTACTGTTACATTGATTTCTTGAAATGTATTTGAAGCAGTTGTCTATCCCACGCTTCAGTGCCTCACCTTTACATATAAATGCACAATAAAATAATAAAAATATATAGGACATAAGACTTAAGCAAAACTGTCATTCTCTCTTCTTTCCCAGAATTACTGAAGACTTCAGTGTTCCCTAAGAATTTGGTATCTGGAAAGGCTTTTGGGGTGAGAAGGAAGAGTGTGCCAGAGTTCAGGTCTTTTCTCAGAGGTGGGTGCAGCAGCTTCCTCATTTGTAAGAAAGAAACACATGTAGATCCTTTTTACTGACCACAGCTGCATGTGCAGAAGTGCTTCTCATTCAAACCCATGCTTAAAGGGTAATCTGTGGTGGAATAACAGATAGAACAAAAATCACCATGAGCAGAGCTCAGAGGATGTGGAGGTGAAACCAACCACCCATCTTAGAGTATCCTGGAAAATATATGGAAATATAATTGCATCTTTTTGGGTGATCTCACAAAAACATAACCTCCTTCTCTAAAGCATCAAAAGCATAGTGCTTCAGATTTTTTTTATACTGTAACTGACTCTCCAGTGCTCCATCTAACCCTACAGAGAATTAAAACCATGAACAGAGGGAAGCTGGAAGCTGTGGTGTTCATCTAGCAATGCAGCACTGTCGCAAAATTCCTTTTGTATTTAACATCATTAATAAACATCCCTTCCCAATGCTCTGATTTGTTGATTTTTGGTGGTTTTTTTAATTGAATATGGCAGCTTGAAGGCAAGAATAGTGTTGAAATAGTCATTAAGCAAACACAGAAAATATTTATTACCTGTCCCCAAATCAATTATAGTCTCACTGTAAGGTAATGAGAAATAAATAAATACAGATAGAGAGATGGGAAAGTACCTGGTTGGATTCTGACCTTCTTGTCTTGGTAGCTAAAAACATTAAGGAAAGGTCTTCTGGCACCCCAGCTGTGAAGACTTGCAAAAATTCAGTCTTTTGGAGATATATCTGGGAATTTATTTCTCAAATAAAAAGGATTATTTCTAATTTCTCTTCCTACCTCAGCTCTATAAAAAATAAGATTTCCATGAAAAATAGACTTAGAGAAGAGTGTCTCAAAACAAAGACATTCAAGGCTGACAGAACAAATAACTGTTTCCCCAATCTTTCCTTTTTATGTCTCTTTATATAATTATTAACATTATTTTTTTTGCTTTTCTCTCCCTTTGAAAGCCATGATTGTTTGCTTATTTCTTTAAAGACAAATGCTGAAAAGTCAATGTTTTTAAAGAAAATATTAGTATAAATCAGCCAACACTTTAAATTAATGCATAAACTTTGATAATAAAGTATTTCAATATAGTGCCTGTATGAGGTTACAAACCGCAGTAAAAATGACTTTTGAGCGCTAGGAATACAGTCTGATTTCTCTTTCTGCAGGACTACATATGAATAAAAATCTGTCATTTTTCAATTTATTTTCTTTACTTTTTTCCAGACCTGAGTAATATTAAAACAATTTTAAAAAAATGTGGAACAAAACTCAATGAAACTTAGGTAAGCTGAGATAGATTCATGAGCAATCCTACAAGTTCGCGCTTACCCCAAGCAGCAGTTTTGAACACAGTTTATGGAAACTGTAAATGAAGACAATTCTGTGTAAATATTTTTAATGAAGAGATTGAATTATGAAAAGTACATAATGTTCACTGTTCAGTGAAATTGTACAACTAATATTAGAGATACTGAAGAAGAATTTCAGTTCATAAGGTTGGCATAAGAAAATCAAATAGCTGCCTATTGCAAATGTAGACTTGGACTGAGAAGAGCCTCCTGTGGCTGATGTTTCAACTTACTAAGAATGTCTTCAATTCTTGATTATGTTTGGAAAAAAAGATAAATATATTGTCAAAACAGACTTCTATATGTGGTCTGTACATTATGTACATTACATCTGTAATGTACATAATGTGTTTATTAATAAATGTCTTATGATTCTAAATATATTTAAATGTTATCTGAATTTTGTTACATGAAGTGTTGCCCCAAATATTGGGAAAAAATCTAAAAGGATGAAGATGATTATTTAGTGTCCATACTTGAAAGGAATTTTTTTTCTTGTTTTTAACATTTACTGAAGTCTTGTTCAATATACATCTGTTTTCCTCTGAAACTGCCCAGAAATTGTTTTCTAGGCTGGTTTGAATTAAGTTTCCTTTGCATTAATTCATTTCTTTAGTATAATGTTCACTTAGATGTATTCGAAAATTTAATAAAAGAGTAAATTAAAGAAAGAAAAATCTTCCTTGTAAGAACATTGAAAGTTTTTATAGAATAATCTACCATGAAGAACAGACTAATTAATTCCACAGTTCTGGCTTGCAATATATATTGGGAAGAATTACTTGAAGGGCTTATTTGCATGACAGTACCAAGACATTATTTAAAACTCCTACTTCATAGAGCTATTAAAGAAAGGAAAGTATTATTTTTTCATTCCAGTAGTGGGGAAACGCACTTTTATATATATATATATATATATTTATATTTATATATATATATATATATATTCCAGACTTCACTTACATACAATTTTGCACAACTTATTGTATAACTTATTCTTAAGTTAAACTACTCCTTTAACAACTGACAAATATGATTTTTTCTTGTTCAGTCCACGGCTGGGTCACTGTGAATTTCACACTATTAATCATAATGAAAACATACAGAAATGTTTGTCTAATACATCATAGAAACAAATGATGTCACGATCAGGATGTATCAGAGCAGATATTCTCCCAGAGTTCTGCATCCTAATTCTAACCCATTCAGCCATTTAATTTGATTGCAATTAGCATCCTCTTTGATGATTTCTTTTCAATCTTTTCAGCTGCTATAAAAACTGTAAAGTGATCCAAATTATATCCTCTGATCTAAGTGGAGTTTGGATTTAAATCTCAAGAAGCAGCTTGGCATAGATGATCTTCTCCTACAAGGGAATTCAATATAATTTCGAAATATTTGTTTAGACAGACAATGACTGAAATACATGTTATACAACAAAAAAGTATTTCAGTTAATCTTAGTATCCCAAATTACTGCTTTCATGTTGCAAAATATAAAGATATCCCAATGAAAACTTAATTTATTCAATCACTTCATTTCATTTTTGTAAGTATGGTAAAATGGCAGTATAACCCAAGCTGTAACTATACATAACACTCCTTTTCTCTCTCTTATCTGCCTCACAGTTTCAATGTAATCGGTAGTCAATAATGTTGCATATATTTTGTACTGCTTCTGATAAAACATCTTACCCTGTAGGGTATTCTTATTGTTCTTCAGGCATCCCACAAGCACACAGCCCTGAGAGTGGCCCCAAGAGCCTGACTCATGCATGAGCCCATTTCAGGGATTTTCATAATAAGACATCTCAGATGCTAGTCAGAATTTCTAATTCTTTCTTTTAAAATTAACCTTGGGGTCTTTCTGAAGATGGAGCTTGATGTAGGATATCCATGTAACCATGCTTCACCCCAGTCTCCCCGAAGGTGCAGGGAGAGGTACATAGGCATGGCTGCCAATGAAATCAGCCCACGAGGATAACATGACTTTTCACCAGTTTCAGCTATTTTCCTCCTGTTACTTGTCACTCCACAGCCTACACCAGCACTCATCACACTTTTTGCATTGTCCTCTCTGGCACTGCGCAGGGCACTCAGGCACTCCATTCTTAGTGCTCCTGTGAAAGCAGGTCAGATGAGAAGTACACCAAGGGGATTTCTCTCTTTCTACTAATTACATAGAAAACCTGAGATATTTGTCTCAGGTGTAGGTGTCCATGAAATAGATGCTTTCAACTAAATGAGATTAATCCACTCCTCATGTGAATAGCCCTTTTAAGATAATGGTGTGGAAGCAATAATAGTACTAAGCATATACATATATATGAGGAACTCAAAGAGAGTTTGAATATTTTAATCTTTCTTCTGAATGCCAAGTTATTTTTAAATTGAAATAAGGCAACAGGATCAAGGACGGTAACTAGAAGAAGTCATGCTGTGCTCAGCAGTATTCCTAGTTTTTTATTTGTTATGTAGAAATCGAGAGAGATGCCAGTGGAAACTACAGTAAATTCTCTCAAGCACCAGTCATAAAGGGTGCTATGAAATCTTCAGCCAAATAAATACATCTTGGCAAAGACAACCTATGTTTTTCTTACTAGCATTTTAATCAGAAGCTTATCTTGTGATATTGGCATTAATGGCCATGTCAATGGTGGAAAACAGTCCTATTCACAGCTTACTTCTTGTTTACCTTTTCCTTAAAAGCTGGAGAAATTGATTTAAAATGTTAATACTGTCAATAGTTCAATTGGCAAATTAAGAAGAGGAAATAGCAACCGCCTTTCAGATGTCTTTCTCTCACACTGTCAATGTAACAAATAAAATCAACTGCTGCTTAAAATAAAGGGAAACATTAAACTAGATTTTAATTAAAACTGTTTTTCAATATATGTCATTCTTTGTATGGCATATACGTATGTGGTAATGAACTCAGCTTGTGAAACTGTTCCAGGGTAGAACTTTGAAAATTTTGAGGGAAGAGAGCTAACAAGAGCCATCTCAGCATCACCCTTCCCTCAGGGACACAGAATATTTAGGAACAACAAGGTAAAAGAGACAAAGGTCAGCCAATAAGGAAAATATCACCACAACATTTTGAGGAAGTTAAACCTTAATTTTTTGCTTCATGAAGCTGTGCAGAACAGGGCATCTGAGAGTCCACTTTGCCCCACCCAGGGCTGTGCTGGCAGGTGCAAGTGGACTGCACAATATCTTTTGGACAGTCAGTGAAACCATGAAAATATGATGTAAGCATTTTCAAGGTTATAGTACTGTATTCTTACCCAAGGGGATCCTTCTCAGGGAGAGAGAGGTCATTCAAGATGATCTATTTATTCCAAAACCTGTTGTATAATTATTATTTCAGCTGAGTTTCTTTTCTCGGGCTTAGGTAGGACTGTTGAGAACTCCACCGGGGAATGTGAATAACTGCATCATACTGAACTTTAATTTGTGTGAATAGTTTAGTCTCAACTCTGTAGGTTAGTCATGTTTTTTGAGTACCATTTTTATTTATTCAGCAGAATTTTTAGAGTAATCAGCTGTCTCTTGCTTTCAACTGTATTTTTCTCCCTTCCATGTCTGATCCCTCTTTCAATTTCACCATTTCTGACTTCCCCTTTTTAATTGTTTTATGTCTTCCAATGTCTTTTGCTCCATACAAATATTGTCTTCACTCTTATGAAGAAGAAAAAAAACCCCGATTAGTTTAATAGGTACAGTAGTATCTCAAAGACCAGCTAGGATCAGAGCCCCCAAATCAGAAATGCAGGTGAATATTCATTGCAGAGCCTGTATATCTTGGCTGCCCCTAAGCTGAATCATGGGGAATTGAACCAGGTGCATCTAGATTATAACTTAAGCAGAAAATCTAATTTTTCTGGGAACTAAATCCACCTCTGTCCATTTGGAAATTCTTTTTTTAGAGTGTACAGCTCTGACCTCAGTAAAATACCCATTTAGGGCAGAATTCACTACACTAAGAGGTCAAAAGCTGAGCATGTAGCCTGTGCCGTTAAATTTGGTTCCCCTTTTAATCTATGAGTACAGAGGTCAAGTTACCTCTTTTCTGATGGAGATGATGTAAAATATATGTTATATTTTAAAATTAGGCTTTTCTCATTCTTTCTATTCTAGGCAAGCAGAGGACTTCAAAGAGAAGAGAATTTCAGTGTTACGCTGCATAAAGAGTGGGGTCAAAAAAGAAACAACCCAGTACTCTCATTATTACTCTACACCCAGTCCACCTGTACCACAACCTCCTTCATTTTACCTCAAACAACAAAATGTTTGTTCTTCCCTGATTGCTTCCTAAGTGTTTATAAGTCTCCTTCACCTCTGGAAATTTTTCAAAATCACAGGAGCTCAAAACTAGCTAATCTCATCAGCACAAAGCAGCACACTCTGTTCTATAGGATGGTTGTGCTCTAATACATTGCCACTTAAACTAAAGAACTCTTTCCAGATTATTTTCCACTCAGAGGCAAAAGATTTAGATCTTTTTCCTTGTTATATATTTAGGTGAAAAAAAAAATAAAAAAAAAAAAAACTGGGGCCAAATTAGTTCTTATGCTTGCTTGTAATAAGTTGTAAAAAAAAAAGGAACTTTCTCTCAAAAGTTCTCCCACTTTTTTGTGGTCTGAAAATTTGTAAAATAAAGTCTTTCTCTTGGCATATTACAGAATGAAAACACTATTTGCAAAGAACAGCTCCATAGAAGTAAAAGGATTAGTTTTATTCACAGTTACACTCACAAAACTTACATATATTGTTACAGGATCTCTAAATTCTGACAGGTATTTTCACATAAAGTTCTTCCTTAAGGATAGTGGAGAAAATAGACACTGTGATGAGCATTTGCTTTTAGCTCTGATTCACTATATTTTCAAAAATTAAGTCAGATCATTTCCTGGATTACAGATGTGCTCCTATTAAATGAGTCTGATGTACAGTGGTAAGGCATCAAATTAAAGATATTTATATCTTCTGAGATAATTAGGATCAGTATTAATGCATCTTATCACACCACAGAAATCAGCTTGAACCTAAAGACTTTGTAATATTTGAGGCCTTGTTACTGTGGACTTTAAGGCTAGTGAAAAACATTAATTGAGATAAATGCAAACAGTACCACGTATTAAACTAGGTTATCAGCTTTTTTTATCTGCCCTCAGTGAAGTTTCTAATAGTGGAAAACTCTTTAAAGTGGCATTTCAAAGAAAGCCCCACTTCCCCAATAAATAAACAAATAAAAGTAGTCAAACAACATCTCAAAGGACCCTCAAAAGTAAATAAAAATAATTTTAAAAATCACTCTGTTTACTGCTTCTTTTTCTGAAGTGAAGCAGTATTGAAGTCCTTGTATTTAAGCAAAATTCAATTCCATTTTTAGATACATTGAAACATCTACCAAGTTAGCGATTTCTTCAGACGATTAACTCAGTCCTAAGGGGTTATCTCATGTAGAAGGATGGTGTTCTGTTAGGAAGTTTCCTGGTGTAATTTTATTTCATTATTCTCCCTCTCTAAATTCTTATTTTTTACAAAAATTCAATTTGATTTCTAACTGTATTTTCAGTATTAAGAAAAATAAAAATAATATTTTCTTTCAGGATTGGTGAATGGATATTCACCTCATTTTTGGAGTGCAAAAATTTACTTAGCTTTCTTTTTGTGGAGAATGAGATGACCCGTGTTCATGCTTCTCAACCTTTATACAAGTCCTATTCTTTTTCTGTTTAAAGTCTGTGGAAAATCAAGGTTTTTCTATGAGAGAACAGTGTACATGAGCAGTGAGCTTTGCTGGACCAAAATGGATTCTTGTTGGGATGCCTGTTTTTCTGCCTAAAACCACAGCAGTGCATCCTATGCTCTGAGACTACCTGAGCTCCCTGTGCCATGCCTCAGGACCAGAAGAACCTCCAAAAAGTGACACTGTGCCATCACTAGGTCTAGATCCTCAGGGACTATCACTGTCCCTGTTTTCCAGAGACAGAAATTTGACTAAGATGAAAGTAGGTTTGAAAAATCCGTTCAATAATAACAAAACTAATATTTATTTGTACAAATTATTTGGTAAAAATTATGTAATGTTTACAGATATTATGGCTGCATCATGAATAATTCAGAAGTAGACAGCCGATTAATTTTTTGGGATAATTTGACAACAAGTAATTCAGTTAACTGAAAATCATATAAATCTCACATAAAATCTCCATCTGCTGTCTCTGGAAATGTTTAATATAGGAATATCCCAGTGAGAAAGCTCAAATCACTGTCAAATGTTAGATGAGTTCATATTTGTTTGAAAAGAATGTGTAGATTTCTAAAAATGTAATTAAATATGGATAATTAATTAATTATGATGAATCATCAACGGAATGATAAAGAGAAGACTGTTGGAAACAGAAAATTAGTTAAATAAAATTAGATACCAAACTCCTTGGAATGTGAAAATGTCTTTCTTTCACTTTTTTTTTTTTAATAAATCACATTTGCCAGGTGAAGCATGTCAGCAAAAGACAGTGATGAAGGGCATAAGTGACTTTATAAAAACTGAATAATACTGCATCCGGGCTGTGAAATTGAAGGGGGTAGAAAACAGGTATAGCTAAAATGATTTAGAAAAATATTGCAATGTACCGTTTGATATACTTGCAAAACCTCAGCTTGTCATGGTCAAATGTAAACTGCAGCCTGGTATGAGGCCAGCATAATGTACATCCTCTTATACTTGGTTTGACTTGTTTCTCAGGATAGCTTTATACAACACATTGTCTTGATTTGATAGAAACGTCATTTCAATTCATTTCCTATACCCAGAAATGGAAAATTTATTGAATTCAGGCTCTCAAGTATAGTATTCATTTTGTTTAGATTTAGCTGGAGTTATTGCATGAAAACTGAACGACTGCTGGCAGACTCCTTCAACAATTTCTGGACTTTGTTATAAGTATACCTACACTAGTGCATGCAGAGCAGTAATTTCTGCACTCAGTACAATTATACCAAAAATGTCTTACCAGTAAATTGAAGTCAAATTGCAGTACTGACTTTTTAAATGCACAGTGTACGTTCTAATGTGTGTATATGTATATGTGTTCTTGATTCTACAAGATCTGAGTGTTATGCATATGACCCATTAACCACCTAAATACATATCTAATTTATCTAAATCTTCAAAGGTGTTACTCATACGTAATGTTATGGACGAGCTTAGGTGTTTTGGTGAATCAGAAGCATAGTTTTCACCACCTTGCAGGAACAACACCTAGTCTCTGAACTTCAAAACATATATTTTAATAGACTTTTAAATGGATTTGGGAATCAAGTTAGAGGTTTGGGAAAGCTCTGCTTGGATTTCCAAAATTAAACAAAACGCAGAGTCACGAGACTAAAAGAAGGAGACACTAAGTAATTAATAGGTTAAAATGGAACATGATGTGATTTTATATTGAAGGCTTTCAGGTATTATGTCAGGACACAGCAAAGGTTTAGAAATGTTCATGTGGTGAGAGTGTGCTTTTGCAGTGTGCCACAGCTCCGCTCTCAAGGGCAGCCCGATGAGCACTACTGCAACTTCCCTCCTGTTCATGGAAATGCTGTCTGTTGGAACTGTGTTATCTGATTCAGTCACTTAATGGACTACTTGTAAAACAAAAAAACTGCATTCTCCACTGCAGCCACCTTCTCATCATGTCCCTTGTGGTCCTAGCATAGGAAATTCAGCCTGAACATTTAGCCTTAGGTTAAGTTCTCAGTTACAAACTAGACAGAGGCACTTCTTTGGCTCATTTGGGACGCCAACTGTCTGGGCTTGGCTTTTAGCTTCAAGGAGCTGGGAAGCTGCTGAGGTACTGAATACAGAGTGCTTTTAGGATGTAGTGGGTGAATTTACAGCAGTTCTGCAAAGAATCAAGAACAAATGGTCAAATAGATTAAGCTCTCAAGTTTCTTCAACATTTCATAACTGACCATAACCATGTGGAGCAGCATGAGTGCCTGTTAAGCTACAGGAATATTTTAAAACAAAGAATTCATGCATATTTTAAAAGTGAAATTGGCATGCAAAATCTAACTCTGAGGTTGAAACTTCAGTGACAATCTCTCTCCCTTCCTATGAAAGAGAAAAAAATTAGTGAAAACATCCATGCCTTTTCCTATGACTCATTTTTTTTTCTTTGAAAATCCAAAGTAAACTTTTAAATAGAATTTTAAGGAAAATAGTAGTTTAGAGAGATCAGTTGAAAATCAGAGAAAGAGATTTGTAGTCTGCCAATCTGGCGTCTAGAATGAAAATTTGGTGACAAAGTCTGGAATTGTGGCAATAGTAAAGACAAAAAACCCCTAGCACAGATTCACAGAACAGAAGAAATGTTAAGAACATATCTGAAAATTTTGCATAATATTCAGTGTTATTGTAAAATTATTACAGATTTCAGAAAATATGATAATTTTATTCATTTAAAATATATAATATTGATATAATTTCACAGGTCTGGTGATACTGATATCACAATAACTGAATATTCTTTACTAAAAGTATAGAATTACTGTGAATTTATAATTTTTCCTGATCTCTTTGCTCTTGTTCACAGAGAACTGGAAGATACCGACTTACTAAATTTTTTAAAATTTTGATATAGAAGTAGATAAATAACACCTGAATTTGTGCCTAGATGTTGTGGTTTAATCCCAGACAGCAGCTGAACCTCACATAGCCACACACTCACTCATTCCTCTCTTCCCACAGTGTGAGAAGAATCAGAAGAAGAATCAAAATTGAGAAATCTCCCAAAGCCAGTTTAATAGGTAAAGCAAAAGCCATGGGAGAGAGAAAAGGAATTCACTCACCAGGTTTTTTGACATCTCCAGGAATGCAGGACTCCATCACACATAATGGTGACTTGGGAAGACAAATTCCATCCCTTAGAACATCACCCAACCCCCTCTTCTTTTTATCAGGGGTTTAATTGCTGAGAACATCATCATATAGTACGAGAAATCCCTTTGGTTACTTGGAGGCAGTTTTCCTGGCTGTGTCCCCTTCCAGTTTTTCTTGGACCCTCAGCCTCCTCACCAGCAGTGAAGCATGAGGAGCAGAAAAGGAGATGTCACTGTGTGAGCACTGTTCAGCAGTAATTAAACATCAGAGTGCTATCAAAGCTTTCCAGCAAAAATATGAAACATAGCACTACATAAACTATTTTGAAGAGAACTAACTCTATGTCAGCAATGATCAGTACACTAGAAAGAAGAAAGAAGAGAAACAAACAAAACCACCTGAAAAAAAAAAATAATAAAACATAAACCAAACCACAACACCACCATTTTCTATTCATATACAGTATGTATCAGTTAAAAAGGGGATACAAATGAGAATTAAGAGAAAAATAATGAGTATATTACATCCTACCTAATCAAGCAGAGAATGTAGACCTTGCTCAACTTCATTCAAAAATTCAGTGACAGAACAAAAAATAGAAATCAAAAGTAATTTCTAGTGTATACCTGCTGCAACAATGCTAATGTTAGGCATTCCATATCTGACTTTATAGAAGTATGTGCCAAGGTAATGTTGACTCTAGATAGATAATTTCAGCAGGCTATAGCAGAAGTCACTAAGCAGGTGAAAAATTGGTTTTTTCTAAATAATACTTTTATGCAAGGACAACTGAAGCAATTGTGAACAGTAATAGTCATGGGACTCACACCACAAGAAAATGCCCTACATACACAGGAAGGTTTTCCCTGAGCCAGCACTGAGAATGGTTGTCAGAAATTTAAAGTCAACAGATTATTATTCTGATGTCAAATCTGCCTGTGATATAACAAATTCATGCATAAACATGTAATCTTTGTAACATTATGATATTTGCATTGATGGTGTTGGTAAAAATAAAGTGCTATTGGTTTATCAAGAGCAGATCATTAGGTACTAATTTTATCAGACAATATAATAAAATCACACTCAAGTACAATGAGCTTGCATAACATAACCTTTGACGTAAATTGCATGTGAAATAATTTCTTTCTTCCTATTCCGTAATAAAACTTCAATATAAAGGACGTTTGTGGTGCCTCAATTTAGTTTCAGAATTAAGATTTTGTGTCTCTCTATATAAATATATAATTGTGATTTATTTCCAGAAAGTCCCAGAGCAAGCTCTATGTTTCCTGCTTATGCACTTGTACAATCTCTCCACCATAACCTGTTCATCAGCAGTATTCCAGCAGAGATCTAAGCATATATTTTATGTGCGGGTGGTTTATATATAAGTTTATACTGTAATCTTAAACTCCAGTGTGAAAAGAATTCATGCTGAAACTCTATGCTTTCTATTCTTAAAGAAGTGAGAGGCAGATACTGCTCTTGTAAAACTTTTATAGTTAATTAAGGCTCTGCGTTATTATAATTTGTGTCCTTTGGCTTTTTCCCCACCTTTTTATTGTGGTTTTATCTTTTATGCATTTTTTCCATTACCTAGAATAAGAGAGGAATCCTGTCTACTCGCCCACAAGGACAACTCCATGCTGGCTATTTGCAGAAGTTGGGAGTTGCAGAATTTAGAAAGCTTGCTCTGCATACTGGAAGAAATGGTTCATCTGTGTCCTGAGCTCACACACAACATGGACTGGGCAAGCATCCAAAAGAATAAAGGGGTTTGCAGAAGCTCCTTTCTGTCTAGAATGCAAAGGAAAATTATTGAACTATTGGAAGAGATTTGGGGTGCCAGGATATGGAATGTTAGCATAGCTCAGCTAACACAGACATGGGAGGTGGTTTATGTAAATAAAAGGAATTTTATGGACGAAGGTACTCCTAGTCAATGGCCAGACTAACAGGGATATATTGCTTTGTTCTACCTATGTCTCTAGGAGGGTTGGAAGATATCAGAAGGCCATCAAGCATTTTATATTTCCTGATCATTAATAAAAGGGAAAAAAGACAGCATTTCCTCCATGTTTTGCAAATAGTTTAGCTTCTTGTGCTCATGGTCAATGTATTTCACAAACAGATGCTTAATGCCTAGAGACAGACAGGTGCCACAATGTTCTTGCTACCTCATAATTATGGAAAACTCATCCCTCTAATTTTACTGTGTCATCATTGATGGCAAACTTCAGTGGGTCTGACAGAGCTTCCTTCAGCTCTGGGGTAATTTTATTTCTTTTTGCCTCTTTTAGTTGTCTGATATATACGAGAAAAGTAAGAGTTTATCCAGTTGCAGTAACTGCCAGAGAAGAAGAATAATAGACCTAGAGGATCTGCACCTGAAACTACAGCAGATGCTGAGGTGTTTGTCTTGAATATAGCCTTGTTACAGTGTAGCTGATTGAGAGCTCTTTACAGCATGAAATGTCAGAAATTAAATTTGGATATGCATTTTTTGTCCTATCTGAATGCTTTATGCAACTTTGGGTAGAAGAACCAAACTCTTGCCCCCACAGGAAGTGGGGAAAAGTTGATGTGAAATAGTATTATTAAGGGGAGGTTTTTAAATTTAATTTTAGATGCCTGTGTATATCTCAGATACCTGAATTTTTATCTAAATCTCCTAGCCTCTTCCTCCTCAAAGAGACATGTATACTTCAGGACACAATACAATTCAAAAATTTCAACTATTTTCAACAGGAAAATTACACCATACAGATGCCTCTTTCCACTGTTGTATATTAGTGATATCAAGAACAGTAATTCAGGAGTGGATCCTTGTTACATGGACAAATCTGAAACACTGTCTATTTTGATTATAAAGTCTCATTCTGGCATTCTCTTGCCCTACTGTGCTAACAGCTACTCAGATTAACAGGACATTTGGGAAAGAATGAACTGAACCACTTCTGTTCCTAGTGCCAGTTGTATAGTGAAGGTAATGACACTTAAGGGAAATTTTTAGGCAACTGTAACTTCTTTATTTAGATACATTAATTTTTATTTGTTTTCTAAAGGGCAGACCTTTGGGAATATTGTCCTCCTGGTCACATGCATTTTTCCTTTTAGTTGTATTTGAGATTTGAGTCAGAGTCAACTTATTTGATAAGGAAGATAGGCAGTTCATTCATTACTTAAGACAAAACACTAACATTTGGGATTGTATTCAAAGCTAGTACCCAAATAGGTATTGTAATTTAAGCATTACCTTTGATACACAATGAACTACTATTTTGTCATGCAATATCAGCACGAAAAACTTCTTTCTTCAAACTATATTTCTCTTACATTTTGTCTCATCATCAAAAGGAACAAAAAAAAAAAAAAGAAACCAAGGTCTGACTCCAATATATTAAAACTAATTGTATGATTTTGAATGCATGAGCATATCTACATATTTTTCAAACAGTTTTCTACTTTTTTTTCTGGTAAAATCCTCATTTCAAATTCAAACATAGCACATAGAACTTTCATGAAGATCAGCTAGAGAAATTTTCTTCTTCTGTCTTTCTTTGCCTCATCAACAATATTTGTGTGAATTTGATTACAAGTTCCCTCAGGCAAGGAACAAAAGGCAAAAATGTTTTCTTAAAAAAGACAATGTAAGTCTGAAAAAAATTTTGAGAATCTGGAAATTCTCCAGATGCCCACAAGTATAACTGGTTTAAATATGTTCTTGTGCCTTTGAAGAGTATATAAAAGCATTATGTACACGTATGTTTGTCGTAGTAAAAAATAACAGTCTTCATACTGAGTAACAGTTTGGCACAACAAAAGTCAGCATTGCTCATCTGAAGTATCCTGAGAACTGATGGTTTTCTTAGCTCTTCAGGTCTCTGAATTCTGGGTTCATATTCTGGGTTCATAAAGAAACCTTGGACTGTTCCTTTTGGATAAAACTAGACTGGAAGATTTTACAAGTCCACATTATATCATTCAATATAATAGGAGTCACTAACAGACAACCTGGTAAGGAGTGAGCAAAGCACAATATGGCAAGTCTGCTGTTAGCCAGAGTACACGTTAGAGACCTTACTGATATTTTTTCTGGCTGTGAGAGAACAGACAACAAATAACCTTATGTAGAGTGGCCTGGTCAAGCAGTACTTGACTCAGAGTAAAGCTTTCTTATGTAAAGTTAACTGACAAAATTATTGGAACTGACTTGAACGAAAGAGTTTATACTGGAACATTATTTCGTGCCTTCTGCCTGTAATGGTTTTCATCTAGTGCAGAGAGCCCTATAGACAGATATGTTTTATAAAACTGATACATGAGCATTTCATTCACTTGTAAAAGCTCTCAACAAAAAATAAAGTACTTAATAAAGTAAAATATAGTGTTTTATTGGGTTACCAAACCAAGAACAAATAATTTCAGAATCACTACACTATAAGCAGAAAGAAGTTTCATATTCCCTGTGATGAGTCTAGCAATTTGATGTGGGATTCTGCTTTTGGCCAGTCCTTTCACCTCCCTTTTCTATATCTTTTTTGTTCTTTAGTTATATCAACCATACAGCACTATCAACAGTGGTCTAATCTTGCAGAAAATGGAAAAGTGAATGCTTTTATTCCAGTTTATATTATCTCATTACACAGCCAACTGGTACAAGACTGGTAGCAACATGGCATAGTTCATGGAGAAGAGAAAAAGACAGTCTACTAGGGAACAATTAGCCTCCAGATCATCTCACATTTAATCTAAAATTTCACCAATCACCATTCAGTGGAAGAGCAAATAGCTACAATTGCGTTCTGCTATCCTAAAGTAAACAGACATCTGTACGTCAAATATATTTTCCTATCTTAATAGATCAGTCTTTTTCTTCTTTATTAAACACTTACAATATCCTTCCTAAAGGTGATTGGAATGAAGCTGATGCTCATATAAAAACAATTGCACTACATGACTAATGCAAAGCAATATCTCACCAGTACACTAAAATAAAAATAAAATAAAATAAAATAAAAAAAAAAAATAAAAACCGAAAAACCGAAAAACCAAAAAACCAAAAAACCGAAAAACCAAAAAACCAAAGAGAAACAGTAATGCTTCTGGAATTCACTCATTGAATAACTTCTGACACAAGTTAAATCTAGGTGATTACCATACTTGAAGTGTCTAAGAGACCTAGAGACAATTTCTGGGTTTCTCTGCTTAGAAAATACACTAGCATTTTGTTTTATGAGTTAAGTGTTTTTTTGAATCTCACCTTAAGGATCTTTCCTGGTACCATAAGAAAAGCTACTAGCAGAGCCAAGAAAAGAATCCAACCCCTCAATTTCTTTATCCCAAAATCATTCTTGCTTTTTAAGGAGTATACATGTGACCTAAGAAAAGAAAATTTGATGGGAAAAACTTTAACTTTTCTGTTTTCGTTTCCTGAACTCAAGGAAAATATTGGCCAGCAGCCTGAATGAAGAAATTACTTGGATTCTTTCCAGGAATTCACACAGGTTTGCAAATGCCTTTGACTACCAGTGAGGAGGTGAACAGAAGTCTATTTAGAAAAAGAAGGTGGCTTAATGGATAAATCACATTGTGATGTGTTAGGAAATTACTTCACAGCATATTTTAGGTGCTTTTTGTTCTGATGAAGAGAATAAAGACAAATAAAAATGTCAAAAAAGAAGTTATAATGAGTGTCAAGCAGGTAGATTTAGAAATAAAATTCAATAATGCCTTCTGTCAGTAAAACTACTTTTATTATTTGTTTCCAGCCAAAAACTCACAGAATATCAGCCAGCACGTGCATGAATTATTTTATTTCCTTCTCAATGATGAAAAAAAAAAATAACTGGAACATCTTCCGTAAAATACAGGCAATATCATTATCTACTCTTCCTGCATAAGGTTGATTATTTGAGGTTATTTGCTTGATACCATGTGAAGGAACAGAAAGTTAGATCTAAATATGAAGTTTCAGAGTCTTTGTCCTATTTGAAGGTCTCTTATCAATTTCAGTAAGTCGTTTTTGTGAATACACCCAAAATATAATGTATTTAATAATTTCTGTAGGGTTCACAGTCTGTTGAATGTCTTTGTAGGTAAACTCCAAGTACTTATCCCACCTTCCCAAGAACTCATCCCAGTCTCTTCCCAAAAAATACAGATTGGCTCTGTGCAACACATTTCTGTCTACTATCTCCAGACTTCTAACTGAAAAAAACCCATAGTTTAAGGAAGTAATTAGGGGAAAAATTAGAAAACAATACCATCTAAAAAGATGCCATCTATCACATCTGGTTTTAACTTGGTGTTACAGATTGTCTACTTACTTTAATCTGTCATGATTGTGCTTTTTCATGACTTTTTCATGATTAATTGTCATATCTATTATATTTTGAGCAATGACGTTCTCTAAAAGAAGTTTTGTGTCTAGAAAGCTCTATCACCAGAAGAGATTGGTCCTTTATTTTCGAGTGTTCATCTAGTTCAACTTCATTCCCAAAGGAAAATCAAGACTTAAAAGCATCTGGTACAGATATTAGAATTGGTACCTGATTGTAATTGTTTTGTCAGCATAATTAGGTCTTTGCAGTTATTAAGCAATTACAGTTGTCATCAATTTTAAATATTTTGCTTTAAAACTTAGTGGCTTATTGCTAATTGTGTGATTCAATATAAACTTAATTGGATATGATGGTTGAGTTAAAGAATGATTACACATTATAAAACTGTACCTCAGATAGTGTAGGTTTCTTTTACAGTTTTTTGTCCCTGTGATAAAAAGACATGGCCATTGCAAGTATAAATATAACCCTCTGAATTTAATATTAATTCTGTTTTATCTGAGTAATCAGAGCATGAAATACAATGGTTAATAATAAATTAATGATAGAGGAAAGATCCAGATAGTTGTTGTGTTTCTGAATATACTGTGTAGGGCTTTGTTATGCCCTTACATTTAGGGTGAAGGATTGTTTCTTTCAGCAGAGGAAAAAGCATGTTCCTTTCCCAATGTACTTTTCAGGTCTAATGAAATGCTTCTTGAAATTCAGAATAAATCTTTGTGCTGACAGGTAAATATGTGAAAACAGAAGTGTGCATCATATCTATAGCTTTAAAACAATTAAAGATATAGATATGTAATTTAGAAAATATCACAAGAAAACATTTTCATTTATTTTAAGTAAAATTAATAGAATTTTACGAATTTGGCATAAGTTCACAAAATTTCAGATGGTGCAGATATTATGCATGCACAATATTTTACAGCTCTGCAAATACTATAACCTTGATCTGAGAAACCCCCTCATGTTTAATCTAATTGCCAGTATGAGAGTCTTTCCACTAGTAAGTGTGAAGAAGGGCAGTGCCTGGACGTGATTGTTATAGTCATTAAGTCATTCACGTTGAGAAAAGGGAGATATGGTGTAAAGGAAGATATAAAGCACATTTGATATATTCTTCTTCTCTAAGGCTTTTATTCAGATATGACTTATTTAAAGTAATATTCTCATGCCAAGTTTAGACTGCGTAAAGGTGCCACTCCATTGACTTTTACCCATCATGTGCAAAGCCTGCACTAACATTGAATTTCTGTTCGCCTTATACATTTTTATTCCTCATATGCAAGTGCATCGATCACATATAACCCTTCTACCAGATGTACTTTAGTCTTAAATAGGTTACTAAGCTTCCTATGTTCAAACAATTCATTAAAAGACATAAAGGTTCAAGACAGAAGTCTATGACTGCTACTTGAAGAAAATTATACAAAGCTTGAAGAAAATTTTTTCTCACATACATCCTTACAAATTATGAACCTCAAATTTCAAGAGTTTCACATTCTGTTGGCTTTGCTAATACGTTACTTAACAATATAAGGGGCCTGATGAAGCTGCTTTCATGAATTATAATAATTTGCAACAATTTGCTTGCTTGTTTGAGTATAATTTTAAAAAATGTGGGGAAATGTTATCACAAAGATTCTTGAATTCAGTCCATTTTAAGTGACAGCTTTATTTTTTTTTGTCAGAAAGATCAGAAATATACCATTGCAGAGCTGTGCTATATTTATTTATTTATGTATTGGAGAAGCAGCCTGTATTCTGAAGGGATTTAATAATCTCCTTCCATTTCAGTATCATATCAGTTCAGTAATTCTGAGAGATACATAGAAATGAAATAGGAATTCCATTCCAGAGAAAAAGAAGAATTAAGTCAGAGGTCCTAAAGCGTGGCTGTATTTTTATTTTGCAGCTGGTGAAGAAAGAAAGAGCCTTTTTGAGAATAAAGGATAACTGCAACTAAAATGATTGGCATTACCTTTCAGAAATGTTTGAGGTGAAAACCTTTTCAGACAACAAAACCATCAATTTAGTAGGCACCACATATTCAACCAATTGCTTAAGCTTTTTAACTTTAGACATATGCCTAAATGCCACAGTGAGTGCTTTGCGGAAAAGCAATGCACGTGTGTATATGCTCAAATTTTTTGCTCATCTGGGACTTTAATGAATATCCCTCTGATAATCTTGACCTAATATAGAATGATCACTTTCTCTATGGCTAGCAGCTCAGCTAAATTCTGTTTTTTCTCAACCACAGATGTGAAATAAAATCCTTTAGAGACTGAGTGTAAACCACAAATTATGCCTCAGAAATATGAACCAAAGTCTGAGATAAGAAAAACTTTGATTTTTGTACACTTAGGCACCAAAACTTGGAGGAAGAAATATAGTTCTTGCATTTTCAAAACTCATGTAATTTTGTGAAATTTCATGTTTAGTATGCCTTACTCTTTGAGTGATTAGTTTCTTGGCATAAGACACAACAATGACAATCAAAAGAAAGTATTCCCCTGAAGACTGTACTGTAAAAGAAGCCAGGAAACAGGATTCAGAGTTCAAAAACCTGACCGTAGGAAAGAACCTCCTAGTGTGTTACATACTTGTTTTGCTTAAACAGAAAAAGAAAATTCGAACAGCTTAGCTGCTCCTTTTTTTAACACATCCAGCCTTTCCTTCTGCAGCAGGTATAACTTGCTATTGATTTTTACAAAACGAGAAACAGCAGCTGAAGTATGTGAAGCATGTTATTGCATATTTTCCCAAACATCTGAAAATCAAATATTGCCATGTCCATATGGCTGCACAAACTGGTTATAACAGACTAGGAGAAAGACTTTAAGGAAACAGAAATGCTGCATCCAGTAAGACCTGACACATAATCTGAAATAAGAAGGAAAAAAAGATCTACTTTCATACGCTTTGTCAGCCACTAGTAATCCTGTAATAACGAAAAATATAGTGCAGAGTGAATGTGTGATTCACAGCTTACAAGTATGACTGATGTTTTACTATTTCATTCTGATGTAATTAGAGATTGTTTTTCATTGTCAAACACATTATAAAATGCAGGTGTTTGCAAAGATGTGACATGAACTTTTCATTTTAGCTGTCCAAGACAAAAAATTTTGAAAGAATTGATAGTATGCAGAGAATCTCAGTTTATTTTAAAGTTCCTAACAATTTTCCGTACAATCACGCAAAATTTTTGCCCTAGCAGTGCATCTTGGCACTACATGGCAACACACAAGACTTTGGAGTTTACAGTGACATTTTCTCTTTTCTGGTGTGTTTGTGAGTACAACGAGACAAAGAGCCAGTTCAGAAAAACGGAGGAAATCTGTATGTTGTAGTTTAAGCCCTGCCAGCAGTCAAGCCCCACACAGCTGCTCACTCACTCTCCCAGCAGAGAGATCAGGGAGAGCATTGGAAGGGAAAGGGCTGGAAAACTCAAGGGTTTAGATAAAGACAGTTTAATGGGGAAGGCAAAAGCCACACACACAAACAAAGCAAAATAAGGAATTCAGTCACTACTTCCCATGAGCAGACAGATGTTCAGCTGTCTCCAGGAGAGCAGGGCCCCATCACACATAGCAGTGACTTGGGAAGACAAGGTCTGTCATTCCAAACGTCCCCTCTTCTTCCTTCTTTCCCCCAGTTTTATGTACTGAGCATTATGTCATATGGTCTGGAATATCCTTTTTGGCCAAATGAGATCACTTGTGTCTCCTCTCAACATCCCAGGCACCCCCAGCCTTCTTGCCAAGGTGGCAGTATGAAAAGCAGAAGCAGCGCAGGCTCTGTGTAAGCCCTGCTCAGTAAAACCAAAAACATCTCTATACTATCGACATCATGTTTAGCACAAATCCAAGACACAGCTCCATACAAGCCGCTGATAACAAAATTGACTCTTACCCTAGCCAAAACCAGGACACTGCATTAAAACTCTTCCATGATGCATCCGCTATGAACTCTGGAAGCAACTCCATGCAGAGGCTTGTCAGATACACCTCTGCCAACTGAGAAGAATGTAGCATGTAAAATCAACCTGAATGTGTTCAGGCTGGAATTAAGAAATCTCAGTTTTTAAGAGAGAAATTCTTGTTTACAAGGAGTGGCAATATATTTTATATTCTACAAGAAGTAAAATGTTGAAACATATGTATTTAAATAAAAAAAACCAGAAACCCTGATTTTCCAATGAAGCCCACCAGTTCAGAAATACTGCCTAAATATCATTATTAATTAATCACTGTGGCTATTCTAGGTAATTAGAAAGCTCTTTCTCTATTCCCTCTCCATACTAGAGGTACAATGATATAGAGGTACATGGCAGAATGATATTCCCCCTGTCAATGTCCAGTGCCCCTTTACAAATTAATGAGTGGTGTCCTTTTTAATGAGGCATGACAAGCCTTCATGGACTGAAGACTCTGACCTGATTCAACAAAGCACTTAAATACATACTTAATATAACATGCTTAATATTTCAAGTAGGCATGGAGTTGAATTTGATACATCTAAGTCTCCAATCTGCAGCCAGTTCAGTATTCTACAATGTGTATTTTCTAACAAAAAAAAATCCATCCATTTTCTTTGTCTGATTCTCCAGCCCATTTCTACATATTAAGTAATATTTCTGATACTGTGTCTGAGTTTACTGCATCTTACAGCAAAACCCTGATTCTTTTTGCTAACCCTTGATTTGATATACTTCAAATTAGTTCTAACATCAACCAACTCTTTATATATTGTGTAGAAAATACCTAGATGTATTTAAGTTATTTGGTGATTAATTCAGGCTATTTTTTTCTTTTTCCCAGCTTCCAAAATGTATTTATGCTAATATATCCAATTTAAGGAAAAATCAAACATAATTGTTACTAATCCCAGGGACTTGCAACTGAATTGTATGATTCAGAATATAATATTTAATCCTGATTGAGGGTGATACACAGAAATCTCCACAGATTTGCACGTGTTTTAGAAAGAACTCAAACAACAACAGGAAGGCTGATAACTTGATCCCAAATTGCTTGTAGGAATTCCCTATCATCTCCATTTTATAATATTTTCAGTATAGATTTTGTTCCAATAAGAACACTTTCTTCAATTTTTCAAAAAAGATGAGGATGCCTATTAAATAAAAACTTCCAGCATATTGTATTCTAGCTCTATAGCAAAAAGTGAAAGTGCAAACACATTGTGAGAACTCAAGGGAAAAGTTATACTTTCTTTTTTCTTTCTCTCTTTTTTTGACATCATACTTTCACAGACTTAATTTACATTAGGAGACTATGTGTATGTGAATAAAACTTTTTCTTGCTGAAATCAAGTGATTAAAGCCAGCAGTTTACACCTTCACTTGTAAATATATTCATGTTTGTGTGGAAAAAAAAGTATGAAAGAACTCTTCAGTCCAGTGGAATTTGTGCCCATATGATCCATCTGGAGTTTCAGGCAAAAACTGGTGTGCAGCAGCAGCAGCAGCAGCAGCATGTCATTCTGGCAAGCTGCTTCTTTGACTTCTAAACCATTTTCTAAACAAACCTCCCAAGAAAAGTTGAAAGAGGGTGACAAGCTTAGGGAACTTTTGGACCAGCGATTAGCCAAATCAGGCCACCTTTTCCTAATTAATATCCCTGCTGTTAGCAAATTTTTCTTTCCAGTGTTAAAATGTTGAAGATCTCAGCTGTATGTCAATGCTGTACTAAGCCGATATTCCAGTAATCAACTGTGAAAGGCCCCAGATGTATCGTGGAGGAGAAAAAGGAAGCCTTTTATCAAAAGCCAGTTCCTGCTTCCTGAACTATGATACAGCTTCTAAAGTTTCCCTCCAGCTAATAGAGCCCATTCAGAGCCCAGAACACGGGAGAGGGGAAGCACACACATACATGCACCACGGATACTCAAACAGAGCACACTTCTCCTCACATAGGTGCAGACGGAGCGAGTGAGGTGCACTGCCTAAATGAAAACAAATGAAGATAATTTTCCAGGATCTAGTAAAAAGTCTGCAGAGCACAAATGTTGTTGTACTGTTTCTGGAAACTAGACTAAGTTCTGTTTGAGTGAAGGGGCTATAAAAAGAGGCAATCTGTAAAGTCATAGTAGTATTTTACTTTGAAACAAAGGCACTCTTCTTGTTAAGTTGGAAGGTCAAGATCTGAAAAAAAAGTACTAGCCTTAGAAACTGTTTTGTTCTCTTTGCCAAATATTCCAATGGGGTTTGAATGAGTTTAATTATAGTTCTGCCTAATTCCATCCCATAAAATTACATACGCACCAAATACTAAAGAAAATGTGTGATTCTGTGTTATTTTTAGCTTTGTGTATTTTTCCTCCACTTTTATTCATTTCACCTTTGAGACTTAAGGTAAACTCCAAGCAGAGACCAGAAAAGCAAATCATTTCCTTTTAATTATTCCTCCAGGAAATCAGCTAATGGAGGTTCACCCTGGGTCATGTAAAACTGCTATCACAAATCTTTAAGCCACAAATGAACTAGAAGCAGAAATATGTCTGCCACACATGGTGTGACTTTTGGTAATTTTTCCCAGGTGCTTCTTTGACTAATTGAAAAGAGTAACACATACTCTATGTGTGAAAAAAAAATTTGCATTCTCCTTCCTATAACACTCATGTCCTTTGCTTTCCCATAACTATGTCATTTGATACAAAACCAACATGGTGTATAATAAAAGTATCATAAAACTGGCTGATATGTTTCAAAAATTAATTGTTAATAAGAAATCACCCTGTGTATTTCCTGTGGATCCATTTATATACACTTTTGATTAATTCTTTTAGATTATATCAGGAAAATCTGGTATATTCTTGGTGCTAAAGTTAAAGAAAAATGGATGAAAAAAGAAGTAAGTAAAGATGAGGGGGAAAAAAACCCACAAACCAGACTAATCCAGAGAGATTGGTAAGGTAGACAAAAATATACAAATTCCGTCTTAATGTGATCAGTCGTAAAGCAAGAAATCTATCCAGGGAGGCAAGGGTTCTGTCAGGGATTAGAAAGGTTGTGGTAGATAATAAAGCAAAGATGAGCTCTCACTACAGATATATGGGTGAAAGGTCTAAGGAAAACATTGGATGTTTAAACAGAGGACTATCAATTAGGAAGGATACATTACCTTTAAATCTGGCAATCATGCAACTGCAATTGTAAAGTTTTATCCCCTTTTTAGAGGTCTAGAAAGATGTTTATCTATTGGAGAGGGTTCAAAGCAGAAGGATTAAAAGACTAGAAAATGTGCATTAGTTTGAAAGACTTAAGGAGGTAAATTTGTTTATACTAACAACAGTAAGAGGAAATCTAATCCTAGTGCATATCTAGATGGGAAAAGAATGTCATTAATAGAGACTTCTCATTCCAATTATAAGACAAAATGGCTTAAAGTGAAAACCAGACCATTCAATCTCCAGTTAGGTAAATCCAGGAGAAAATTAGGAAAACAAGAAATGTCTCTGTGCGTTGCATTGCCTTTCTATAAAAAAGGGAAATATGTCACTACTAATTTTAATCTCTCAACACCATAGAGCAACTGCATCTAGAAGAGAGATATTCAACAAAAACTTTAAACACATTTTGGTATGAAGTTAAGAATGACAAATGCAATGTCTTAATAGAATTCTAGAATAAAAAAGGTATGGATGGTTAAATAAATAAAAAAGTAACAAACAAAAAACTGGTATGCAATACACAGAAAGACAAAATTAAAAAAAACTTAACGAAAGAAGCAGGAAGTTCAATTTCTAAAACAGGATGTCCTTCATGCCTCAGGCACAAAGTGGAGAATACAATCTGATTTGTATTAGTCCAAATGTGATTGAAAACCTGTTCATCTTTGGGTCTTACACAACAGATTTGTGGTGCAAAGGTTTCACTTGTAAGAATACTGAATGTTAAAGATGAATTCCATCTGCAAGTATAATATTTCCGTTTTTTCTCCAACATATGTGCCAATTTTCATGGGTTTTTTCAGGTCTGTGGTAATTGTGCAATTCAATAAATGTCCTAATCCAAACGTAAACATTTCATTGCACAGGCCGTGTCCTTTAATGATATGGGTTACTGTGCTTATTCAATTAACCTGTGGTGTTACTGGATGTAATACTTGCGACTTTAGATTTCAGTAAAGTATATTTTCAGGAGTCCCAGTAGATTCCCATGAAACCTTGACTCTTCCCCTTTGCTACTGCACTTGGCAAAGATCATCTACATACTTTGCATGTGAAAAATGGAATACCCTTAAATAATCTAATAAATGCTAATTCCAAGTTTTGTTTTCTAAGTGGCTTGACACAGGCCTGTAAGAAAATTTCCCCTCCTTCTTGTATGATAAAATATCTGCTTATTCAGATCAATGTTGGCATTCCATCTTCCTCTTCCTTTAGCCTAACATTGGTCAGTCATTGGTCAGATATGCAAAAATTTTTAAGGTGTGCAAAACTACTCTATGAATCACAGAATAGGGCAGTAACACGTTTTGTATAAACAATGCAGTATAAACACTTCATTCTTCCAGAACATTATTCAATAGGCTACATGTAAATAATGGTATGATAATAACTTTATTGTATGATAAGACAAACACACATGCATCAGCATATTTAATTGGTGGATAAATCCTCCAGACATTACCTCAAAAGCCAATACAAGGTCACTTCACATTCAGTTACTGTGGAATCTTTCAGGAGATTGCTTTGTGCTCATCGGGGTCTAAATTTCTCTTTAAAGTAAAAATAGAATTCCTCTTGGTTTAAAAGGAGGCTTTCCTATTGGGGACAAGTACAAGTGATTCACAGGTCTTCTGAAATGGAAATGTAGGCAACATCATAAAGAAATTTGGTTTTAACACTTTATTATTTTGACACCGTCAAAACTTTATATTAATGGAAACAAAGACGTTCAGTCCATTTAGAGGAGGAAGATTTTTTTTTAAGCAAATGATAATATTTGCAAAGTATATAGGGTACATTTTCATATATGGAATAATAAAATACACTCGTTGAATGGTTAAATTAATGGGCTGGAGACAGTCAGTGGATTCAACTAAAGGATGTATTAAATAAATTAATGGTGAGGGAAACAGAAAAATGAAACCAAGAGAAAAAGATCCATGTCTAAATGCTACCATCCTTACAATTTTATGGTTTTATGTTATTCCAGTTACCTTTGCTTGTAAATAAAACAAAATGTGAAAACAGAAGTATTTAATGATGAGAAAGCATGCAAAACTATCCTGAAAGTAAACAGGTGTAATTAAAAATACAAATTTCCATCACACACAGAAAGTGTTTGAACAGCACAGTCTCAAACAATTTAGTCTTAAGAGCAATTCTTTGCCAACTTCTCTTTTCTTCCCGGGTATCAAAAATCCTGGCTTAAAGCCAAGAGTTGTTGCTGCATTGTTAACAATATACAAATGTTTTACAGACTGAAAGTGGAAGGTATTTGGAGAGAGAAAAGGAATAAAAAGGAACTTCAAATCCATTTGAACAATAATATGAGAAAATAAGGATACATAATATCTGGAATTTTGGAAAAGCCACGACAAACACAACTTTTGTTATACATAAGAACTTATTCTGCTGCTTAATATTTAGGGTTTATATATTTAAAACAGAATGAGTTTTTATATTTATGCTTTCCAATTGTGAAAACCTGGAAATAATTAAGCCATTCTTTTCACATCTCCCTTAAGTAAATGTTTTTTTCTTTGTTGCAGCTAGGTGTTTAAAAGAAAAGTATTACCTTTCTTTTTTTCTCACAAACTAGCAGTAATTATAGCCAGGTCGGGAGAAGATCCTTGCACTAGGCTGGGAGACGTCTGGGAAAACTCCTATAGCAAAGTAAAATTAAGAAAATTATACAGAAGCTGTATAAATGATGAAAAGTACACAGATAGATACTGTATATCAAGCTTTTATCTATGACTCTCAAAAACTTAATGGAAGACAACTAATTTTGAATGGTTCCTTAAGGGCTAAACACTTGTGTAATTTTTTTATTTTCCATGAGGATAATTTGCGTGAGTAAGAGTAACTCCTGGTTTACTGCTCCTGGTAAATCTTAGTGACTTCCACAATTTACCTATAAATTATGAACCCTACAAATGGAAAGCACATTATTTGAACTACATAAACATGAACTAAGAGAAAAATCTGCAGTTTGTATCTGATTAGATATTAGAGACATTAGATAACCCCTTAAGGGAGTTACCATGAAGAGCTAAACTAAGAGCATGGTCTTAAAGAATCACGAAATAGTTGAGATTGGAAGGGATCTCTAGAGGTCATCTTGTCCAATCCTTGTGCTCAAGGAGAAACATCTAGGACCAATTGCCCAGGACCATCTCCTGATGGCTTTTAAACTTCTCTAAGGATGGCGGCCCCACAACCTCTCTGGGCAGCCTGTGCCAGTGACCCTCGCAGTACAAAAGTATTTCCTGATGCTTGGAGGAAACCTCTTGTGTTTCAGTTTGTGCCTATAGCCTCTTGTCCTGTTACAGGACACCACTGAAAAAAAGCCTGACTCCATCCTCTTTGAGCCCTCCAACAGGTATTGTCCACATTTATAAGATCCATTCTGAGCCCTCTCTAGACAAAAAAAAAATTCGTATCTGTGGCAACCTTTCTTCATAGGAGAGCTGCTCCATGTTTGTGACCCCTGACTGGACCACATTCGGTATGTCTGTGTCTCTCTTGTACAGGTGAGCCTAGAACTGGACACAGTGCTCCAATTGTGGCCTCATCAGTGCTCTCCACAGGACAAGCATCTATCCTTGATCTGCTGGCAATGCTTTGTCTTAAGAAGTTTGGGACCCTGTTAGCCTTTTTTTGCCAAAAGGGCACATTTCTGGCTCATGTTCAACTTAGGGTTTGCCAGGAGTGTCAGGTCCTTTTCTGTCAGCTTGCTTTTCAGATGTACTAGTATCTGGTGGTTTTGCTCCCAAGGTGCAGGACTTTGCACATTTCCTTTCACAAATAACAATCCATCACTTGCCAGCCTGCTTGTAGGAATGAATTTCAAGTCTGTTGGGAATGTCATCTTTTTAAGGGCCATCTTTTCTTGGGCCAAAGTTTGCTGTCTAGGGATTGCCTGTGGTTTTCCTTGCTTCAAATCTATAGATATATTACTAAGATATGATATTTCATGGATTTTTACAGGATCAAAATACTAAAGCATTGGATATTCTTGTGCTCTCTGGGGAGACTGAATCCTGTAAGTGTAATTACTGTGCTCTGACCTGTCTCATTCTAACCCTGTATTTGAAACCTCTTGTACTGGAAAACAAACGTCCTTTTCCTGATATGAAATAAAGTGAGAAGAGTTTATGACAGTCCAGTATGAATAATTAAAAGGCGGGAATTTATCAAATTATCATCATTTGATTAATAAATCAGTTAACTAGGTCATAGTTAAACATCTTTATTCATTCAAGATGTTTGGGGATTGGGTGTGTTCCCCTGAAAATCTTACAGTATATTCACAAGTCAGTTAACAATAGATTGATAATATTCCATATGTTACTTAACAAAAAAACAATAAAATTGATTTTTCAATGTGGTTGGTGGTTTTTGTGAAGTATTGCAAAGATTCATTCTATTAAAGTTTCAACACTGGCTCTTCACTTCACAGATTTTCTTTTTTCTGAAGGCAACATTTCAAGGCCGGAAGCAGTGTTTTCCCATTTTTTTAACATTACTTACTAAATTTGTGACCATTATTCTTATCATTCATCTGTCTCCTGCTCGTAAATGCAAATTCTTATATATTGTCAATCTATCACCTAGAATTTAAGAGTGTATCATATTGTTATATAGCATTCTAGAGGTATCCAAGGTAAAACAAAACTGAATGTAGCAGGACTTAACTTTATCTATCATCCACACCATATTCACAAAAATCTGGAAATCATTCAGAGGTAGTAAGTTTGGAACCCCATGAAGCTGCCTACAGGGACTCTTAGGGGTCATATAGCACTTCAGTGTTTATGAATGTACTAACTGTTGTCTGTGAATGTGCTCTGCCCTTTTACACTGCCCGCTTATAAATGTACTTATTTACCCTTCTCAATTTCTGTACTGCTGAGGCTATCCTGACTAATGTGTGTGTCACAATATCATATATCCAGGTTTTGTTGAGCTGTGGACTCATGAGGTTATGAAGGTATAAAGTGTGCTTCCAAACTCAGGAGGGTGATAGACTCAGCTTTATCTATTTAGTCAGAAATCTGTAGAATACTAGCGACTATTTTTTCAAGCAGTCCCTTGGGGTTTTAACCCTTTGGAAGAGGTAACAAAAATATGCAGACCTTGGTTTAAAAGATAGCACATCAAAACATTAAGGATTCAGTCACATGTACTGGAAAACACATGGGTGGTCATTTTTTAATTTGGGCTGGCTAAAACTACTGCTATGGTCTTTGAGCACTTGTGGCTTCCCAGAAGTGATTCATTTTCAACAGCAATTTTTTCAACAGCAGTTTTTTCAACTTCTCAGTGTCTCTATTGCCTCACATTATGACAGGTTGCCAATAAAATGAAAGAAAAATTATCAGATTATGGAAAATGAGAATATGGATGACATTTTTTTGAACTACTTAACTGCATTCTCCCAATCTTCTGGTTTTATACTTAATCATCATTCTATATTATATAACATTAGTATTATAATTTTCAATAGGAATAGATGGACAACTTAAAATACAGAAAATATATTAAGTTGTTCCTGAAAGTTACTATCTGTAATTTAAAGATCAAATAATATAATTATATGTAATATATAAATACTTTTATTCACATAGAAAAGGAATGTATTGAAACTTTGATCATCCCAAGGTTCATACTCAACTAATGCCAATTCCTACTGACTACAGAGGACAGGGACCAAATCCAGAGTGTTGTGTCATTGTGTGAAAACAACTAGATTTCACTACTACACATCTAGAAGGACTCCCTAGTCTCCCTAGCCTGGCTGTAAAAAAATTCAGAAATATATATTGGTGCAGTAACCTATAGTAATATTTTTTTCCATGGGAGGTAGAAATCACCTTCACAAATGGTTTCACGGGTAATAGTTTAATTTTCAAAATCATTGAGGACATGAGTTGCACATTTTTAGCAGCCTGTAGTGGGCCAGCTCTCTATATAAACAAGCAACAGATACTATGTGGCTCTACAATCTGAATCCTGTACCAAGCAATAGTGTCTTTAAATTATCAAGGTTTTGCTACTAAAGTAATATTAGCCTTAAAGGCAATGATGGTATTTTAAATAATAAAATGTTGTAATTTTTATACTATATTAAGCATTTCAATCCTGCGCCAGTAATATTAACTTAGGATATTATCATTATCATTACTTTATATCTAGACAGTTGAAGTCTTCTTAAGAAAGGTGATATATTAAATAGGCTTCGTAATTTCAAGTTCCTTAATTGAGGCATGTATCTCAGACATGTCTACCAGGAGGTGATTGTCTTGCAGTCCTTTGAACTGCCACAGAGGAAGCTTCATAGAGACCTAATCTCTCAGCCAAAGCCCGGAGACTGTCAGCTGCATCACCCACTGCTCAGTGCAGGTGCAGCTATAGTTAAATAAGCTAGATAACTAAACATGTTGATATAAAGAAAGAAGAATAAACAAGAGAGAGGAGGAGAAAAATAACTCAATTACTTATTTTGGTTCTGTACCTTTCTTGTTATTTAGGTAATTTTAAAAAAATTTGTCTCAAAGATGGAAAGATGCTGTTAGGACTTTACAGCCTAGCAGTCAGCAGTTTCAAGATAATAAAAATAAGTTTTCTTTAGTGAAAGAGAGTTAAACATTGTAATTCAGTTGCCGCAGACTGAGAGTATGCATTGGTACAGTCACTTTTAAACAGTGATAGAACTGATAGGAATAAAGCTCACTTTATTCTCACTTAACAGTATTTCTGCAAATCTCCCTAAAGAATCCACCAGTGACCAACATAGAAGGCTTATTGTGTAAAAATGTACTTCCCCTACACTGGCAGGTCCCTACCAAATTTGATGGGAATTCCCATTCATGGCTCTGCTCTCTATCCTGGGGTCTGTCTAGATCTTGATTCCACTAGCTTTTTAACCACAAAACTGATTTTATTCCCTATGTCACTGAAATAAATGCTATTCATTAAGACAGAAATAAAGAGTACATGAATGATTTAACTCTGGTCACATTGCTCTCTGGTGCTCTGTGGAGGCACACAGTTATACACTCAATTCTTAGCTTGATGTCAGCTGAGTGACTAGCAGGATCTGGATATTTCCTTCAAGTAAAGACACAAATAGAGTTTACATGATTGAAGTTACTGAGCATAACAAGAAGGATAAAATATTACATTTTGTTCTGTGAAACAAAGAACTGAGACATCAAATGACCTCACAACGATCTTTGACTTCTTTTATCTCCTTTGCACCCATGAACTGATTCAACAACTTTTCCATTTTTTCTTTATTTTGGACTGTTTTCAGAACAAAGAAGGCCATATTTTTTCTGTATCTGAGTATCTGAATTTTGAAACTGCTCTTTGTCAGTCAGTTTTAAATTTGTAACTCCATATAATGTCTTTTTAGTTGAGATAGAAAAAGGATAGCTAAGTATGTTTATGTGAAATTTTGTTGACTATTCCCTGAAAAAGAATATAATTCAGACCCCAGTGAAATGAATCATTTCAATAGCCTGTGCCTCAAACTCAGAGAAATGAGTTTTCTTTGTACTAGACAGGTTTATATGTGATTTCAGAAGCAGACGGAAATAAATGCATAACACTTACAACGGGTACTCTCAAAGGCAAAAGTTCCAGTAAGTTTAATGAGAGAAAATTTGAGTATATCATGTGAAAGAAGGGGACATGTGATAAAATTAAACTGCAAATTCAATATGAAATAAAAAGAGATTTTTTCCTAACCCAGAGTATAATCAACACGTGGAGAAAACTTTCCATGGAAGGTCATCTATGTGGCTAGATTTAACAAATGAATGGATAGTTTTACAACCATTATTAAAATTTGTTACTATGCAAGCTTAGACAATGATGTGAGTAATCACATTTCAGGCTTCAGGGCTTAAGCTGATTGCTCATGAGGGTAAGAGACTAATCCATCTTCTCATTTCATAGTACTCCAAATTTATTTAAGTGCTCTCCAAAAGAGAACAACTGATGTATTTCAAAGTACAATGTAGTGGTCACTAAGTCACGTAAACAATATAAAAGAAAGCAACCCCAGTAGTCCACATGCTTTGTTTTGATTTTCAATTACACATATCCTAATTTAAAGATTGCAGGTTGGGAGCTTATTGCATCGATGAATGACTTTATTGAATTATACACTGATCTATTTTGTGTCGTGGAGACTGAGTAATTCCTTATTAGAGCTTATCTTCTTGTCTGATATTTTTTATATCCACAGTTACTGTTATCTTCTATTCCAGACGATAAATAGCAAAAGAGATACTTTTAAATTAGGGAAGATACAGTTACCAGAACTTTAAAATAATTTTTAAATGTTCACAACACTGTTGAAAAAAACATTTGGGTCAAGTATTCCCATGTTCCTTATAAAGCTACAATCAGGATATGATCTATTAAAATTATAAGTAATTAAATTTGCAAAATTTAACACTGACATAATACAAACTCATTTATTATAAAGGAAATTATTTTATAGAAAATATGGATAGTGTATAAATTATAAATTACCAAAACAAGGGAGTGTGACTTTTTACACAGGTAGATGATGATAGAACAAGGAAGAATTCTTTTAAACTGAAAGAGCAGACATTTAGATTAGATATGTGGAAGACTTTATGACTATGAGGGTAGTGAGCTACTGGGAAAAGTTTTCCAGAGAAGGCCTGGATGCCCATCCCTGCAGCAGTTCAGGGCTAGACTCTATGGGGCTTTGGGGAACCTGGTCTTATCCATTGATCTAAGACTATTCATGAAACATGAAATTTTATTTTTAACATTACAGTACAAAATTACCATAAAGTAGGTGCAAAGAATTTTCAAAAAATTGTTTTTTCCCTCTACTATATATAGATTTTGGCAACTTGGCTAGACTTTCAGTTTTCAATTTTTGTAGTAAATATAGGTAGAAACTTTTTTCTTCAGAATGTCATTTACTGTGAGGGGTGTCAGAAGCAGATTTTTCACATTGGCTTCGAAATGTGAAAATGTTTGTATGCTTCTAAAATGACTATTTTGCTATATTCTTCCACAAGGGCATTATGACTAAACTGGTCCATCATCTCATCAGTGAAGGACATGGCTTTCAGACAGAGTGTTAGAAGTCGTTCGAAGGAGACAGGGTTAACTTGGCAATGAAGATAAACAAATGTGGTGAGAAAATCTGTAATGTGACACTGGTCTGGAAAGCAATCAGCTTAAACTGTTTCCATTCCTTCAGTAAAATTTGTCTGTCATATTCTAGCCTCTCCCATCTAGAAACATTAAACTAAGTTACAGCTTACAAACATAAAACTGTGTTACAATACCCACTACTGAGCTTTCTTCAAACCCCGAGAGCAACTTTTCTTGTAAGATCTTACCATATTATGACAGCAAACTGTATAGCATAATCAAGAACAGGAGTGCCAAGAATCAATGTTGAGTCAAATATAGGACAAATAAACTCTATAAGGAGAGCATACAAGGTGGGATGATCCAGATGTTCTTACATTGTATGAGAACAGTATAATACAGGACTTCAGTGTAGTCTTTCCCTTTAACTGCAGACAGACTTTTCCCTCTCAAAATGCCCATTTGATATCTATATCAAAGAGATATGCATCCTGTTTGGATTTTATGGCTTTTTATTGATGCTCCTTTAGACATAACAATTCCAGAACATACAGAGCTTCGAAACCCTGGTTTGCTTATTTTTCATGTTTAATTATGTGTGTGCAAGGATTCTGAAAATGATTTGCTGCACTGGTTTAGAGCAATAAAATGAGATTTTCTGAGTTACATAATTTATATTTGAGATTTGCAAACCGCCTGAGCATCTCATGGAATTTCGCCATAATTAGAAGATTTCATGTTTATAAAAGTCATTGGAACAGTAATTCAAAATGTCCACCAGTGCTCAATCTTTTATTGCTGTATGCTACCAGCTGAATCATGTAAATGCTCACAGATGACAAAAAGATCTTCACTATAAATATGAAATGTTTATAAAAAAGTGCCAATTCATCCAAATAGGAGTTGGACTTGGTGTAACACAGGACAATTAGGAGATTTAACTACATCAAGATCTTCTGCAGATGTGTATTAAATCCTCACTAGTGAAGGACAAGGATAATATATTGAATTTCTTTTAGATGGACAGTTTTTCTTTAACACCCACCCATTGCAGAAAGAAAAAAAAAAGAAAATGGTGCCGAATTTCTGTCAAATAATTTACTTTGGCTGCAATTCCAGGTGAAATGTTCCCTCCTCTTTCCTTCCCCTTGGCTTTTCATTCTTATTCTGGGCTGTATTTTGCCAGCACTTACACACCACTATAGCATTTCATGGAGTTTTAGTTCAAATGGAATAATTCTACTAAAAAAATAATCCTTTTGTGAGATTTGTTTTTAACCTGAATCAGTTCAACGTCTGGTTTATATTTACAACAGATGTTTAGGACCATTGAATGTAATACAGAGATAGCATAGAAAGGCTGAGGAATGAACATTTTTCACTGTCAGAAATCACTATACCTTTAAACATCCTGAGATTTTGTTCCTGCTCCCATCAATATTAGAAAAGTAAACATGGGATCCATATTGAAAACAGACTGACAATTTAACATGAACAGTTGGAAGAATTCATAACCCTTAGGAAGACAACTAAGCTAACCATGTAGTAAATGAAGAGAGTTAAATCAAAATTAATGGAATATATTAGTGCCAATATACTGGGTAAACATCTCAAGGAAACCAATAAAGAATGCTGAGAGAGAGATATGAAAGACATCAATGTCTAATTTAAAGCTTCTCTTCACAGAGCATAAAAACTACTGAATCCTTTCTCTTAAGCTCCTAAACTCATTCTTTTAAGACCTGAACAGGGAGTCAGTTCTTTCTTTTCACAGGAAATTTCTAACTGAAATATGATGTTCTTTGTTTTCACATCTTAATTTGTTGTTTAGGTGTTTTCTCTTGCCGTGGGTTTACTTCCTCAGGACTGAGCCATTCAAATGCACATCTCCCATGAAAACAGCATCCCCAGCAGAATGTGATTTACAGTGGAATTTTCAAACCCTGTTTAGTATAGATTGAAAAAATAGAGCACTGTAATGAGGATTCTCATCCCAGGTGTGAATTGAAGCAACAAATTTTCAGGTTGTTATTATCATTATTGTTTTCAGTGTTGTTATTTATTATTATTATTATTGTTATTATTATTACTACTATTATTATTGGCATTCTATATTATCATCTGTATGTTTTAAATGGTGATGGATAGACAAAGGTAGTCACTGGAATACAAGGAAACATTGCTAAAGCAATCAGTGAAACACAGCAGAACACAGAAAAATGGACCAAATATTGAGTTGATATAAACCCTGGTATAGTAGATGTATTGGCCAGCTTGGGATCCGCCTCAAGATATATTTCCATCGTATTTTCTTGGTCTATTTAAAAAAAATGTAAACAAAACATTAGGCTGTTTGCCAAAAAGTGAGGGAAAGATTAAATATGTTTGCCTGCATTTGAAACACACAGGGTTTCCAGGGAAAGTAATTTCAAGATCCAAATTTTATTTTTGAGTTCTCAAACAGGAGCTGACACCATGAAAACACGTATAGGTATACATTTATGGAAAATAATTTAGTATTTATTTTACAAGCATATTTTGTAAGGTTTTCAGTGATATAAAGTGATAATCTTCCCTGGTTTTGTGTTAGTCACTGACCAACTTTGAAGATCATTCAAAGACAGAAAACCTTTAATACAGAACAAACATCTAAAGTAAAATTACTTCTTCAAGACCAGTAATATACTGAAAACTTAAAAGATGAAATTTTTCAAGATGCAATAAAGACAGAAAAATATTACTATGATGTGGACCATTTATATCCTAGGGTATTTTGCTAAGTTAGATAAACCAAAGACCTTTGCCCAAACACACTCCCATTAAGAGAAATCAGAGTATGGTCTGAATGCAATTAACTGCGGATTTTATCTTGAATTTTGTCAGGAAGAATGGACTTTAATCCTGTTTCCATGTTTTCTTACAAACGTTCCTTCAGATAAATATATTGCCATTGTCTCATGTAGAGACAGCAAATGATAAAACCTATGGATCATACTGGAAAATATTAGCTGACCATAGTAAGAGTTGCAATTTGCCTTTCCTTTCACAGATAAGACAGAATCTGATGTATTTTATTGAGACAATGCATCCAATGCATTGACTGAAAGAGATAACTGAAAAAATGCATACTGTTCCATGCCTTCATTTTGTATTAGAGTGCTGGAAGGTTTTTTACAGAGTTATTTAAATAATTTATATAAATTTAATCTGAAAAACACCCAGATGGAAATAGGTATGGGGAGACCTCTGCCCTTTTCTGAAATCACCTTTTATTCATTTCTGTAAAAGGTGTTCTATTTCAGCTGCCACTGTGCCCAACAGGGTAACAGACATCGTCTGGAACACATTCAAGGCTACAAAGACAGTAATAAGATTCTTTTACAGACTTTTTTTTTTTAAATGATCTTGATGTAGAAAAAGTAATAAATGCTTTGCATTACTGCTTAGATACAGCGAAAACATATCCTTCCAATATTACCTCTACTAAATCTAGTAGATAGAATTAAATGTTCTACTCTTTCCACTTCTAGAGCCCTTTTCTGTCTGATAGAGCCTTAATAAGGTTATTAAAAGACAATAGTAATCTCCCTGTGTAAGTGATTCTCAAATGTGCCATTAGCTCATGATGAATGTTAGTGGTCTTCAGTTATACCTTTTCTATAACATTTTTTTCACTCAGATGTGAGATTTCACTACAGAGTGTTGCAACTATAGTGTGTTACTCATGCAGAAAAATGTTCTGTTTATCTTACACAACAGCAGGAAATCCCCATTCAATTTTCTGTCCAAATTTCTGAAAGTGATTTGAAAGACCTGTAACAAAGTATTCCTCAGGGTTCTCAAACTAAAGGGTTCATTCTTTCTATATTTCCATATTAATTGCTTTAGCTATTACAAATAACAGTTATAATTGGCTTTTGAAGACTTTTTGAACTTCGGTAATTAAGTCCATAAGGTACTTTTAAAATTGTTGGCTCTAACCCGCTGTCGTCTCCTTGTCTGCCCACACATTGGGTAATTAATGCAGACCCGCCGTGCAGTCCATCTCTTGATTTCCCCTTCACTATTTGGTATGCATATGTCTTTCTTGCACAGAAATATATGCACAGGCGTACGAAAGCAGAAAAATCCAGAAAGGACTTGAATTTGGGAATAAATTAATAATCTATTAAATGTAGAAAAAAAAAGAAAATAGAGAAAAAAAACTCCTTTTTCTGAAGCAACTCCTTTTCTTCTGTAACTAAACGACTGACACTTTTCTGATTCTTACTAAGCTAGTTTTCTAGATGGTGCTCTAGAAAAAGTTTGCACAGGAGCCTTGAGCTGTACAAATCATACCTATGAGAAGTTTGAACAACTAACAGAAAAAAAACCCTGGCTTTGCCAGGAAGTTCACTATATCTTTTAATATGTTCAATGCAATTCAAACAACCATGATGCATCTGTTCCTGTCTGATCTTGGAAGACAGCCAGCTTTGAAAACCATCTGAAAGTCCTCATGCAATGTGAACATAAACTAGTGCTTCACACCCTACTGGTTGGTGAACACCAAGATGCATGAACAAGTACATGTAAGGCTTTATTTGTTCCACTGATACTGAGAAATTCAGGCATCAGTCAAAGGTGGTGAAGGACTGATCTACAATTTTTCATAAAAGTCACACAAGCAGTATGCTTTTGGAGTCAGGTTCTTTAAGCAGAATTTTTAAAAGGAAAGCAAATGAATGGTAGCAAACAACAGCAAATAAATGAACCCTTTCTATACATGGATCTCCAGTAACTCAAATTTCAGTGAATCAGAGATCTTATGGAACAACCTGGAATATAGCTCCATGGAAATAAGGGACAACACAGGTCATATGCTTTACATGTGGTCCACATGCATACACATACATGTCTGCACATGTACATAATATTAATTTGACCCGAGCAGTTGGGGTTTGTGTGGCCAGGTTTTAGTAATGGGGAGGCTACAGGGATGGCTTTTATGAGAAGCTGCCAGAAACTACTCCATGTCCAGCAGAGCCAACGCCAGAGTGCTCTGAGATGGACCCACCTCTGGCCAAGGCCAAGCCAATCAGGAATGGCAGTAATGACTCTGTCATAACATGTATAAGGGAAAAAAAGTTATTGTGCAGATGTAATTGTGGACAGAGAGGAGTGAGAACATGGGAGAGGAACAATTATGCAGACACCAAGGTCAGTGAATGAGGAGCAGGAGAAAGTTCTTCAGGCGCCAAAGCAGATTTCCCTGCAGTCCAATGAGATCAACAAGGGTACAGAGATCCGCCTACAGCCCATGGAGGAGATGCACACCAGAACAGGTGGATGCTGGGGAGAGGGCTCTGAATCTGTGAGAAATCCATGCTGGAGCAGGCTCCTGGTAGGAACCTGTGGACCTGTGAGTAGAAGAGTCCATGCTGAAGCACATTTCCTGGTAGGACTTCTGACTGTGGGAGATCCAGATTGAAGCAGGTTGTGCCTGAAGGACAGCACCCTGTAGAAGAATGACCCACACTGGAGAAGTTAAAGGACAACTGTCTCCCATGGGAGGGACCCCACACTGGACCAGCGGAAGGATTCCTCTTCCTGAGCAGTGGGAGAAACAATCTGTGGTGAACTGACCACAACCCCCATTCCCTACCTCCCTGTGCTGCTGGACTAGGAGGTAAAGCACAAGAATGAGGTAGGGGGAAGATGTTTTTAAGATTTGTTTTACATCTGATTATGCAGCTCTGATTTTGTTGTTATTAAACTCAGTTAATATTGCCAAGTCAAGTCTGTTTTACCCATGTTGTTTTTTAATGGGTGATCTCTCCCTGCTCTGAACACGTGGACATTCTTCTATATTTTGTCTCCCTTATCCAGCTGAGAAAGGGAGTGTTAGAGTGGTTTGGTGGCTGTCTGGCATCCAGCCAGGGTCAACCCACTACAGAAGTCAATATTTTTAAGGTAACACTCTTTCTTTAAAAAGAAATATAGGCCCACAGTACATTTGTGATGATACAACACATCCAGAGCACTTCAAAATGAAGTGCTGACTCATTGTAGTCAATTCAGAAGGGTTTGTGTTTTACTGCCAGGCCTCTTGTCTATTTTTATTTACTCTTCAGCACATGAACAATTATTTCTGATGTGACAGATAGAGCACATAAGCTGTGCAGATGATCTGGGATCATGAAATGGCAGCAGCCCAGGAAGTACAGTCAAAGCTGCTACTTCTGTTTCTGCTGCAATGCCCTGACATTCTTAAAACCCAATCAAATGGCTGAATTTCTCGTGGGGAAAGAAAACAAGAGATGTCAGACAATGTGTCTGAGGAATAAAAGAAATTTGTCCAAGAAAACCAAGACACAGTGCTGTTAATATAGTTTGGAAATGTATTAATTTTCTATTTCCTATCCAGTTAGATTCCAATATATATTCATAATAGCACAATACACTAAACTATCCTGAAATAATATCTGAATACATACGTTTCTAAGAATAATAACTCATTTGCTATAGGGTTATAGTGATTGTATGAGGCCAGGGCCTTTCTGTTAACTTGAGCTTTAGCTCATTCTTTGCTTCTAACAATGACTAGGCAAAATATATTGTAAAAGGGACTGGAAAATCTTTTAAAAAGTAGAGGAAGAATTTCTCATAGAGGTTGAGAGTTCTCCTCAATATAATAATTTTGGAGCTGGCCAGCAGCTATTGTACTCAGAGACGGTCAAGTGAAGTGGTGTTTCCTTGCAAAAGTGTGACTAGATACACAAGCAGGCATCATATGTATGTCTGTCTCTCTATCTGTCTACTTGCCTACCTAAAAGCAACAAGAAATCATACCTGAGGTTCTTGCTGAAAAAGTGTTATGTTCTGCTAACAAGCTGCAGTTGGATCCAGAATATCTTTGACACCTGGGCATCTGCAAGGTGTAAAAAAATAATTGCACAGGGCCATGTCCTCTCTTTTCACTTCATGGTAACCCTTTCCAAAGGTTTACAGCACTTTTTCAACAAATGGCATTCCTTATTTCTATTTTCTCCCCTCTTTGAGAGAATTCAGACCAAATTTTTCACTCTCCTTGAACAACATTATGCAAATTTAGTTTAATCTGGTTTGGCTTTCTTTCTGTTTGTTTGGGTTTATGTGATTCTTTTAACAATACTTAGTGTAACACAGTGAGATAAATGTGTGCAAAAACTGCAGAATTTTCTTGATATTCCATAACCATTAAGCTAGGGAATCTGGACCCAAATATCTTAACCCAGATATTTGATTAATGCTATTTGAGATAACCTTGTATATGTGACAGTTTTCAAGTTCCTCCCACAAATGCATTTGTCGCCCATATGTGAAAGTCATATCTAGATAGTTTTCTATGACTCAGATACAGCATTTTCAAGTGCCTATTATCTTCTCCTGGTCTGAAACAACCTAGAAAGTAGCTCAACACTCTGATTACATCTTTGAGTCATTTAAAATTACATAAAATAAATCTCAGGGATAAAAAATTTAAGACATTGATTAAAAAAAAAAATTGTAAAGGTTAGTTTGGGGAAAAAGGAGCAAGCAAGTTCCATACATATCAAAAGTATCTGGGATTCTGGAAAAAAAAAGTGTCATCAGTGTGACTGATATACCAGGAGAAAAAGAATAACTAGAATTATATCTTATAAGCCTGATGAGCTTTGTATTTCTTATAATCATCTTATCAATTAACTTTTTGCTAATTGCAGTGGTTTAAGGTGTCATTTCCATCAGCTCACTTCTCTTGGGATACTAGAAGTAACGCCCATAAGACAAGTGCATAAATCTAGTATTCAGCAGGTTCCTGGCTGGCATAACTCATAGCATACTAAAACAAACTGCATTAAAGGCAGTAAGCCATAAGAAGTGAAGAAAGTCACACGGGTTCTTCTGTGCCTGTGAAGAAAACCTCTGAATAAAACACAAAGTAACCAAGTAAAGATGAAAAGTTGGCTAAATATTTCACTGTGATTAACAACAGCTATTTTGTTATCAATAGATGAGGAATATCTTGCAATGAAAGCTATATTAAGCACACTAAAACACCCGGAGAAGCTAAAAATTGATCAGTGAAACAAGCACCCTTTGCAGACCACTTTTCCTGAAACTGAAGTTTGCGATATTGTAGCAATAACTGCTTACAGGCAGTTGCCAAAACTTCAAAGAATTACAACAGAAGAATAATTTATCTCTTTTTTTATTTAAATACTTGTCATTGCAAGGCTGTTTGTCTTGGAGCATGAAATAAAGGACCATTGATTTTGCCCATGCTAATATTATGATAAAGTATAAGAATTTGTGGCAGTCAGCCACAAAACATCTCTTACTCATATATTGTTGCAAGAGGAAAATTTTCTGAGTGAACAGGCATAGAAGAAACAAAATATCAAATAATTATTCAACCATACATCGGAAGAAAAGAAAGAGCTGTTACTTGAATTTCCCAACCTTTCCTTAAAGTACTGGAACAAAACAAAAACATATGCTACTAGTAAACATAACACACTGTTTATTAATTGTGGGACAGCCCTTTCAAAAACATATTTATCCATGTATTTTTGATATATAACCTGATATATAATTTGACTTCTGGTATGTGTTCAATTCTTTTTTGTGGTCAGACACAAGAATTCCTAAAAGATATATTCAAATTTAACCAGGAAATGGTTTTGAGATATGCCTATAAATTCATAAAGAAATTATTTCAAGTATTACATTGAGAATAATAGCTATTATTATCATTTCACTAATTTGAATGGGATCTAAGGAAATTTAAAAAAATTTCAAAATAAATTTGAATCTGTGGTACAACTTTGCTTAAATGGATATATGAAGTTGTTTGTAGAGAAATTATATAAATTGCTGTGTTTGCTCTGAAGTACCAGGAGAGTTTTCTGAAAACTTTAAGGAGGATAATTTTGTTTATGTTTTTGTAAGGGTTAGTATTGTTTTACATATTTTTTATTTCTTAAAAGATTGAATTGCAATGTGAAATGGAAAATGGGGAATTAAATGTTAAAAGTTGCCTAAGGGATATGGAGAGGCCCTGAGGTAGCCAAAGTTGAATAAAATGTGAAATGCCTCAATAGTTTAGGTACCTTTTATAACAATATCACAAAGTGTGCTAACCTTGCAATCTCCATATATTCATTATTCTCTTTACAGCAATTTAGTGAAACCCACAGGAAGAAAAAATTAAAAATTGTGGGAACTGCATTTGTAGGTCCCATAATAGTTGTGAATATTGCTACATCAGTCTTTACTTCATAACAAGGTTTCATTAGGACATCTAGATGTAAACAATTTAAAATAAATTGCTTTTAGTTTTAAATAGTTTTTAAGTACCATAATCTGTAATGTTAAAGTACCATAATTATGGTTAAAGTACCATAATTCAGTTATGATCCATGACAGATTTTCAATAACTGAATATATAGATACTGTTCTATCAGTGCGGCTTTAAGGAGTTTTTTAGAGAAAATCCTGTGTATCGTAAGTTTTAATATGGAGGCTGAAATTTTGATGACAAAAATTGTCTTCCATTATTAAGGTTTGGGAAGATAAATGTTAAAGACCCTGCTTGAGCAGGGAGGTGGGACCAGATGACCTGCTATGGACCCTTCCAGCCTTATCCATTCTGTGATTCTGAGAAAAATATTAGAATTAAAATGAAGATTTCCCCCCTGAAAGGAATTAGAGATGATTTAAAATATTTGTAAAATAACTAGAATTCACTTGTTCAGTCCTTCATAAAGTGAATAAATCAATTCATTTGCTTTTAAAATTTTCAGCAGCAACTTCCATCTAGATTAATATTCTGCATGTAACACAGTAATGGGTTACCAGATGTCATTATATGCCTACTTTCACAGCTGAGAAGAACCACTTTTAGCAGTGTTACACGGGTTCATTTATCACCAGCCTGAGAGTAGCAAACTTGTAAGTCTTCATATTGACATTTTTTTAAAAATGAGGCATAGTGCTGGGGTACACCTAAATTCATCATAACTGTAACGTATTTATTTCAGAGTGCAACCTAGCACAATCCATTTACTGGCTAAAATCCACAAAAATCAGAAGATACTTGCAAATTCGTTGTCCTGGAGGTCCTTTTGCTTAACTTGCGCTGCAGTTCCATTTTCCATGGATAATATCGTGTTTCCTCATGTGGGAAATTCTTAATTAAGTAAAACTCCAATATGACAAGAAGAGTGTTTTTGATTGATGGAATGATCTGGAGCACTTAGCATCTACATAACCCCAAAGGTCACAATAATTTCCCAACAGTAAACAACTGGACATCAGTTATATCCATTTCTGACTTTCTTTTCTTGCAACTCAAGATTAAGGAGAGTTGAAGCCCACAGGTCTCTGCAAACATTCTTTTGACTTTTAGAAACATTCACAGAATGCTAGCATGTGCTGTATGATGTGTGGAATCTGATGTTGTCTCATCAGCCTTGTTACAGCAGTTTAGCAATCAAAGCTGCAGTGATGCTCCTAAGAACTGCTGGCATTGTAGGGCTGTTTAAGCACAGGGAAGAGTGCTGAACTAATTCACCTTATATAGGCGGTGAAATATTTTCTAGAATAAGCAGGGAAGTTGTGAGGAAGCAGCCATAAGCTGCTCTGTGTGTGTGTGTGAACAACGGGACTGCAGCTTTTGGATGAAAGTTTAAAAGTATAAATTGTATAAATCTAAACTGCCTTGCAGCATGTCTGTTTTTGCCAGTAAAATTCTTAAAGGGAGAATACTCCATGTCTTCACAGCACAATGAATATTTGCTCTACACAGAGAGCAAAATAAAAAATAAAAATAAATACAGAATGGTGCTATGAATAATTTGAAAGAAAAAGAAACCACCTTCAGTGACCTATTTTCTCCAAATGAGCTCTTTTTACACTATTTCTGATTACTATGTAGATTTAGTTCAGAGGTTTCAGCATTACATTTGTATGTATTTATTTATGTTAAATATACACAGTTTTTCTCTTAGTTCCTGGCAGTTTTCTTTCTTTAATAATGTCACCAGCTTTATAGCACATCAAATGTGCTTGAATCTTCATACATTTCTAGCATTTTCTGTTTAATGCCGTAGATGTAGGTCAATGCAATCCCACCAGTGATTCATGACACAATTCCATCTGGCTCATTACTCAAATTCAAGGGGAGAGAGGAAAAGAAGAGGGCATATAAAATTCAGATATAAAGTGTTTCTTTTCACAAATAGAAGCCCAGTTGTCCCCAGTTGTCCCTAGTTCTCATACTTTAGCAGTTGTTTTCAGAACAGCAGTCAGTGATGGAATTCTAAGAAGTAGCACCTGCTGCTGAAAAGACCATCCTCTTCGTGCTGAGCAGATTCTTTTTACCAATGATTTAAATAAACAACTGATTCACGTCTGTTGCTTGTCCAAAATCTCTTATCCAACACAGTATCTTTTTAAAATATCCTTCACTCTTTTTGTCTGAGTCACCATTTCTTTTATGTAAATAGCACAAAATTTGAATTGCCTGTCTCATTATTCAATCTGTCTTCCCAATTGAATCAAGTTATCTGTTCTTCTAACTTTAAAAATTTTATTTCTGCATGAAAAGGTCTAGTGACATGTTTATAACTTATTCTAGCTTTTATTCCTAGAAAAAAAATGAAACGAGCAAGCAATCTCCCATATGGAGTAGAGGCATTTTTCCTTTCAGGTATCTTCATTATCTTGACCATTTAGTAATTTTTTGTCCTAAATTTAACTGATTTTCCTAGCTTTAGTTGAGAATAGAATTGAAAACAATAAAATTATCAACATGCAAAATTTTTTTCTCTGTAGGAAATATTTAAGAGTTCAAATAAAAGCATTGCCAGCAGGAAGGGCAGAGAACAGAGGAGGACAATCCATCCCTATGTTACTCCAGGACATTGATTAGTTCTGTTGAGTGCTCTCACCAGATTCAATATTTTCTAACAGAAGGAAGGTATGAATTCACATGTCCCACACATAAAGCACAAGTACTCAACAAGCTGAAGTGTGACTTAGTCTCTTGTCTTCATGCAATCTTTCCCTGTTGCTTCAGAGAGGACCAATGCTCGCTATCCCATGCATTTGTGTGCCCAGTCCTATTAGTGACTTGCTATGATTTTTCATCTGTTCTTATGGATACAAAAGGAATGCCAAATAAAATACATATCTATAAATTACTTTGCTCTTTTTGAAGGAATTACATACAGTGCATTCCCTCCTTTTACGTATTACGCATGCTGTCTGGACCATGATCAATTGTCATAATGAAACAGATATTTGTGTTTTAAGCCACTAGTATTTCAACTAACTTCTCATAAAAGCAGGAGGATGAAATTGTAAAATGCCAGTTGCTGGTAAAATCTTGGGCTGGCTCATTAAGTAAGTTGAATACAGGCCCTACTTTTCAAAATCTGCCGCTGAACTGTACAATTGGTCTCTTGGTATCCATGCTATTTTCTAGGCTGTCTACGTGCACATATAATACCTTGAATTGGTCAACATGTTGTGCAAATACAAAGGTAGGTGTCTAAAGTCAGCAATAAAGTTTCCATTGGAAATGTGACCTGTACATGTACCAGGCTACATTCGCAGAATATATTCTTATATTTCATTTCTGTTTTACTTCCCAGATAATTTTTCATCTCAGTCATAAATTGTATATTCATCATAGTCTTTAATCTTCTTAACCTAAGTCCAGTAAAAATAAGCAGATTTTTAATTAAGAAAGCTGCAAGCAACCCAATCATCTATAGCTGGAGAAAGAAAAGCAAATGACGGTTGTGTGGATATAATAATGTGCTGTGATCAAGACTGAATCATAGCTGAAACCTGAAGCTGATTGTCCCACTGTGGGTTGAATGAAATGTGAAAAAATAATTTAATGCATGCAAAACCTTTACACAGATTCCTAAGTGAATTACAAAAACTAAGGTAGTTGCCTTAAAAATAAATTATATTTCAGTGCTTCCACATGCGTACTAATCTATATCCCTGGAAAATTTAGCCTACTGTGGTGGAAAAACTAAAGCAAAACATAGAATCCTGAACAATTCATGGTTTTATTGGTGCACTAAAAAAAAGAGAAAAACGGCTGCCTTCGTTTTATTATGCATCACTTCTGTTTTTCTTTAATTTCCAGAAATTTTTAGCAAATTATTTATTATTAGTTTCATTTCAATAATACCTGATGGGCGACATACCTGGGCAATATAATATTAGATGTGGTACAGAAGATGAGCAAAAAGTTCCTTCCCAAAGGCCTCCTTCCTTAAAATTAAAACAAAGAAAAGAGTATAAGGATGGTTAGAGTACAGAGACACATTTTTCTGTTTTTCTGGTTTGTCGTGTTTAGCTTTATTTCTTTTTAAGCATGATTATACTATATTGTTCATGTAGCAAAGCATTTGCTTGTTTATCTATAGTGCACCCTCAGGAGGCGTATGTCTTTGGGGAGGAATAAATACAGCTCTATAATTTTAGAATATAAAATTCAGCAGATAAGTCTTTACAAAATTGACAGTTAAACTTGTTCTACATTGACGTAATTCGGAGTTTCACGTTATCTTTAGCAAGACCAAAATGCCTCTGAAGTGTCGTCCAGATAGGCTCGTTCAGAGGTTTGATTCCACGACGTGGCTGAAATGCACATGGTTTCCCTCTCTGGTGGAATGCCCTCATGGAGAGCCCTGTGAGAATATTGTCTTTGGATCTAAACATGGAGGGCTGCTCAGAAACTCACAACTCAGAATATGTAAGTATCTGATTCACTTATGAACACATTGTTCGACTCAAAGAGAAATCTTGAGTTTAAAGCTCTGCTTTAAGCGCTGTGTTTACACTGAACCGTATGCTGTGCCTGAACAGATTGTCACATCCAATGCTTAGAAGCTCAAACAGCATATGGAAGAAGTATTGGAGGGATTGATGTTGCCTAATGTTTTAACTTTGTTTTTATGTTCAGGAATGCTAATTGGACTCACACAAATGCTCTCCCATGCAGCATCCCGGATTTTCCCCTGTCTTAATTTCTATGATATATTGAGATTTTTTTATAACTTGTGCTGTTTTTATAACTTGGTTTACGTTTCATGAACCAAAGTGGTACAATGCAAAACCTAGTGAACTGATAGGAGCAAGAACTAGTAGACTCTGTCTACAATTACTTCCTGATCTCCATATAAAAATACTATGAGTGGCATCTGAGAAATCTGTATAAAAGTCTCTCCCAGCAGAGGCATCTTCATTCAGTGTCTCTGCCCAACAGCAAACAGCATGGTTGCTACAGCATTTCTATCTCCACCTAAAAGCCTTACCAGTATCTATCCAATAGATTTTTTTTTGTTTAAAGAGACTTTATTATTTTATCTGTTTTGTTCTAGAAACCTTATGAAACTTATATTCTTTGAACAGCCTGCACTTGATGAATTTGCATCAAAAGAGGTAAATGAGGGTCAAAATTCAGTTCAGGAGGGATGGTTGAAATCTTTCTAGACCTTCCTGACAAACTGCTTGTAATGTCTTAAGATCTTGCATATTAGGAAACTAATATAATATTAAAAAATTTATTTATTTCTGAATCTTTAGTTATTTTACTATCCCTTCAACTATGGAACAAGAGAAATTGGGGTAAGGACAGTATCTCTACAAAGTTTTTGGACAATTCATGGTAGCGGGAAAGAGATATGATTTCATTAAAGTCATTAAACCTCTTTATAAAGGTAAGTTTAAAATCTTTTTTCTCTTTATGTAACCTTTCTCGTTATTTAAAGAGTAAATTAGTTCCTTGTGTTTTGTAAATTTTCTTTCAAATGTATACTGCTTAAGAAAAGGTCATTCTCTTCATTTTGAGGCTGTGAAATGCAATGCTTTTCAGATAGACTAAAGTTACCTTCGGCTTTAAATATTATTCTGTTAAATTTCTGTCTGGAAAGAGATCACTGAAACTCTAAAATGCTGTTGGGACTGAAGTACAACATAATTCTTGGTTATATGAAATACAGATGAAATTCTAGGTACTCAAAAAAGCAAAATGAAACATGTAAAATTGTATCAGTGGAAGCTGTGTTTTTCATTGGACCAACACAGCTTTTTCAGCACCAGCATCAGTCTCCTTGATGAGGGAAAAGAGCATAATTCCAAGGGCATTCCAAATGGACCCCGGATGATCCATTAAGCAACCAAACCCATTTGCTTCCAGCACTGGGGAGAGAAGCTTCCTGCTATTCTGTCTTGCCTGATACAGCCTGCTGGCTCCAGGATCAAACCAAGACATTTATGCCTTTATCTTTTTTAGGAAGCACATTTCATCAAGTAGGTATCCTAAGAATAACTGTAAAGCTGTATGTTAAAAAAATACAGGAAATCCAGGCTTCCTGTCAGGTTACACTCAAAGTTTTAGAAGTTTTCCTTACTCCAGACATAGGAAATTTCCAAAGGGCTAACTCAGGCACCTAGGATAGATATCACCAATGTACTGAAAACCACAGCTCTAGTCTTCTTGAAATTGTTTCTCAGTTTTACTGTGTGTGCAGGAGCTTCTTCTCCACTTTTGAAGCCCTGAATAAGATATTGGCAACCAGAAGGCTCCCATTTTATACAAAAATTATGGAGGTAACCTAAGGTTATCATAATAAGATTTTGTTCAGAAATATGTTTACTCCTCTTCTGAGTTTCCAGGTTGAATGACTCTAGTGGTACATGGCAAAACAGAAAACATGACACAGAAAGCTCAAAAGAAAACAAGAATATAACCCATCTTACATTTAAGAATGATGTGTGAGGCTTTTTCTGGTTACCAAGGTTAGGTTCAGGAAAAAGAAGCCTCTGTCTGCTGGTACATCTTATTCCTGTAAAATGTAGGGTGCTGACTTCACAGGAGCTGCATTTGCTGAGCATCTTTCAGGAACTGAGTCCTTAAGTTCACTGACAGCAGAAGAAAGTGATGATTTTAAGGCAAACAGTTGGTAAATCTGCACTGAGGAGCACTTTATTAGTAATAGAGGTCTGGTACAGCTGGAAAGGCCACAGGGCAAAGGTGCATCATTTCAGAACTCATATCTTCTGTTTTTCTGGGACACAAAAGCCAGGAATAAAAGTAGTGCAAAGGAAGAGGAATTGCTTTGCAATTAAATGACAAACCTTATTCAAGACTATAGAAAACAGTCATCCCGTCTTTCAGTGTCTCCTTCGGAGTGTGTTTAACAGGGCTGGTCTGTAAGAGATTCCTTAAGGGAAAGTCTTTGCAGCACATGTTCCCAGGAAAGGAAGAAGGACTATGGAAATATTCAAATACTTCTGAAATTATTTAGGCTCTGTATATCCTCTCTTTAAAGGCACAAAGCTCATATTGTGACATCCTTTCTTATTTCCATGCTAAACTTAAAATTAAGTTTTCTGGGCAGACAGTAAAACCTTGAGTGCATTAAGCACATGTGAGAACATCTAAAGTCTGTTTTATTATTTCTAAGGAAAGGACAATATGAGACTGCTAAAAATGTAGGAAATCGTAAATTAAATTTAAATTAAAACAAAGAGCTTCTAAATTTAAATTAAAACAAAGAGTTAATAGAAGTAGATAATAAATCTCCTATAAAACCAAAAATTCTGTTTATTTTTCCTGTGGTGGGACATGACACCAATAACAAATGACTTAGCATGTAACATATTTAACTTTTCTTGAAAATATTACAATCACAGGACAAAAATCCCCAAAAATGTCATAGTTTATAATTTTGGGAATATAAAAGATATTGCTTCAAAAGACCTCGCAGCATTAAATTTTCTTAAATTAGCTGTGATGGCTGTATAAAAGATGAGAATTTTACATGTAAATTTAACCTCAGATAGGACTTGCAATATGCTTTAAAGCCACAGAACTTCAGGTAAATGGTCTGAAATTCTGGCTTGCTGGACTGGAAATTTCTAAAATGGCTATATTTCTTCCATTTACTCTATATGTTAATGCAAAGTAAACATACCAGAATGGTCTGCAATTAACACCTGCTGTGCTCTCTAGAATTTCATAAACTAAACAGAGGTGAGCCAAGACATTTTTTGGAAAATGTAGGTGCTTTTTTATGTAGGTGCTTTTTTATATACAGCTCATGAGGAGGTAAGCAGTTCCATTTGAATGCTTCTCTGTCTTTTCTTTCCATGTGTATGAACAGGGGAATCATGGTCTTATCTTCTCTAAATGCATTAAACAGAAATATCAAGGTTTTTTGCCTTAAAAACAAAAGTAGAGAAAAGAAGAACATGTTTGCTTTAATTTGAAACTGTAGAAAATATGAAAGATTACCTGAAACTACAAGCAAAGGGTTTGGAAAATAATGTTGTTTGAGACATTATGTAGTTCAGGGGCTTCTATAAAATAACGAAATAGTCATTTTATAACCTTGCAGCTATTAAAATTTTATCATGTGAAGATGATTTTGAAGTGATTTGGAAATCACTTTGCCATCAGAAATACCATCCCACAAGTCACTGGGAATCATTGGTAGAAACGGTAAATTATAAGAAGATTGTTTTTATTAACCTGGATTATTTTTGCATGGTTGTGTTTCCTGGTATCTCACAAGTTGAACTTACGTTTACCTGGAACATATTTTGCTTTTCAAAGAAACTCGATTAGAGACTGACCCAAAGGTATCTTGGTCTAATTACAGAAATTCTTTGCACCTGGTGTCTTCTTCTATTGCACTGTATCAGACTTAAAACATTTACTTAAAGGAAATTTGCCAGAAAGGATGAGTTCTCCTAAGTAAACTATCCATTTGATACGAATTCACAATTCTTGGCCACATGGTAAAACCATTTGAATTAAAGTAATCAAAGGAAAATAGATTTTTCCATCATAGTTTGTTACTATGCCCAGAGATTGATCATTTCCCATCCTCCTGTGCTTTCAAATACTATGGGCAATTTTTTTGTAATTTAAAGCAGAATGCAACCAGGAAAATAGCAAGATTTTGAAGTAAATTTTACCATGAGAAAATTCTGTCACTGAAACATAAAAACACACAATGCTTTTTTTCAGTGCATTAATTGTATTATGTAGATAACCAAAGAAAAAAAAACTTTTAAAGCAATGCTATTATAATTGAGATACTGAAGAGTAGAAATACATCCAGTTTGCAAAATTAAGAACTCTTTTTATTCTGCAAAGAAATGCTTCCATCGTTTTGCATAAAATTGCGTAACAGAGTTTCTAGGATCAATTTCCAAATCCTGGAACCAAAATCCAACACTGCTCAGCAATTGGGTGAACAACATAAACCCATCTGTAGGTGAAGGTTGTACATTAGCTGAGAATCTAAAGATTAATGTTGTGAACTTGTCTCCTTTACCATTACTGAGCATCTGACTGAGTGCATACATGTACAGATAAAACTAATCTCTTCCCAGACAGCTGCATTAACATAGTGCTATACTTTATGTACTTTATCTTTTATTTCAGGGCTCAGTATTAGGGATTTGATTAACTCTTGGTTCTGTGATAACAGAGCTATGAAATTTTTATCCAAGCCTGGTTTATATCCAAACAGCTTAGGGAGTTAGAGGCCTCATCTAACCCCAGTGGTACAGAAATACACCAAATTACATTGGTTGCTTAAAAATTTTGTTATTTATATTACTATGTTTATACTCAGAAATTTCTGAAAGCTGTGGGGAAAAAAGTAAAATTACAGACCAGATACCAATAATGCATCTACTGTGGTACAGCACTGCAAAAAAAAGTAAGCTTTCTTCCCTTTTGCCTATGTGTGGGCAAGTAATAGTATTCCTAGTAATGTTCTAATCAAAGTGTTAAAAATTATTGAAAATTTAAAAAGAAATTTGGTGCTATTTCCTTCTTCTGTAATAGAAAATTCTGGAAGGATTCAGGGAAATCTGGTTTTAGACATTTTCATTTCAGCATTACAAGTAGAGTACAATGGCTAGCAGGTTTGAAATCTAGGTTGACAAGATCATCAAGCAATATAAAACAACAGGAATTTTAGGAACAGGTGGTAGTTAATAAAAAAGGAACATGAACAAAACAAAACATAGAAGGAATGTTTCCAAGAAAGCACCAATGGAAGGAAAAGCTTTCTCTTATTTCTTCTTTTCAAAAATTACTTATAATAAGAAAATAATTGACACAGTTCTAAAAATTAAATTATCTTAGTAGTAACATTTAGTAAGGCTGCACTAGTCAAATTTCTCTTCTTTATTGATATATCCTTTAGCTATATGCAGCCTTGTGCCTAGTAAAATAAGATCAGTCTTCCCTAAGGTATCAAAACAGTAGAAGATATTTCTGGATATACCAGAGACAGACAGACAAGATTTAGTTTTAGAGAGACAGATACATTATGATGTTTGAAAACGGAATGGAATTTTCAAACATCATAAATACTTAGGAGGGTCCCAAACATCAGCTATATTATTATGTGGAATGCTGCTACTACTGTAGCTCCACTGTTCTGGTAAGGAAAAATAAACTTAGAAACAATGTTGAAACTTAAAATAAACATAGTTGTAGTAATTTCAGGCCACTAAGAGTTATGAAAACACAACAGTTTTGGACAGAAGAGTAATGAAAAAGAAGTTTGGACAGAAGTTCTCTGACCTCTGGCTGACACAACAGGTAATTTCACACAGAGAAATGGAAAACATGGTAAGGATGTTTTCAAGTTTTAGTTATCAGGTCTTACTTAGGTATGGGGTTAATAATTTTATCTGACCAAGCAGATCCTTCAGGATCAACAGCAGAGTAATATTGGTTGCAGCAACTGAAGTGGTGGCTTTTACAACAGGCCAGTTTAGAATCATATGGAGAGATCTGAAATAAAAAAGCTGTTGGCTTTCAGGTCTGGACATTTAGACCATTGTTTTTGATTCTGCTTCCAATCTACTTATTTGAAATTATTCTAGCTGGAAAAATAACTCCGAGGCTAAAAAGCAAGAACTAAGAGATTATTGAGATGGGATTAATGTTATTTAATATCTTCATTAATGACATAGGCAAAGGAATTGAGTGCAACCTCGGGCAATTTGCAAATGACACCAAGCTGACTGGTGCATGCCTGACATGCTCTGTGAATCAAACTAAAAATTGTTCAATAAGTGATGACCCTGTTCCTTACTTCCCTTCAGCTGTTGTGTTACCAAAAAACTTGTAAAATTAAATAAACTCCTTAACACCAGTGTAGCATTAAGAAGCAGGAATTCTTTATTCAGATGGATGCACAGGGAAATAGTTCCTCCCAAACCTGTACATGCTGAGTACAAGTTTCTGTTCATATATTCTGTTCTACATACATATTCATTGATTGTCCCAGACCAAACACACATATGATAATAATTTCCCCAAAATCATTAACATAGTTCCCCTCCCCTTTATGTGTGCGTTCTTCTGTCCTGGGGGTCTCTCTGGTGGTCCCCAGTGGCCATAGACCCCAATGTTACAGTTGAGCTGTCAGGCCACTGGGGCTGGTGAACTTCCAGTTCTCCTTCTTACACAATGGGCATTGGGGAGTTCCATAGGCCAGTGGTTTTGGTGGAACAAACATTGTGTTTGCTCACCAGGTGTGGACAACATCTGGTAACAGCTGGATAGAGACCTCACAGTGCAAATGCTTCAAATGATCTTTAGCACATTCCTACACATCTGTCACTGTTAAGTGATTACCTATAATACCGAATTAACGTGAAATCATTTCTATTGATTAATATAATGTGTTAATGAATTCTATGTATTAATGTGAAGTAGTGCTAACACAATTAATTACAATGTCTAACTTGCAAGGCAACAACTTCAGTTTATCGTTGGTAAGAAGACCCAAAACTAGTGTATTTTTTGCCCAGCATGTGTAAAATTTTGTCCTGTTTTTTTCTATTTCATCAGATCACAAACAAACACATCTGTACTACATGAAATGCTAATGAGAAGTACTTCACAGAAAATAATTAACAATTTTTTTTTCTTTTTTTAACTTAGAAATACAGTATTTATCATGCTAACATAAGACATTGTTGGGGTTTTAGAAGTGCCCTGTTCTTTCTTTTTCCTTAAAAGGAATTTTTCCCCATGTTGTGTTGCTAAGGAACAAATTGCTGGGCACTTAGGAGAACACAAAGGGACCTGGCCACAGGGGAGGGTCCAGCCTGCTGCCCTCTGTGCCTGAGCTTCTCATTGGGCAGAGAGGCTGCG
>VZRF01006819.1:0-17284 GCA_013396875.1 Vireo altiloquus | reverse complement strand
TATATATATCTGTTAGTAAAGAACTGTTATTCCTACTCCTCATATCTTTGCCTGAAAGCCCCTTGATTCCAAATTATAACAATTCGGAGGGAAGGGGGTTACATCTTCTGTTCCAAGGGAGGCTCCTGCCCTCCTTAGCAAATACCTGTCTTTCAAACCAAGACAGACAGGAACTTCAAATACCAGCCCTGAAAAGAGAACTATTCAAATTTGATCAGAAAAAATAAATTAAACATATAAAGTTCCCATGTTTTTACTGTCAGGTTTTCCCATGACTTGTTTGACAACATTTATTATGTCTCTTCTGTCTTTTGAAGAATACAGTATGAGAAGTTAAGAAAAGTTGACACATATAAATGCATTATCTTTGTAACTTTTAAATAGCTTCAGGCATTTCTTACTGCCTGAAGGTGATACCTAAAACATGAGAGGTAAATGACATTTTCCTTTGTCAAAGGCTAGCTTTGGGATTTTTAAAATTTCAGCCATCCTAACGCTTAATCAAAAATCCCTTAAAATAAAATTATTAATTCATATTAACCATGACAAGCGCTGAATCAGGTCCCCAGCAACGCTCCCACACAAATGAACTGATTTAAAAATAAGTCTTTCAGTCTACTCAGTCCATGTATTTTTTCTTTGTGGTGGCAGACACCTTGTGAACTTTAGCTAGTCTCATCCAGTTTTGCAGCAGTTTCAAGGAACTTCAGCCCTGCTTCCTGTGTGAAAATGATACGGCGACAAATGCTTCAATCTCATGTTAATACATCATCAGTGCTTAAAAATTCATATTTAAGCCTTAAAAACTGGTATCATTTCAAGACTTAGTATATTTGACACAAAAACAAGCTTGAGTTCAATATTGATGTAAAAGGAAAAGTATCCGTGTTTAAACAGATGTCAACAATTTCTTAGGAAATGGAACTAATGTTACAGATGATGATGAATGAAGAGTTTCAAAACAGCTCTGTTGTAATAATAAAAAATGGCATGTGAGAAAAAAAAAATATATTGCATTAAAACAGAAGATACTTGAAATTGAAGGCTAAGAAATTAAAAGCAGGAGTTGCACCTAAAGTTCCAAAACTCTTTTCTACATTCAAAACCAAAAGATAATTAGGTAATACTCATGCTTTCCCAGAAAGATGGAGATTTGCAAAATAGAATTTAATATAGCTATTCTATCGAGGCACAAATATCACAAAGCAAACCTCAGCAGGCTGGTCATTTTTAGGAAGAGGTGTTTTCTTACAGCTCTAAAATATTGAAGTCCCCAATGAGTTCCCTGAGAGATGGAGCAGGCCAAAGGAAGTATAAATCTGTGTATTTCATGTCTTTTGTGACTTCTACAGTTCTAGCCCTGCTTAGTTATTAGCAAAACAAAAAAAAATAGAAAATAGAATAAAAACTAACTGTCACTTGAGGCCATCTCTTAATGATTTCATAACTCTTAATACTTGATTCCTTGCATTGACTCAAACAGCCAAAGGCAACCTGTGTTCAACCATAGGCCTTGCCAGTTTCATTTTTCTCATGGCATGAGATAAATAGCAACAAATGCCAGTGATAAAGAGCAGCAAGGGGAGTGAGCCCCACATGCAGGTCCAGAGAACCAAGTGCTTATGAGCAAGCACATCTTTCACCTAAAGTGCAGAGCAATGCCTTTTCCATGGGTTGTCCCTAATGAGCAGAGACTGGCACACACGGTCACGTAGTGAGAGGTAGGTCCTTCCATGATACAACTCAAACGTGCAAGAAATGTCTGGGTTATCTCTTGGGAAATAAGATCAAGTAGAGAGAGAAATGTCCAGTGGGTACACAGGTCAGTGGGCTGCTGGGACATGCTAAGAAGCTGGAGACAGTTCCAGAGGTGACACTGCGATTTAAGTGAGAAACTCTGAGGTAGCCAGCTACTGCAAGGTTTGACTTGGATAAAATTCTAACCTCTGCTCATTTCATCCTTCTTTATGTAGCTCAGTACCAGCTTCCAAATCTTTCAGGGAGTGGTTTTTTCTTTCATTTTCTTTTTTATGAGTTAAAAGAAGAAAAAAATGTGTATTATAAATTTTGGTACTGAACTATGAATTCAAGTGTAGCTGAGATTCATCCTAAGGAATGAAATCTCAGCGGAGATTATCCGCCAGACCTTTGTACAGTCACACCAGCTCTATTGTACTCGTATCTGGTCCATTATTTTGCTTTTGATTAAAAGTTGTAAAAAACCTGTTGGGTTTCTATGAAGGGTAATAAGTTTTTCTAACCTTTGACTTACTGCTGCTCTTGTGCAAAAACATTTTGTGTGCTAAAAGCTGGCAACAAGTTCTTAGTCATCCCTTGTCGGCAATTGGATTTTAAATGCTTTTTTTACCACTTGAAGTACATGGTTAGAGATCAATTTCCCACCAACTTTAAATACAAAAATAATTCCTTGAGGCAAAGCAAATCTTAAAAACCGTTTGCCAAAATATTCATCGATTCTTTCGTAGTTACTGCTAGAATTACTCTGTCAGAAAGTCTCTTCCTTGCAGAAGTGATCAAGTAAGTATACTATGTTTATTATTTTCTGACAATGAATCCATATTTATTTCACTTTAAGCTAATTATGAACCCTGTTTTCTTCTCTTTTTTTTGACAAATAATCTCAGCTCTGTTAAGCACAAGAGCTGAACACCTAAAACGTTTCTATAGCACAACATCTTTAAGACTGCAGCCACTGAACAACTTTACAGTATTTCCTCCTAAGTGAGATTTCAATCATCACAAAATTGCAAAACTTTTCAGAGATGTCATCTTTATGCAGAGAGTTTCAAAACAGTGTTAAGCTACAGCTTAATACTATGGACAGCTGGTTCTGCAATTCAATAGAAATTAGGAGCCTATAGGAGGCAATAAATTGAAAGCTTGTCACTGAAGCTTACCAGAGGAGGTAGTAACTGTCTCTGACCTACCACAGTGGCTGAATTTTTAAAGTAATTTTGGAGTGTAATGAGCCAAATTCCAGTAGGGAGTTTTTCACTGGTTGGTGTCAAGGAAGTTGTGAAATATATAAAAGAAGTGCATTCATACGTACCTTTTCAAGATAGAACAAATGACAAAAATGTCAGACCAAGTTTTATCCTTTGTCTTAGGTTATAGTACCACAGTCAGCAGGCTCGCTTGGATACAGCTGAAGGAATACTTTTAGAGTTTAAAAGTTTAAGCTGCTTTAATTTCATGGGTATAAATTATGTGAGGTGCATTTGGAGAAGTAGTGTGTTGAGTACACCATAATCCACGTGACTTGAACAGAGCGTTTCCTTGATTGTATGGTGGAAGTGCATTATTTTAATATAGAAAAATGTTTTAAAATATTTTATGAGAACATGGATTCTCATCTAAGTAGTCTGTGAAGAATAAGGAGAAACAATTTTGATGGTATCTAAAGACACTTCCTCCTCCACAAGAATGAAATTTACTGAAAAACCTCAAGTTTCTCTTAAAGGAAGAAAACAAAACAAAAGAAATAAATAGCATACCAAAATGTCCTAGAGCATTATTGGTCTATACCAGCTCTTGGATATTATTTTAGTAAAAGTTGTGTGAGTAATTCATGTATGTGGTACGCGTCTATACACTCATACGCATGCATCTGTGTGTTTACTTTTCTTCTTTGCTTTTTTTTTTTTTCCTGTTGGGATGTTTGGGTATTTGTATGTGCATAGGATAGCACAGATCAGTGCTTTATCCAACTTGTATGATTGCTGTTACTTGATGAAAACCATCAGGGAAACAAACCTGAACATTTGCATAAATATGGGTATAAATAACATGTGGCAACAAAACTGATTAATAATTGCATTTAGAAGGCCAAAACTAGCTCATTTACATTTTGGTGACAGTGGGAAATGATAAAATTAATATTTATTTTTTCTTCACTGAATTAATTTGAAAAGAAATATATTAACTGAACCTATTCTTTACATACAGTATTTTTGTAGGCTTTCATACAATAAGTAGCTGCTTCTTTTCCTCTTCATAATGAGCAGGAGGATCATATAGCATATATGAAAATTCACTTTTAAAATAAATTATTTCTCTGTCTAAAAACAAAGCATTTGCATAGAAGTGGGGTCAACTGGGCTTCCTTCAGCAAGCAAACTGCCTGGAAATTGTAGCTCATGTTCAGAAGTAAATGAGAGATATTGTAAATATAACTCTAGAAGTCTAAACAAGGTGTAGGTTTCCAACGTGAAAAGTTTATCCTCTTTGGAGTCCTCATTATCATCATTGTAATCCTTAACCATCATTATAATCTCCTCGGAGAATCTACTTTACTCTACAAAGCTGACTACATACTGAGGTGATAAATCTATAATTTATAAAACCTGGAAAACACAGCATTCTTTCACCTTTCATAAGGAAAACTAAGAGAAGCACAATCCATTTTGCATTTCTCTTCTCAAAACTGCAGAGGTTTTGTGCACTTTTTAACACTGATTTGAGGACATAATTACCATTTACCTAGCTTTGGTATACCTGAAAATGAAAAGGTTGATTTTCAGTGGGGTAGATGTTACAAAATCATCAGCCGTCTACCCAAATTCTAGGACAATTATGGTTCTGTTCAAAATACTCTATCAAGAAGTTTAGGATTTGACAATTATGTATTGACAACAATAGAGATGCCAAAATTCACACAAAATAAATGCATTTCAGATATACTTACAAACTTTTGAATTTACTTTTCTTGAGGAGCCTTGTGATCAAATTTACCAGCTAAACAATTGTAGGAAAGCAATTTCCAGAGCTCTGGATGTTTGGGAAAGCAATTTAAAAAGTGTAAAATTATCGTGCCAGAATCATTTGTGCACTCAAACAATGAGGAAACACAAGCAGTGTCACATTTTATATCCGACATGACAATGGTATAAAATCACAGAAACAGGGATTTCCTACTAATCCTAGACAAATGTGGAAAACACTGTTGCGTGTACTTTGCTGTCTCTTTGCACGGTAATGATGTTCTCGTGAAAACCTCCACCAGTCTCTCCTGATCACCTTATGCACAGCCTTTGGGAGCACTTCAATCAGACAGAAAAGAAAATCATTATGCTGTGTTATTACTACTGACAAGAAAACAGCAGGTTCAGCAAAACTAAGTAAATAAAAATGACTATATCAATATCTATATTCAAGATTAGGTAAGCAACAGATGGATAAAAAAGTCCTTCACAGAGTCCCAGAACCACAAGATAGCTGAGGCTGCAAGGGGCACCTGGAAATGATCTATTCCAATTCTACTGTGAAAGCAGGAGCAAGTAGAACAGGCTGCTACAGAGCTACATCCAGTCAGGTTTTAAATACGTCCAAACTGGAGACTCCACAACCTCTCTGGGCAACCTGTTCCAGGGTTTGACCAACCTCACCATAAAAAGGTTTTTCTTACATTCAATTCAGCTGGCTTTCAATCCACCTCACTATCTATGGTGCCTCAGAGTCTAGTACAATTTGTGCTAGACACAGGGTTTATTGTCCAGTATCAATTTGAGATGATGTCCCTGGCTCATGGGAGCCAGGTCACAAACCTTTCCGAAGTCAAGACAACATCCACTTCCTTCATCTGCCGAGCCAGTTGTATCTTCAGAGAAGGCAAAGAGATTGCTTGATTTCCCATTCATAATCCATGCTGATGGCTTGCAATCACCTTCTTCTCCCTCAGATATTTCAAAATTATTTCCTTGGCTCACACCTTTTGATATTTAATGTTACATAATAAAGGATATTATGCACTGTTACTACCTGATAGTATGAAAATATTTTTTCTCTTGAGACTAATTAGCAAAACATTGAGATATAACTGGCCAGAAAAAAATCATTTACTGTGTAGACTGCTTGTCTAATGGAAATCCAGTGCAAATAAAATATATCGTCTCCAATAGGTAGAAGATATAAATGTGGTATGCTTGTCTTATGAAATTAGTTCATCCAGAAAAGTCCGTAAAGCAGGTTACACATAGCATAGATGTAGATAAAGAGTCTATTTATTGACCCAAAGCTCGAATTTGCAGCATTTGTCACTTCTGTTTGCTGAGATTACTTTATAATATACTCTCTTTAAGAGAAAATGGTTAACATTTTGTCACCTGTAGTAGAATGCAGTTTCAGAAAATTTATGAAAACTGACTGTAATTGTACTGTTTTATGCCTGCAGAATTGTGCTCCAGTTCCACTACATTTATTAGTTAAGTGCCAGCTTTGTCAAAACAATCACTGGCATTGACAACACTGAATCCAGAATGTTTTAGAGACTTACCCAAATATTTAGATCTGAAGATGGTTCTTCAATAGTTTCATTCTAGTTAAAGTACAAGATTTGGCAGTAAAGCGATACACAATATGGATGAGATATTAAACTTTGAGAAGTTTGCTGCATATTCAGCAGCTAATTTTCATCAGAAGTGTTCTAAATATTCTGTTAAATGAGCCAAATTCACTCTTTGATCTTTTCTCAAACCTCCCATAAAAGTCAGCGGAACTCATATGCAATCATCAGATAAAAAAATTTTGGCCTATAGTTTTTTGTAGGAGTTACAATAGCATGAATGACCATTCAGGGTCTACATGGGAATCCTGACTGGTTGTTCTGCCTAGCTGATGGATTCATGGACTAACCTCCTTCTCTTGCTGGAATGCCAGAAGTAAAAATCACTGAAGAATTATAAAATAGTCAGAGTGTATGTTATGACAAAGAAAGGTATAGCAAAGGAAAATAATGCTAAAGATTAGAATTTAGTATGTAAATGTAAGAATTTTCTTGAAAGGAAGAATTAAAAATAGCTTAACTGAACTGAACATGAATATTATGAAGTAGAGAGCAAAACCAAAATATAGGATATTCCCTAATATAGGGGAAATAAAAGCGAAGCCCCAGACATTTAATTTGCAGAGTGTATAGAACAAAAAGTTGATTAAAATAAATACAAAAACCAAGCTTTGTTAACCCAAACCTCTAAGTCTTTCAAAAGCCTGCTGGAAAAAACAGAAATACATAGTAGAGTTATAAAGGATACAATAATGTTAATCACTAGTATTTTCAAAGTATTTAAACTGATGGAAAGAAAATAGTCATTAAGTTCCTAAATTCCATTAATCCAGTAATTCTGAAAATTTTAACCTGTTTCTAATGTTTTTGCACACCTTGGATAAGATTTTATTTCATAAAAAAATTCTTATACTGATAGATAGCAGATTACAAAGAGTTCTTTGGCAACATTTTCAGCATCTTCTATCAGTCTAAGTACAAATATCTGTGCCAAAATAAATCTCTTTTTTTCCACTTTTTTATTTATTTAATCTCATTACATTTCCTAACCATATTAACAATACTGCCACATTGATTTAAATGTTTTACAAAGTGGACTCAAAAAGCATATGAAAAGAGAGGTACAAGAGACAGAATGCGAACACCCTTATGAAAATATTCAGTACAGTAAGCTGAATTAATTGCGTACAAATTCAACTTTTCATAACTTATTATTATTAAATCATATAACCAAACTGAGAATATTCATAGAATAGCTTCCTTAGTTCCAAACATTTTTCCCAACACCACGCATGGTAGATTAAATGTCTTTCAGTTAAAAGAAAACTTCTGAATCCAATTTAAAGGCTTCTATGTTTCTATTGCACAATCCACAACGACAGGACTCATTAAAAAGTAAAAGACAGAAAGAAAATCTTGCAGCTTCACAGAGTACAAATATTAAGTCATTACATGTCCATTAAACAATTCCCTTTTTTTAGAACTGAAGGATAGCCCAATGTTTTCCACATAACTGAAGGTTATTTCAATTATTTAAACATTTTCCAAGAACTCTGTTAAATTACATTGAGAAAATTTGTTTATGTCCAGATGTCAGCTGTATTTGTACATAATAGGAAACAAGAAAGAAAATATTAAGTTATGGATGTTTCTTTCATGTAAACATCAAAAACCCTAAGTATTGAAAGAAGAAAAATAATAAGAAAAAATAGTGTGCTATAAATAGAGTAGGAAGTAAAGAATTTGCCATGACACAAAACTCTGTTTCACTCCTAAAGGATGAGAAAAGTCACTATTTCTAGGATGTTCACCAAGTTCTTATACTGAAGGAAAGACGTATTCCCAAAAAAGATAATGAGGAAATATGCAAATAATTTCATAGTAATATTACTCACATATATTTCCTGCTTTATTATAAAATCATAAATTTTAGTGTGAACATATTTTTGTCCTGATTAAAAACTTCACTCCTTTTCTGAACTGGTCACCAAAAAAAGAATGTTTTTTATCTCTATTGTAACTAGGTTTCATCTTTATCTCCTTCCTGTAAAAAGCCTCCCAGTGTAGTGTGTAAACTCCTTGTGCTGTGTGGCAATTAATTTAGGACTCAGTGACAGTCTTGCTGCTATTAGCTACCTTTTTGTAGGATTGCACTCTGAAATAAAACAGGTCTGGATTAAGTGAAAATACAGAATAGTGTGCAAACAGGACCTTGAGGTATTATATCAACACCACAGAAAGCAGAACAGTCTTCTAAAGAACTATTATGTTAGTTTTGGGGTCACATTTCCAGAAATACTGAATGTTCCAAAAGCTTTTAGTGCATTTTAGGTGTTTATTTAAAGATATAAAAAGTTTCAAAAGAGTTTATTTTTCAAATCAACTGTTTAATTTACTTTAGCATAGTCAAATATCCGAAGAAAGTCAAACCAAATCACTGAATTTTAGGTTCAAGTAAAGTAGAGGTCAAGAGAGAATATCTGGTAACAGTTTAAGTCGTTCTAATACAGGAACAGCATTAATCCATAATGGCAATAATGAACAATGCTGAAATATTCTGAACAAAAAATGCCAAATTCTATGTTCAGTGTAGGAAATTCAGATGGTATGTATTTATCTATTTATTTATGTCATATTCTAAACTTATATGCTTTTTAATGATGGCTATTTTTATTTGTTTATTGGATATTCTAGTATTGTGAAGCAAGACAAACAGTGTTGAAAGATGAAGAACATTTGCATAGATTTAGATTGTTTAAGGCATTTATTTCATGGCTTTTCTGTTTCTCCTTATTGTCACCTGAAGAAGACTGCATTTCCAATACTTAGAAAGGGCTCACTGACATTCCACTGCTGTGTTTTTGCACTTACTGTCAAACACTATCCAGAAAAAAATGTTTATGGTGCATGTTTTTTCAAGTGAGGAAGCACTCTAGGCAAGGAGGGGGAAAAACTGTCAGCAGAGAAACAAAGACATGGATCATTTGTTATTCAATTAATGTTACATTGATTTAGGTGGTTAAAAATAATCAGTGAAAGCCACATTTTTAGATTTTGAAGAGGAGGTGTTATTAGTGTCATCACCGAAACCACAAAGGCTAATATATGTACAGAAATTACTGATTGTATTAGGTATGACCATGCAGACAGCAGAAGTACTCTCAACAGACCTCTTTTCAATATGGAAAAGAGTTTACTTCTTACCTAGCTGAGTTTCCAGAGTGGAAGATAACAGAGTGAATCAGAGTGAAAATACATTGTATGGCATAACTATTATTACTCCCAAGCAAAAGTAATTAATTTTCTTGATTTTACTCATGATGAAGGATGGATTAAATTGTTAGTGTGTTTTTGGCATCAAGATATCGTGCTTTCGTAAGTGGCACCAATTTTGGCTTCCTCTGAACTGGGATCTTAGAGAAGCTAAGTTTTAAAATTTTCTAAAGATTTTGACCTGAATCAGGCAAGAAGAAAATCTTTCTTCATATGAGGATAAGAGTTTACTTTTATTATATTGTGTCTGTCTGCATTAGAGGATAGTATGTGTAAATGATGAACCTCAAAGGGCATCTTGGTTACAGTCACTTTGGCTTAGGAAGTCAGATTCTTTATATGTACTTAACTTCTCACAGAGAGAAGTCCAACAGCAAAAAATATTATTATTATTATTATTATCATCATCATCATCATCATCATAATCATCATTATCATCATCATTTTAATTTGTATACATATATCCAATCCCTACAGCAAACCAAAGTTCTATAGGCAGCAGCCCTGAAGATGATGTCGCAATTAGTAAGTTAAGCAGCATTAGAGAATGTTCCCACCTCTGAAACTTGATTGTCCTCGCTATTAAATTGCTAAAACAGCTCCTAAAGCAGTTTCAGCCCATACCATGTTTTGACACAAACAGTTCTCAGGCACAGCCCAAGGGTTAGTATGAGTCATGGACTAACTATTCCCAGCAAGCGGTTTCATGTGTTACAGAGAAGAGACCTTTATGCCATGTAGGTTTTCCTGTCTGTGATGATTGACATCAGCACCAATTTACCATCTCTGACACATGCAATTTGCTAATTAAGACACAGCTAAACTTGTCCCTCTACTTGGGAAGTTTCTGAGAGTGGTGAAATTTGTATAATTGCTTTAGAGTACAGTTTTACTCGTTAGTTTGAAAGACAGAACCTTTTAGCAGGAAATCAGCAGTAGTTAAAAAAAAAAAAAAAGAGCTATTTTGAGACAGATGAAAGTTTTTGTGCTTTTCAATGCAGGGTTATTTTCATTCAGTATTGGGAAGTGGTGTATGTCACATGAAAATGTCCTTAATCACCATGACTGCAATGAATGGTATTTTTCATACACATCCCACAAACCCCATAAGCCTCTCAGGTTTTGTCAAGCCAGGAGAACGAACAGTTAACTAAAAAGTAAGTTACACTGTTTATAAAGTCTCTCATTCCTTTCATTTCTGGTATTTCCTAAGGAAAACAATTTGTTTTTCTTCATGGCAATTACTGACTTCTGTCAGTTTAGATCAGTTTAGAGTCCTTAAGAGCACTTAGGAAAGAATACAAAGAAATAACCCAAACCCAGAAATTATTAGACAGTGATAAATTAGAGTAGAACTAGGATAATTATGAAGAATAAAATTCCTTTCACTGTCATCCCGATACGCATCCATAGAGACTCCCTGAAGACAATGAAGCGATTTGAAATGATGCAGTTCAAACCAGGAGTTCAGCTGGCTGGCAATCCAACACCATGAGAATGTTGCTGTACAAGACCCAAGATGGAGCATTTGAGTCTTTGTCCTGCCAATGAGAGTAAAGATTTAACACACAGTAAAGGCCATGCCCCAGGGCAAGCTGACAGCTTGACCAAAGGCACTTAAGAAAATGACAAAAGGAACAATATACAGCAATTAAGTTTCTTAAAGGAGGTTTTAGAACATTTGATACACCAAAAAGTTGTTGCAGATTTTTTAATTATGCGTTTGGTTTATTTATTATAATTGTATTTTGTGCATTAAAACCATAAATAATCTGTTTCCATCACTATTACAAACAGAGAATGATTCTAGATCATTGTACTTGCCTTTTATTTGACTGTGTTTTGATGTTTCTTTTATTTTGGTGTTTATATTTTGCTTAGGCTTTCTGATCAATAACCTAAGTAATTGCAAGAAAATACATGTACTTGTGCATCATTTTAAATAGCTATCGTTTATCTAATTTTTTAAATAGAAAACCAAACAAATTATGGAACTTAAGACATACCACTGAGAAAGTCATATACAACACTATGTAAGATAGTAATTTTCTTTGTTTCGTTGTGGCCTTCATTATACCTAAACATTATGCTTCAATGCTAAGTGAAAACTTAGGGGGAAAAAAACAAACCTGAAGAATTCAGCAATTTTTTTAATTAATAGACTTCTAATTTTACCAGTTAATAGATGCAATTAAATTTATCATTATATGAACTGACAGTGAAAATTCTAAACTATTTTCAAAAGCAAATAGATTGAACGGTAGTAGAGTCAGCTACTCAAATGCCCTTTCATAACACACATTAAATATGAATGCATTGAAAGAAAATTGCAAGCATTTTACAGGTAAATGTGTGGAATCAGTCTCACAGTAATACAAAGATACTTAAAGATATATTATTAATCCAAGTTTGGCACTGGCAATTATTTATGCCGCTTAACTTTGCCAAGCAAAGATAAGTGTCAGACATTTTTTCCACCTCTTACCTTCCATTCCTCTGCCCTAGTGCAGTTAGCAGTGAAGCTGAACCTGCCTCTGGTTCACATCTTGGGCAGGTTAATAGGTCTTCAGACTTCATTTACCACTAAGATTTCAGACCATCATAAGTCTAAAACATAGTTTCATGCTGACAGTTTAATGGTCAAATAAGCAAAGAGTTAACTTACTTTTAACATCTAAACCTACCTGACCTCTCTTACCCGGCCGCAAAAATGAATTTCAGCATGGATTTTCTGTGTGTCTTTCTGCACATGTGGCATTGTCTAAACCAGCTGCTTGTGTTTACATTATAAGCCTTTCAAAATATTTTCCCTTTTTTTTTTGCATGGCCTCCGTAAGACAGGGAAGGTAAGCAAAGAAATTCTCTTTTTCTTACCTATTTTTTGTTAAGCCAACCTTCAAAGTCACATTATAGATCATCTGAGGGGACAGGAATCTCACTCAAGTTAAACATGCAACTTTGTCTTTTGCCAAGAGAAGGGTCTGGAGGTTGTTTTATTTTAATGAATGTGTCAGATCTGAAAGTGTTCAGCATACACCAGCTCTTGCCAACAGTAGGTCAAAGAATTAAATCATTGTATTCATGAGACAGAAATGTCATCCCTTCCTTTTACACAGAGACCCTTCACCTTCTAGCCTTGTAAACACTCTAACTGGCTCTTTTCCAACAAAAGCAAATTAGTTTCTTGACTTCATTTTAACATATGAAGGTAAAAGAGAAATTTGCAATGTGTATAAAACCTTGTCAATATCAAAGAAGTTAAATATTTTGATGGTAGGAAAAGGAGCATTTCAACTTCCAGATTGTAAACAAAGTAATTATCTTCATTTTTAGCTTTTAATAAGTTTGTTTAGAAAAGTCTGTTAATTTTAATGGTTTATATTTAGACATTATATTTGTCAATATGATATTAAATGCTTTTAATACATTCTGTTAAAAGGGAAGGATTCTGCTGAATCCTTTCAAGACCTCAGAGGCCAGGAAAAGAACCTCAAAATAACAGTGACTAATATTTTGCATTTTCTCCCTATCAACAAACAACTGGAGAAATAATGTAAAAGTATGGAGTTAAAGGGCTGAAAAAGGAAGAAAGGGATAAAATTAGGCATACTGGTGATAACTTTTGGATGAATATGACAGCATTTGAGGGACAATGTTCTACTGAGGTTTTTCACTGTGTCCCACAGAATGCTGAGTACACTGGAGTGCATTAGACATATTTGGAAAATAATTCACACAATATGAGGAATAAATAAGAGGAAGTACAAGCTTTGGCTATGGCATCACTGGCATCAGAGAGGCCTGATGGGAAGAGTTCAGGGACTGGAGTGCTATTATGGGAAGTTACATGCCTTTGACATGGTCGCCCACAACATTCTGCTCTCATAATTGGAGAGAGAGGGTTTCAGCGGGTGAACGGTTCAGTGCATTATGAATTGGTCACACACAGAGGGCAATAATCAATCACTCAGAGTCCCAATGGACATCAGTGACAAGTGGTGTCCCTAAGGGTCACCAGTGTTATTTAATATTTTCATTAATGACATAGAGGGACTGAGTGCACCCTTAGCAAATTTGCAGATGATACCAAGCTGAGTGGCATGACTGACACACATGAAGTTTGGAATGTCATCCAGAGGGAACCAGACAAGCCAAGAAGTGAGCCTGTGAGAATCTCATGAGGTTTAACACAGCCAAGTGCAAGGTGCTGCATCTGGGTTGGAACAACTTCCACTCTCCGTCCAGGCTGGGGGATGAACAGATCAAAAGCTTCTGTTTCTTCCTCTACTGAAGAACTCTTTTTCCCTTGACAGTGCAAACTCAGTGGACAGTAAGCTCTAGGTGGAGGCAGAGCTTATTCTGCCAGTGTGAAGTCAAGGCAAATCTCCCAGTCAAAAACTTTAAACCACCTCTACTTAACTTTAATCTTTACCAAGTCACAGTTCCTTTACATGGAAGCACAAACAAGAAGAACATGGAAAAGCAAACTTGCAGATTCACAAGTTCTAATTGTTATGGCCACGTGGTAAAAATTATCCTCAAATTTGAATGCCAACAGCAACCCCAGTATATTGACCAGAGAAATTGTGGAGTCTCCATAGTGGACATATTTAAAAACATGCTGGACAGAGCCCTGAGCAGCTGGTTCTCGATGCTGCTGTTCTGTGCGGTGCAGTGAGCTGGATAATCTCCAGTTATTCCTTCCACCCACCGCTGTTCGGTGGTTCTGTGATGTACCTGCTTTCACTGATTTCACAGGTGCATGCACTTTTGGCGGGGCAATATTGATGCTGCACTGTTGCAAGGAAAATGGAATAACACACTTATTATCACACCAAAAATCTTCAAAATTTGCTAAGGATAACAAATTTTTGCTCTTGATTGAGAATCTTTTAAAACCCAGTGGTTTCTGAAGGTGAAGTGATTTTAAAATGGCCTTTAGCACAGTGTGTGTTTCACACTGAAAATGTCAAATAGGCACTAGAAATGCTTTTCAGCATCATATTAAGCAAACTAGGTGCCAGTGTAACTGATAAATAGATAACATATTGGTAACTCAAAGCCTGTTATTAACAACGGAAAAAGAGAAGAAAAGAGAGAGAAATTTATAAGAAAACAACTGAAATTGTTAAATAGCAAGCCTTTTCTCATTTTATTTTGGATTTTTTTCTTAAAAGATATTTTCCAGCAAATATAGAATACAATGCTGTACAAAGACTGTGGTAGTCTAGGATTCTCTGCAATGGCCTCTTCATGTGCATCAATCAAGGCTTCAGACATCAATACTTCCTTTCCTCTCTAACATTCATGAATCTTTTTGCAGTTTTCAAAAAGTATATGCCATGGAGTCACAAGAGCTCTCTAATTAATCCTCATATTTTCTCTGACAGGAGTGTCTGAAAGCATAATTATGTGCTTTGGGCATTCATACTACATTAATGACCTCTGTAGAGACATCCATAAATAAGTAAAATGGTAGAAATAAATAAATTTTTGGAACTTTACACAGGGTTGCTTTACATTGTAAAACTAAATTTACATTCTAAAATTAAGACTTTTCCTCTCTTGCATTTGGATCCCATTATGCTACTTGAGTTTAAATTCACCTTCAAAGAAACCAGTGACTGAGTATATCAACTTTTTCAGAAAAAAAAAAAAGAAATACTTTTAACATGTAGGTGAAATAAAAAGCAGTGATCTATGCAACTTTTAAAAGAGTGGCTATAACCTCAAAGCCATTATCCTTTTGATGTTTATTACTACTCAGGTAAAAAATAATTTTTTTCAGAACACCTCTATTTTTAGAATATATTTTCTACTAAAAGAATATTTCAATTTTTCAAGAAAGATATACATTTCTGAGGTGAAAAAAACATAATATCTTCCAAATTTTAAGACCAAAGTTTGCCTCTAGTACTTCCTTGTAGGTTTATTAAAGCAAATACCCTTTTCATAAAAGTAATACCAAAGACATTAATCTAAAGTAATGTGCATTATTGCTTTCTGATCACCATGAAATTGGCATTTAAGAATAATATATCAGGTAACGATGTGTCTTCTTCATACTCAGTTCTGTAATCCCATTATTTTTAACCCCATGTTCCATCCTTTTTTACCTCCTGCACACAATTTTATTTATATTCTCTTCCTTTATTCATATTCTCATGCATCCCCACTTTCTCCAGACCGCACACACAAGCATAAAAAAGCACAAGCAAACTCCACCTGAACCCATTTATTTTCCAAATTTTTTCATATTCTCACACTCACACATAGCACCACAATCTGGTTTCTCCAGACTTACCATCAGCTCAATTTTAATCGAAAGAAAGGAAAAGAAAGTTGGCACAAATAGTGACGTAATTCTAACCACTTCACAAATACATTAACACAGAATTAATTTCTATCCATGTCTGTTATAACTTCCATTCAACACGATCCTTCTCAGTGAATAATAAATGAAGTAATAATTGTTTACTACTTTGAAAAATATTGTGAGTAGATACAAAAGTTATTAAATTAGTTAAATTAGTTATTAATTTAATAATTAAAAATTGTTAAATCAGTATACTTACAGTGATCATGGTGAACTCCTTTGGTTTTAGTGAGAATGTAAAATAACATGTAATTCCATTGTAACTTCCACATACATTGGAATTGTCCAGAATACTGCTTTTCTTCAGAGAAAGGAAACAGCAGGAAATGGAAGACAAGGCAAGGCAAGGCAAGGCAAGGCAAGGCAAGGCAAGGCAAGGCAAGGCAAGGCAAGGGTCTATACATCAAGATCCCTCCAAGGATAGTGGCTGAGGGACATGTAAGAAATGAACAAAATAGTGGTGAAATGCTATGTGGAGCAGCTGAAGTTTTAAGCTTATTTGATACTCATCTTTGGACAGACAATGTTATGGATATGCTCGTAGAGGAATCTGGAGTAATGTCTAGTACAATACATCATCAATCTGAGCCTAAACAAAACAAAACCCAAAACACAACCCCAAAACAAAAATGAGGAAAATAATACCAAAAAAACCCTTAAACCCACGAAAAATAAATTTGTGAGCTATAATAAAAGTGATGGAGTGGATATGTCTATTTTGAAACATAGCAAGCAAGGAAAACAGAAACATCAGGCTCTTCAGAAGGCAAAAGCAGAAACATCTAAAGAAGAGGTGGGAGGGAAAAAGACACACAAATTTGAAAACAGATTCTTACATAAACAAAAATGTTACATCTATTTACTACAGAAAAGGCATAAAGGAGAAGAGAGAAAGATGTGTAGTAAATTCCTCAAGACCAAAGAGTGTATAAAGGCAAAATTTGCTCTTTCCTTGTAATAGAAAATATCTTTCTTTGCCAAAAAAAGCCATTTTATTTCCTCATTTAATGCTATTTCATTACTTTGAAAGCAATTCTGTTTTAAGGCCTGAAAGCAAAATCAGCTTTTTCTTCTAATCTTTAAGTGGAAGCTTCATTTCTGTCTATTTATGGTACATTTGCCTCATTTTTCTTTATCACAGATAGCATGACTACACTTAAGCGAAAACTAAGCTTTGTGTGCATAATTGTTAGCAACACTATATATAAATTTAGTGAGTACCAAAGACAGAGAAGTATATATGCTGAACTCTTTTAAAAAAACTCCTATAATTTCAGCTTAGTAACCTTGTATTTTCAGTCATGGTGTATACACAAAAGAATTAATATTTTTCT
>VZRF01006817.1:34409-47656 GCA_013396875.1 Vireo altiloquus | reverse complement strand
TCCCACCGGGATGGGCGTGGGGAGCTCGTGTCCCACCGGGATGGGCGTGGGGAGCTCGTGTTCCATCGGGATGGGCGTGGGGAGCTCGTGTTCCCCCCGGGATGGGCGTGGGGGGCTCCTGTCCCCCCAGGATGGGCGTGGGGGGCTCGTGTTCCCCCCGGGGATGGAACCTCCGCAGCCCCTCGTGACCCCAGCCCCGCGTGGAGCTTTCAGGAGGAGCCGGAATTTGGGGAGGCCTCAGGTGAGGTGCAGTTGGATTGATCCGAAACTTCCGCAGCTTCCTTGGCCACCCTGGAGGCAGCGCTCGGGGCCAGCCCTTCCTTTTCCCTCTTCTTCTGCTTCATGCGCCTGTTCTGGAACCAAATCTTGACCTGCGTTTCGTTGAGCTCCAGCGTGGCTGCGATCTCCACCCTGCGGGCTCGGGTCAGGTACTTGTTGAAGTGGAATTCCTTCTCCAGCTCCGTCAGCTGCTTGGTGCTGAAGTTGGTGCGGATGGCGTTGGGCTGCCCCAGGAGCCCCAACTCAGACGTTTTGCCTGCGAAGAACCCAAAACCCACCAGGGCAGGAGCGGCAGGAGGAATCCTCTCCCTGCAGGGTCTCCACTTCTCCCTCCTCCTCCTCCTCATCCTCATCCTCTTCCTCCGCGCTCCCTCCTGGCCCCTCAGCGCCATTCCCGGCTCCCGTCCCGCCCCAGGAGCAGCTTTTCCCCTCGGAGCCATCCCCGGAACCCACGGGAGCCCCGGACGTGCGTGGGAAGGGGTGGAAGGGGAGGGAGAGGGTGGTGATGGAGGGGAGGAGGAGGAGGAGGGAAGGTCGTGATTTAAGGGACATCGTGGGGAAGGAAGTCGAACAATAGAGGAGGGGATGGAAGCCGCGGCTGCGGAAGGAGCAGGAAGAGCTGAGAGTTTCCTCCTCTAAACTGGGCTTAAAATCAGCCCTTGGGCCTGCGGGAAACCGAGCTCAGGGAGGCTCCATGGGATGTGGCTGGAAAAATCTCTGCGTGGGGTTAAAAAAAAAATAAAATACCTCCCAAAACGCAAACTAAACCCAAACCAACCCAAAACTCACTGTAAGATGGGTCCGGACTCCAGGGAAGGGCAACATTTCCACCCCCGGGGTGGGAAACTCCCCCCAAACTCACCTGTCTTGGGTGGGTTCCTCTTCACCCTCATCCAGTCGAAAGTCTGCGCGGCTCCGGCGTTGGGGCACGGCTCGGGGGGTCCCGGAGGGTCCTGCTCCTCGTGCAGGGAAGGCGAGAGGCCTCCGTAAAGGCCGGGCAGATATCCAGGCTGCTCCTGCCCGAACAGCGGCGGCTGCTGCTGCTGGAACTGCCCCGCGGCCCCGCAGTAACCCTCGGCCAGGCCGGATCCCAATCCCGTGCCCGAGGGGTACCCAGAAACATGGAAATACAACCCATCCGAGTCCTGCTGGCCGAGGTAGAGCTGCTGGTGGCTGTAACCGGCTTGGTTTGGGTAGCCCGGGGTAGTCCCGGTGAAGGAACCGGAGCGGCCGGAGGAGGGAGGGTGGAAGCTTTGCTGGGGGAGATGCGAGACGGCGGCAGAGCTCCCCGGCAGGCTGAAGCGACCTTCCCCGCTCAAAGTGTCACTGCCGGGGCTACCTGAGCACGGGGGGAAGGAAGGGGAGCCCGGCTCTAAGTGGTGGTAGGCGCTCGTCCCGCGGTTACAAATTGCGTACTCTAAGAAGGAGTTCATCCTGGTATTGTCCATCTGCCACTGATGGAGGAGGGTCAGCCTGTTTTGGGGGGGATCCCTCCTGCCCTACAACCTTTGGGTAGTATGTCAAAGCTGTAAAACTTCCTTCCAGGCATCGCCGAGCACCGCGAACCCCTCAGACCTCGGTGGGACCAAAGGGGGGGACCCGCGGGTGGGGCGGGCACGGAGCGGACCCAGCCCAATGAGCGAGGGGCTCCCGAAGTTTGTCCCAGCTCCGAGCTCATCCATCAAGGGCCTGACATTTGCATGACAAAGGGGCTTCAATCAAACCCTGCCCATCAATCTGATAACAACACGGACGCGTCAAGATCTTTCCTCAAAGACTTTAAAAGAGAGCGGCGAGGTTGGGGTGCGGGGAGGTGCAAGAGGGGCTTGGGGGGGAAGGATTGGAATGACCCGCGAGTGTTTTAAGTGCTAAAAAGGCCCCCGAGTTATGCGATTTCAGGCAGAACTTCCCCTCGCCACGACTTAAAAAGGTTTTCCCCGATGCCGGCTCGGTGTGAGAGAAAGAAAAGAGGAAGAGGGGATGGGGAGGTGTGACCGCCCTGTGCCCGCAAGCACAAAGCGATGCTCTTTTATTCGTTCGGAAACTTTTCCCGACAAAGTGCCTCGCACCGCGGTTTGGCCTTTTCCGGGATGAGGAATCCGCTAAAAGCTCCCTAAGAAAAATCTGCTCCATTTTCGCTTTAATTTCGCCACGCGGGCTTTGTGTCCTGGGGTAAAAGCACCGTAATTAGATCAATATTCTAATGAGGCGGTGAAATAAAGTTAAGGGGAGACAGAATGGCTTTTGTTGGAGCCATGCCATGCCCAGACTGGCAATTACTGGAACGGAACTGAAACCGATCCCTGTGTCCACCTCGGGATCTTGCCCATCCATCCTCTCACCCTTACCAACGCCAAGTTTTAAGTGTTTCGAGCAATTCTGGGGCCGCTAAGCTCGGCTTTGGGGCTTTGATCCGGGCTCAAAGATGCGCGGCCAGGCCGCAGCGGGGTCCAGCTGAGGAGGAGGTGGGCAGAGGCTCAGAGAATGAGAACATAGGTAGGCAACATTTATTTACTTGTCCGCGGAAGGGAGACAAGAGCACCCAACAATCCGACGCCCACAGTCATTTGTTACTTGTCAGGATATTTACTGCTCGGCCACACTCCCAGAAGGACCAGGAGGGCTCTGCTCTCTCTCTCTGCTCTCTCTCTCCTCTCTCTCTCTTTTACCCCAGGCCAAAAGTTCACTTTGAAAGGCAAACCTTGCTCCGGGAGGTTCGGCTGATGCAACTCCTTTTGGGGGCAACATTTGGTGAGAAATTTCAGCTCGGCATCAACATTTTCCCCTCTCCTTTCCATCCCCCACCCACCACCACGGAGAAAAACTTGAATTTTAGCCAATTAAACCTCCCATCCTTCATTAAAAATATAATAAAAACTCCCAGAGCTGCGCGTCCATTTATTCATTTATTCCGCCGACTTTGCTGATGCCGAGAAAATCAGGAATAAAACATTTCAGGTTGCAAAAAACCCTTCTCCAAAACTCTCTGCTCCCCCACCCCCTTTCTTTGCATAAAGTGAATGTAAAGATCCAAAGCAACTCTCCCGTCATTCCCCTCGCAAGAAAAATCGATTTCTAATCTGATTCCTTTTATATTTCGTTGCGTTGGCGTTCAGATGGATGCGTCGCGTTCAAACGCTGCTCGCCGGAGATGATTTATGGCCGAAAAAGGGAAAAAAAAAGAAAAAAGAGAAAAGGGTGGATGTTTATTTTGGCCTCGAATCAATCGTTTGGTGTTGTCCGATGATTTTCCGCCCTGATCTCACTCGGCTGGTGCGTCAGGGAGATGTTTGATGTCATTAAAATCGAGAGAAATCGCTGATCTTGACTCGTGGAGGGACAAACTCCTCCTGGGCGTCCTCTCAGCCAAGCCTGAATTAGAGCTGAGGTGAAAACTCCGAATTTCTCTGGTGGATGGAGAGAAATCTCTGGATTTCCGAATCATCCGAAATGATTTCATTCCGAAATCATTCCATTTCTCTGGATCGGATGGGACGGGGGTCAGAATTTGAGGCAGAACTGCTCAAATTCTGCAAAATTCTGCGAAATTCCGCCAAGTTCCCTCAGCTGCAGTCCCAGGGCTGGGGAGAGCGAGGCGAGAATGTGGAAATTTCGGGAAAGGATTCCCCTGAATCACTTTGGGAAAGGTTTTTATTTTGGGGTCACTCTGTGGGTGTAACCCCACCCCAGATGAGGGGAAAAAGAGTTGATTTCCTCCCAAAAATGGTCTCCACCTCTTCCCCTCTGCTCGGGCCGGTGGCAGGAAAGCACCAGGAAAATCCTGGATGGAGGAAAGGGCAGAATTCCCAAACCTCTCCCGGGATCCCTCTGCGGATCCTTTCCCTCCCCGCGCTCCTCTCCGGCCCCAAATTCACCCATTCTGCCCCAAATTCACCCATTCTGCCCCAAATTCACCCATTCTGCCCCAAAACCGTGCCTCGTGGGGAATATTTTGGGAAGGAGAAGCATCCGAGTGGGTGTGGAGATTTCCGGGAATCATTTGGGGATGGAAAATTTTTTTGTGTCCTCCTGCCCTGTAGCAAACTTCTGCTGTTATTATCATCATCATCATTAATAATAATAATAATAATGATAATAATTAATATTAATTGCCCTTGCGGAGGTGTGAAACTTCAGTTCATAGCCCCTCCCGACAAAGAAATATCAGCTTATTTTTAACAACCAAGACTTGACTGAGCCTCTTTCTGTCCCTGACACTTTTATTAATTAATTTATTTATTTATTTCCAAGATTTACCAGGAGTTGAAGGAAAAAAGTGCGGCTGGAGATTCCCAAGCTCCCAGAGCTCTGTCCTACCTCCACTCGGCCTTGCATTTATCGATTATTTATTAACGATAAATTTAATAACCATTATTTATCTGGTTTATCATCGAGGGCGGCTGGGAAAGGATTCCTCCTCTCAGAGTTTGGGGAGTGAAACTGAAATATCTGCGCCTGGATGAGGGATGAGAGGGGGAGAGGAATTCCCAGCTCTGATTCCCGTGGGAAGCAGAGGAGGAAATTTCCTGTTTCTCATCCCACGGAGCCACTTCTGGTGGGAAGCAGAGAGGGAAATTTTCTGGTTCTGCATCCCAAGGAGTCACTTCCCGTGGGAAGCAGAGGAGGAAATTTCCTGCTCCACATCCCACGGAGCCATTTCTGGTGGGAAGCAGAGGAGGAAATTTCCTGTTCCACATCTCACAGAGTCACTTCCCATGGGAAGCAGAGGAGGAAATTTCCTGCTTCACATCCCACGGAGTCACTTCCCGTGGGAAGCAGAGAGGGAAATTTCCTGTTCCACTTCCCGTGGGAAGAAGAGGAGGAAATCTCCTGCTCCACATCCCATGGAGCCACTTCTGGCGGGAAGCAGAAGGGGAAATTTCCTCATTCCACATCCCACGGAGCCACTTCCCGTGGGAAGTAGATAGGACAAAAATTAATCTTCGCAATCCCCGAGAGGAAAATCTCCAAAATCAGCCAGAGAGGTTTCAGCCCTGGGGGAGAATCCTCCCTCCTTGGTTCAACCCCATGGAAGCGTTCTTGGTTTTAAACTTGTGTTTTAAATCTTTATTTTAAACCTTTACTTGAAATCTTTACTTAAAATCTTGATTTTAAACCTGTGTTTTAAATCTTTATTTTAAACCTTTACTTGAAACCTTTACTTAAAATCTTGATTTCAAATCTTTATTTTAAACCTTTACTTGAAATCTTTACTTAAAACCTTTACTTAAAATCTTGATTTTAAATCTTGATTTTAACTCTTGATTTTAACTCTTGATTTTAAATTTGTGATTGAAATCTCTATTTTAAATCTTTATTTAAAATCTTGATTTTAAATCTTCACTTTAAATCTTTACGTTAAAACTTTACTTTAAAACTTTACTTTAAAAATTTCCTTTAAATCTTTACTTTAAAACTTCATTTTAAACGTTTAAATAAACCTTTTCTAGAGATCATCTTCTCCCCCCGAGGGGCACAAAACAACTCCCAACACCCCAAACCTGCAGCATCCCGGGTCGGGATGGGGAGAAAGAGCGAGGGAAGATCCCTCCGTGCCCTAAAAGCGATTTAATTTACTTTTAAACCCAAAAAAAACCTTGCGGCAACACCTCCAGTAAGGAAATCTTTTCCCGAGACACATCGGGGGAGGAAGGAGACACCTCCAGCAGCTCCGGGAGAGCTCGGAGGGAGTTTTTGGGGAGTTAAAAATAACTCTCGGCTGAGAAAGTTTGGTGCCGTGCGTCAGAAATGTCACTCGCGGCTCCTGGCAGGGTGATTTATAAGGAGAGGAGCTGCGAGCTCGGCTGAGGACTTGGAGCTCACCAAAAAGGATTTGACAGAGGAATTTATGGTCCCGGCGGGGGCTGGGGGAGCTCCCGGCCCGCTCAGCTGCTTTTTGGGGGAAAAAAACGGAGAAAAAGGAAGGGAGGGAGATAAAAGAGAGCATCGGGGAGATGCTGAGGGGTTTGGGAGGCCGAAGAGGCTCGGGAGGGGTTTAATGAGTGATCAACACCCGCAGGAAAAAGCAGGATAATTAGGGGAAGGTGGGATAATTGGTGTCTGCCCTGCCCAGAGGGTCGCGGTGGGGACAGGGAGGGTGTCTTGGTGTCCCCATCAGGACAGGGAAGCTCCACAGGTGCTCAGCATCCCCTCGGGAGGGATGAGATGCTTGGGACAGGGCCGAGCCTGCAGCTCGGGGCTTGGAGAGGAAGATTTTGTGAAAATATATCGATTTTTCCCATTTTTTTCCCCCTTTTTCAGGGTGACCCTTCAAACTCCGCCTTCTTCAGCGCCGTGGGATCAAATTCCTCCCCCGCTGGCTCGGGGAATCCTGTCCCGCTTCCCTGGAAATCCCACCGGCCTTTTCCATGGGCTGCAGTGCGGCTGGAACCCGGCCCGTCCCACTAATGAGGTTCATTTGCATATTCATTTACTGGGTGAGAGTGGAGGGGTCTGGGGCTGCTGGGCCCCCCCGGGATGGTTCCAAATCCTTCGGGATTCATCCGGATCCCGAATCCAGGCCCTGCCACGCTCGCTCCTCCAACAAGTGCCTGAATCAATTCACATCTTCATCAATCGCTGCTTATCGGCAGCTCGGCTTTATCGATAGCAAACAGTTCTGGGGTGATCGGGATCCCGCTGGGCTACAGAACCACATCTCAACGGGGCCGAATCTTTATTTTCCTCCCAATTTTCTTTTTTCTCTCTCTGTTTCAACCTCCCAGCCAGGAAAGAATCACCAGGATGGATCCAGGAGGTTCCAGGGGGCGAGGGGGGCAAAGTTTGGCTCCCCAAGCTCCTCCCTTTGCTGGTGGAGGAGCTTTGGGAGAGTTGAGAATGCAGTGAAATAAGCAGGAAAAAACTCTACAGCCCAGCAGAGGAGAGCGACATTCCCAAAAAACAGCGAAATTCCCGTGAGAAATCAACCCTTCCCAACCTCCCAGGCTTGGCTTTTTCCTCCCGGGAAGCTCCTCCGCGGAGGATTCAACACCTCCAGGGCTTCGAGGAGAGAACTCTTCAGCAAACACATCCCAGCAAAATAAATATTACCTCAGCAGCCGCACGGAACACGTGCGGGAGGCTCTCATTTGCATATCCCCGGCTTAACAATCGCCAGGCAATTGCGGTGTTTTGACAACAATCAAGGGCTGAATATGCTTAATATGCTTAATAGGTTTAATATATGCCCTCCAGTTGCGCGGAACAGAAGGGCAGGGGTTGCAAATATTCGCTCCCCATTTGTTTGACATTTCGAAGAAGGTAAAGAATGGCTGAACTAATGGCGGAATCTTACAGCCATTCAATAATTTAGATTTTATTGAATATTCCCCCTCTCCTCTCCGACATTTCAGTCTTGCTAATTAGGACAAATAAGAAGGGGCCTGCTGTTAGCAGGGATAATAACTGGCGAGCTTCCATTTATTAAGTCACTTTCCGTGGGTGTAGAATTGATCTGTGGCTGTGACTGGCATCCCTTCCCCAGACCTGCAGCGACTTCGGGAGCTCATTACGGGGCCCTCGTTAGGGATTTCTATCGATGGGGGGCTCGGGGTGTAATTTGGGGAGGGGTTTGGGGGATTTGGGGACCCTTTTTTGCCTCCTCCCCATCCCTCTCGCTTTGCATGGGGAGGGTCCCGTGCAGTGGGGATCCCTTTTGCCCCTCGGCCTCGTCCTCCTCCTCCTCCCTTCCCCAAGGGAAGGGCGTGCGCGCCTGGAAATTCGCCAGGATTTTTCCTTTTGAGGATATTTTCCCGAATTTTTAAGCTGGATAAGGAAGCTCCATCCCTGGAGTGGGAGAGGGGGAGGCCAAAAGGACTCGCAGACCCCAAAACCAACCCAGAGCAAGGCCGAGCTGCTCCCCGAGCCTCTCATTCCCTGCTCCCGACTCTCCCAGCACGCCTGGAATGGGGCTGGAGATGCTTGGGAAGGAGGAGGAGGAGGAGGAGGAGGGAGAGAGGGGGGAGAAATCTGGGAAGCGCTGGAAACAAATGGCGCTTTGATAGACAACGTCTGGCAGTGCCAACGCCGCCGCCGAGCGCGCTCCAGCAGCCGGAGATATTAAATAAACTTAGAGATAATGAATAGCCTTCTGTGGCTCTCTCCTCTCGGGCCGCGCCCGAGCTCTCCTGCCCCCCGCAACTCCTGGCTCGGGGGAACTCTCGGAGCGGAGAGGAGGCGAGGAGCGGGGGAGGGATGAGAGGGAAAAATTCAGCTCCAGCAGCTCCGGGGGTTGCCTTTTTTATTGATGGGAAGGTGTTAAAGCGACGTCGGAGTGAATATTTAATCGCCATCCTCGCCGGTGTTCAGGGTAAAAGCTCTCTCTCTCCCTTTTTTTCGACGGAGCGAGGTTTTTGGAATCGCCCGCTCCGTGGGAAAAGAGAGCGGAGAGGTTATTGGGAATGGAAAAAAAAAAACAAAAAAACAAAAAGGTGGCAGTAAAACCCAACCTCCCCCTCCTCTCCTCTTTGTTAGAGCGGAAAGAGAGAATCCACAGCTTCCAGCAGCAATTTCCAAAAACATCTGTCGAGGCTTTGCTTTTCCTTATTTCACTTTTATTTCTTTTTACGGCCCGGAGTGGAAATCCAACCCCAGCTCCGCTGCTTTTAACCCCGAATAAAAAGCTCAGGAGGCCACGCCGAAGTTTCCCTCAGTTCCATGGAGAAGGGATGACCCCACCCAGGGGCTGAAATCACCAAATCCAGCCCAAAAAATCGGCGGGAGGAGGGGGACAACCCCCATCCGCCCCCTCCCCAAGGCAGCAGAAGCCGAACTGGAGGTCTGGGCTTTGATAACCCTAAAAATAAAAAACCGAGGGGGCTTTATTTTATAAAAATAAATAGCTGGAGGCAGCTCCTGGGAGCATTTTAAGGGTTCCTCCCTCATCCCTTCGCCCCTCGCCCCACATTTTCCCCCCTCGGGTTCTCCTTTCCGCTTTCCTTTGGTTCCAACCCCTCCTGGACGCCTCCCAAAATTTGAGCCGCGCCCGAGGAAACCTCGAGGGATTTTATTTGGGGTGGCACCGCCGCTGACCCCTTCTCGTCCAGAAACCTCCCCAAACCCTCCCCGCCTCGACTCGGATGAGTTTGGGGTTTAAAACTGCGCGTCGGGAAAAAGAATTTTTATTTTTCTTTTTTTTTTAAGGGATCCGCGAGCCGCGGGAGCAGCAGAAATCCAGGAAGGAGAATCGCGGATCCAAGAGGGTTTGGGGTTTTTGTGAGGCTGGAAAAGAGCAGAGAGGGGGGAAAAAAAAAAGAAAAAAAGGCCTCTCTCAGGCCCATCTCTTACCCCTCCTTCTCCTCTAAGGTTTATTTGGTGACCCAAACGCCCTCCCAGGGTGGATTTTTGAGCTTTCACTCAAAATCCTCTTTTTTTAATTTATTTTTTTTCCTATTTTTTTTTCCCTCCTGCCTCCCGGGACGTTTCGATTCCCAGGAACGGCGGCGTGGCCTGTTCGGATTCTCTGCTGCGAGAGAGAGAAAAGAGGAGGAGGAGGAGGAGGAGGATTGGGATGAAGGGCAGGATGTGGGAGGCAGGGAATGGCCTCGGAATTCGCGTGGGCTCCGCGCCTCTCCCAGCCCTGCCTTTGTGTTGTTTTTCCACCCCTTCATCCTTTATTTTTCCCCTTTCCTTCGAAGTGTTTTTCTTTTGTTTTTGTTTATTTGTTGTTTTTTTTTTTTCCCATCGCCGAAACAGAACCGCAAATGTTATTATTAGAAAGAAATGGCCCCGCTCGGGATTTCGTGCAATAAATGAATAAAGAAATAAACACCAAGCTCAAGGAAAAATTAAAACAGAACCGAATGCGGAAAATGAATATTCCTGACTCCCGGAGCCTCTGGAAATTGGGAGCAATTCCTTTTCAATTCCTTTTGTCTCCTCTCAGGGAACACGAGGAGATCATTAAACCTCATTACAAAGCAGGAAAAAGAGCAAAGCGAATGATTTATGGAGGAAAACAAAAATAGTGCATTTTGCAACCAAACACGGAGCACTGTTGGTTTTATAAAGACATTTATTTACTCTATGAAAATAATATACAATAAATAATTTGCCCTTTGCTATGAAAGGATTTGAATAAATAGGCTACATCTAAAACATAAAAAGAGGAAAGAAAATTCCCCTGATTTAATTTTTTTTCTCTTTTTTTTTAAATTTAATTTTATTACGAAATCTAAAAGTCTCGTTCTGATTCCTGAGAAAGTCGCTGGGAGGATTTACAAACATTTTTTTATTTTTCTCTCCAGGGTTGACATCTCCGCTGGGCGCGAGAGCCACCAATTGCTTCCTTCGAAATAAATAAGGGGACGAAATAAATAAGGGGACGAAATAAATAAGGGGACGAAATAAATAAAACTATCCTTAAAAACCTGCGTTTTAGCAAAACTCAGGCCGCTAAATAAACACCGGGGAGGGCGATTTGGGTCTCAGGGAGCTTTGAAATGGAAGCGGGAGGAAGGCGATTGGATGAGAAACGGCTCGAGGTTGGTTTCGGGGCAGATTTTGGGGTAGATTTTGGGGCAGATTTTGGGGCGCTGGCAGCGGCTGGGTCCGGCAGGGAGTGGAGACCTCTATTAGAAATTGAAATGCTGCAGGTCTATGGTACAAAGTGCGCTGGTGAAGAAGTCCAGCTCCTCCTCGGAGAAGCGCAGGGAGCTCTCCAGGGAGCTGTGAGCAGCAGGGGAGAACCCTTGGGAAAGCTCAGCCGGCAACAAGCTCAGCTCCGGCAGCGAGGGCGACTCGCAACCAACACCAACCTCACCCGCGGCCACCCCGAGCTGCTCCACGCTCGCCCCCACGCTCCCTGCGAGCTCCGGGGCTCTCCCCAAAGCTGGGCTACCCTCAGGCTCCTCGGAGGGGTCACTGCCTTCATCCAAGCCGGGGATGGAGATCTCCCCGTCCGCGGTTTCTTTGTGCTGCGTTTGCCTCTTGTGCTTCATGCGGCGGTTCTGGAACCACACCTTGACCTGGCGCTCGGTGAGGTCGAGCAGCGCCGCGATCTCCACTCGCCGAGGCCTGCAGAGGTATTTGTTGAAGTGGAATTCCTTCTCCAGCTCCAGCAGCTGAGTGTTGGTGTAGGCGGTGCGGAGCCTCCTGGAGCCGCTGCCGTCCGCCAGCCCCGGCGGGTCTGGAACACACAGGGGGGAAAAGGGGACAAGAAATGGTCACCAGAAGGGATAAAACGAGGAGCTGGAGCCGCACAGGCTCCAATGGGTGCAGGAGGAGCTGCTCCGTGATGGAAAAATTGTTTAATTCCTCTCTCCCCACTCCCGAGGAGGATTGGGAATCGCTCCCCTCTCCCTTCACCTCAAGAAGAGATTTTACTCCCTGGCGTCTCCCTTCAGAGCTCTTCCCTCTCTGCCACCCTGGTGGATAAAGGGAATTTCGAACCATTCCTTCTTCCCCTTTTTTTTTTTACCCTTTCCCGGTAGTTCTCTTTGATTTCATTATTCCAAATTTTCCCCCCGGCCAATGAGCTCTGCTGTCCGCCCTGCTCCTCCTGCCCGAGCGTTCACCTGAGCCGTGGAAACCCTGGAAGGGCGAATTGTTCCTCCAACACCTCATCCCGAGGGAAAGAAGCTCCCTGGCCGGCTCAGCTCCTCCCGGAGAGGCTGCTCCTTTTCGGGGGGCTCGGGGAGGGTTTTGGGGGGCTGTAATAATTCCAATAATTTCATTTTTCGGGATGCCCAGAGCCCAGCCCTCGCTCCTTCACCTCCCCACCCTGCTGGCAGCAGCCTCCGCCTTCCCCACCCATCTTCCCCCCCCTCTCTCCACCCTTCTTTAGGGGTTTTGTTGTTTTCGCTTTTTTTTGCTCTTTTATTTTTTTTTCCCTTTTTTTTTTTTTTTTCCGTAGGCTGTTAAAAAAATAAAATAAAATAAACGCAGTGCTGGCGGAGAAACCCAAACAAAAATCTGAAAAATCTGCAAAAGCTGCAAAATCCCCCCTGCAGGACCCTCCCAGCCCCTTCTCCCTCTCGGTTTTGGGCAGAAGTTGCAGCAATTTGTTCTTTTTTCATTCTCGGGGGGAGGGAAGGAGGAGGCAGCAGAGCTCCCCCCGGGCTGACACATTTTTGGGGGAGCCTTTTTGGGATGTTGGGGGGAAGGGGTTGGGTTTGGGGGGTGAGGGGAGAAGGATTTGGGGGTTTTTTGGGTTTTTTTGGGTTTTTAAAATTTATTTATTTCTCAGATCCTCTCCGAGTGCAGCCAACACCTCCCCCTGACCCCCCTTGGCCATACAAACCTGAAGGAGATCCTGCGGCAGGCACCGGCACCGAGGAGGAAGACGATGGAGGGGATGAAGAGGATTGAGCCTGGGTGGTTTTCTTGGACGATTTCTTCTCCTTCATCCAAGGGAATTCTGCTGCCAAGGGGCCAGGCTGTGCCGGCGCCGCGGGCTGGGGCTGGAGCAGGCCATGAGATGCTCTTTTTTGGCTCCTCGGTCGCTCCTGGCTGCCGGAACAAGGATTCAGGCTTTGGAGGACGCTTTGCTCAAAAGGAGGAGGAATTAATGTCGAGTCCTTGATTGATGAAGTTTGAAATGTCTCCAGGACAGCGGGAAGAGACGTCAGGCACTCTGCGAGCGAAGGCTGGCTATTTATAAACCCGATCTCCCTCTCAAATTCAAAATTCATGGCTTTTCCAGGGCCCAGGGTTTAAAAAGCGGGAGGGAGGAGGAGGGGGAGGGTGGGGAAGGAGGAGGAGGAGGAGGAGGGAGGGGAGAGGGAGAGAAATGTGAGGGCCTCGGTTTTTGATGGCGGGGATGATGACGGTCCTCGGGCTTTTTATAATTGTTATATTGCCGATAATACGGGCGGAGGGGGACCTTGCTCTGCTAAACTCGAGGCTGGGGCGAAAATTGCAGCCAATTCTTCGTCACGTGGGGAGGCCCTGGCCAATGGCAGGCGGGGCCTGGTGGCAAACAGAAAGCATTATTTTCTTTAATTGATTTAAAAAAAAAAAAGAGAGAGAGA
>VZRF01006816.1:450-152083 GCA_013396875.1 Vireo altiloquus | reverse complement strand
GCCATCTTGAGTGCTGGCAGACGGCACTTCCTGTGAGGTCGCCATCTTTACTGAGGTAGACATGAGGACCCCCGCTCCTCACGGGGGCGTCTGTCTACACGACTGCCTGAAATCGACCCCGACTCCGACGCCGATCCCACTCTTCCCACGCGATTTTCCGCGCCCTTTCCCCGTACTCGGACACGGGTGGCGGGGTCGGCGGCGCCGGAAACGGGCGACAGGCGCGCGAGCGGCGACAGGCAATGGCATAGACACCTCTGCCGGGGGTCCTATGACGTCCGCCATCTTGAGTGTGGCTAAGCACACTTGCGGTCCAGCCACCATTACTTGTGTGGCACACTTCAAGCCCCTCCGGTGTGTCTACTTGATTGCCTGAACAAAACCCCGACGCCCATCCTGCGCTTTCCACGCGATTTCCCGCGCCCTTTCCCCGTTCGGGGGGACATGGATGGCGGGGTCGGCGGCGCTGGAATTGGGCAACAGGCGCCCGAGCGGCGACAGGCAGCGGCACAGACACCTCTGCCGGGGTCCTATGACGTCCGCCATCTTGAGCGTGGCTGAATCCCCACCTGCCCTCTGGAGGGTCCTGTCCCCTGCTAATAAAGCCCCGCTCGCGCCGTCCCGAGAGTGCCGAACTGCGCCTTCCTTGCCCAGCCGTCCTCTTCACTGCGGCACGTGTGAGCTCCGCTCCGACTGAGGTCGCCCGCTGGCCCCCCGCCTCTGCTACCCGGCAGAACCCGCCCCGCCGGGCCGTCCCCCCTCCGCTGTCATTCGTCTCAGTCACCGCCCCGCGCAGCGCCCTCCCCTTTGCTCGCCGTGCGGACCCTTCCGACCTTACCCATTCTGGGTTTCTGTATGTAAGCAAACTAAAATGCAACAGTTTAAACTGCTTTCAAGAAAGACCCAGAAAAGATAGGATAAATGAAGTACTTAGTGGCACGGCAGTTAATTGAGGGTTGACGTTCACAGACATGGTCAAGAAATATCTGAGTATCTCCTGACCGATCTTCTCAGGCACAGTAGCAACTTTTAGATTTCGGTCCTCCTGCCTAGTTCAACTGACCTGAAAGCTTGGTTATTGAATTAGCAATACCATGACCACAAGTTCCTGTAGCTCCAAACTGGTTTTGCTTTGTGGTGGAAATACTGGTATTTTAATGGATTTCTTGCAGCTCATAACAAAAAGATAGTAGACATCTAGCTGGCTTGACACAAATCAGAGTAAAGTTGCTGTATAACTTACAGTAAGCCAATGCATTGTTAATGAACGTTCCTGACGTATGATGCCTCAGACTCCGTATAGATACTCAGAGCCATTAAGACCAAGGCAAATCTTTTAATATATCATTTTATAGTAATTCATAAAAAGAACATAATGGATATTTTGACTAGTAAGAAAGAATAAAGGAAAACTTTTGACTGGTGGGGTTTTTTTGTGGGGTTTTTTGTCTTTGAATTTTGAAACTCAGTGATTCAAAAGCTTGGCCCACTGGTCCTGAATTTTGAAGAGCACTATTGCTTTTTCTCTGATGGATCCGATGACTCCACAAACCATTAACCTTTTGTTAATCCTGTTAGGTGTAAGAACACAGGGTAATCAAAACCATATTCCAGTTATTTCTACCTCTCTGGTTTTTGTGGAACGCTCTGTGCCATTCTGTAGCAGTGACAATACTGAAATAGTGGCCCAAGGGCTAGTTTTGTACACAATTTCAGAAGACATGAGAAGCTGAAAGAGAGAATAAATTTAAACGGTCTTTATTCACATTAGTCTGCCAGCCTGGGTGTTAAGCATATATCTGAGCAGCTCCAGGGCTTCAAAGTAGAATTATAAAGATGGAAAAGTGCTAAAGGGCAAGAAAAGTCATGGAAGAACAATTTTTTCAACAATCCATAAAAATAGTAAGCTGCTAGTAGGGATGTCTGAGAATAATAAAAGTACTAGTCTTACTGAGACTAGCCCGCTCATTTTAGAAACAACAGCAACAACAACAAAATCCTTCATTTTTCAAGCTATCCTTTTTACAGTGCCTAAAACTTCCCGAGCTCTTTTCACACAACATCACTGGAGTTCTCCCTAGATCCTGTGGCTGTTCTTTTAGTCTATCTTCAAGTTAATTCTACAGCTGCAGGAGAGGTAGGTATCCTATCAGCCTTCACCTGCTGCTATATGATCTGTCATTTTATTGCCTCTTTGATGATTCTCTACAACTTTAATTGATTTTAAAAATAGAAGTGACAAAAATAGGTAAAAACCAAAAACATATCACCCATTGCTTTTCCCGTAAAGCATATTATAACTAATTTTCAAAGCAGACAGCAGCAATGCTCATGGAAGCAGTTCACACAGCAAATTCTGAGCCGGAGCCCACTTCTGCAACATGAACTGTTTAACAAAGGGCAAGATGGGGTTTCTGTTATTCGGCCACAAAGAGCTTGACTTAGCGAGGGAACCGGTTTCTGTAGTCTGCGCTATGCAGGAAGTCAGGAGGTATTTTTCCTTGTTGCAGAGTGTGGCACTCACTTCAGTGCATGTAAACAGTAGAGCCTGGAAGATCAATTATTTCATCTCCTTTTAAGAAATGAGACTGCTATAGTTCTTACAAATCCTATGTGCTTCCGTCAATGGGGATGGTGGAAACCTTTACATTCACACCTTTAAATTTAAATAGCCAGAAGCAATGGAAAATGATGGTTAAATTCAGTCTGCCTTTTCCTATTATTAGGCTACTTGTTCTTGATCTTTGTCTTCTAGGTCTGCCGTAATTCTCATTACACACAGGTAAGAGAGGAAGGTTTATAATGAGGAAAAGCCTGTGGCAAACAAAAAAGGGGGAGAAGGTGCTCTAAAGTATGTCTCAAATTAGCAAGAGGGGATAGTCTCTCCTTTTGTTTTTGGGAACAGTAATGTGGTAAATTGAAATTTGACTACAACTCCTTGAAAGTATTTCTCATCTTTCAGAACCGGATTTGCCCGATAACTGGCTGCCTATGTTGTCTTCTTGTAGCAAGGACTGCCTACACGGTACAGCCACAGTGAGAAGTCTACGACACTGGAACGTATAGCATAATGTACGGTGGGAACAGCATATATTACTAATAAACATATTCTCAAAGATTGAGTTTGACTAAGTGGGAGAATAATGCAGAAGAAAATGTTGATTTCCTTTTAATTGCATCAATAAGTTGCAGTGCTTGCTTACAAAATACTAGCACGAGATGGATGTGATTTGTTTTGTCTACGTTGAGAAGCAACCTTGGACTATCACTTCTAAGCCGACTATTAACTAGGAGGAACATTACAGCTTAGATGACGTTTACTAGCCTCAGAAGGCCTTGCAGGTAAGATAAATGCAGGGTTAGGAAAGATATTATTGCTTATGAGATCAAGTGGCTTTCTGCAAACATTATTGGACTTGGAGCTAAGAGACTTGACTGCTTTAGCTGCCTCGGGTACAAATTTCTGTTCTTGCTCAGTGTGCCACTGAGTTTACTTACCCTCTTTCCTTCCAATCAGTTGTTTGGTTTTTGTATTTATACCGTGATCTGGCCCCATAGCAAAACTAATCTTGATACAGGCCAGTTTGGGCTGTCAGCAAATAAGTACCTCTGTCATAATCTGTGAAGGGTGATCAAAATGCACCTGCCATAACCTACTATATATATGTAAGTTTTCTTGCTTCCTAGGTATGCCTGGGGTCTGGCAAAGACCTGGAGATGTAGGACTGTACGCGAGGTTCTCCCATGTTTCTCCAAATTCTCATTAACTTCTGTAGAATTTAAATAAAATAATGAAAAAAAATCTCACGTGCAATGGGAGATGCACATTTTTCTGGACCCCAGCTAATCTGACTAAATTCTCTGGCTAATATAATTCAGAATAGTATTGGTAGGCTTGTGAAATGCAGAGTTTAGACTTCGTTTCAGATGGATTTAACTTGGCTAGCTTTGAGACAGAACAAAACAGCAACAAAAATTACACACAATGTGAAGCAATGCTCAGAACTCTGTCAGCTTTCCCCAAGCATACTGCTTTGATTCACAAGGTCCTTAAGCCAAAAAGCTGCTAATATTATTATTATTATTCCTGCCACACAATGTACTTGTCTTTGGACAAGTGTGCAAAGTTCACATTATGCTCGATTCACTCAGGCGATGAGTACTGGTTGATATATAAAGGAACATTCACTTAACGACCGTGTTAGGGCCTTGAAAAAGTCCAGTGTGAAGGGGTGTTGGCTGCTTTCATACCAAAATAGGTATATTTGTGGTACTGTTAAGGAGTATGGTGCTAAATAATTCAGAATACTGTTGCTGTGCATCCTCAGAGAGAGCATTCCACTCCCTCCTCTAAGTGTGTGTTAGCTGCAGTAGCTATTTGGCAGATTGTGGAGGAAGTTGGGGAAGTAAGCAGTTATCATCTACATTCAAAATCTCACCAGGCCCCTCCATGTGCTCAAGTACCTGAAATTTCACTTGTAAAATAAAGTAGCACAATAGCAGGGAAATATTGTTCTCTGTTTGAGATCCTGCTAATGTATCGTATCGCTGAGCTATTTGGGAAGGGATGCTGTTTCTTGGTTGTCTGTAATTTACTAGTGCTTTTCCTTAAAGTCTCTGTAGATCGAGTAGATAGAGTAGTAGGCTGTTTCTGTCACGTGCTGCAGCAAGAAACTGAGCACATCAATTTTCTGGCATCAATGCTCTTCAACTGGCAGCTATGGAAAATGCCATCTTCTTTGGCACTTACCTTGTTACAGCTTTCAAAGTATGCTGAGACTTAGTGATCAGAGGTCATAGGATTAAAAATAAATGTTTAAAAGGCAAAGTTAAAAAACCCACAACAATTAAGAACTAGAGTAACAAGGCTTCACCATGTATTGAAATCACAGCAGCAAGGGCACCTGTTAGGTGGGGCATACGTACAAAGGTTTTTGTTAGTTAGAGTACTGCCTTTTGTACCGTGCGTGCAGAAAAAAGTAAGTGCAGTCGCTAGAAAATGGTAGACTCCCTATATTACTGGTTGAATATCAGGAACTGAAGACTTACATTTGTTCAAGATAGTAGATAGTTTATCACCATTAGCTGAGCCAGGACTTCTTCCCTTGATATATTTTCCTAAAGCACCATAGTTGAGAAGAACATATACTTCAAAAAAACCACGAGAAAAGACAATCTGAATAATATTTACTATGAACCTATCCTTTTAATTGATTGACTTATTTTTTTAGTGAATCTGAACCTCCAAATGCGGAGTATTTATGGACATGGGTGGATTTTCCCAAATGAACGGATTTCACCTGAGGGTAGCTTACAATCTGTTTTGATTACACCGTAGCCATACACGTGTGGTTAATCCCTGACGACAGGATATTATGTCTACTCTGTGTTTTGCTGAACGATGAATTTTAAGCAATAACGGAAGTATCATTCATCTTCTTATTAGTGGAAGTTTCAAGAATCAGGGCAACTTAGAAAAATTTCTCACAGGATTCTACAAATTCACAAATTATATAACCAAATAATTGCAGGCTGTATAGAATTTTATTGCTCTGTATCATAACACTCTCAGGGCTCTTCTTCCCAGAGCAACTCTAACACACTTCTTCAAATGTTCGTCTAAAAGCAGTTTATAATTTTTTGTCTATAAGAAGTTTGCTGTTTAGTCATTATCAGAATCAGTCCATTAAGAGCCATGTTTGGGTCTTTGTGCAGACTTATATCTGTCAAAAATGTAATTGGAAGGGTAGGCATAAAACTATTCACAAAATCATATGGATATTGATACACGTTCCAGTTTTCAAATAAAGAAAATATTTCCTGCATTAAACTGAAGAGTGATTGATTCAAAATTGTACATGATTCAGTCACTTTAATTGTGATTTAATTTGAGAGGGGCTTTACTGTTCGTTCAAAAGCTTCAGCAACCATTGTGTGTGTAAAACAAACAAAAAAGACAGATGAAGGTAAAAGGAGTTCAGTCAGGAAGGACGACCCGTGCTTCTCTATGTTGCATGACTTCATTTATGTAAGTCTTCGCGCAGTCTTTGTGCTCTCATCAGAATTTAGGTTTCTGAACTAGAACAAGTTGTTATAGCTCATTATGATGTACAAGTATATAATCTCTTTCCTGCTCTCTGAAAATTTCAATGTCTGCTGCATAAATCAACTTGCCTACACTTCAAGAATCGACAGGGTGTAAAAAGTCATACAAGATTGCCGATGTAAGAACACTGGCTGCTGGCTGGAGGTACTTTGCTTCGTAATGCCTGCGCCAAGCTAAAGACAGTTTGTCACAAAACTGTTGGGTGCCAAATCACGAAACCTTATTATACTGAGACAAATAGATTTTTGGGATGACAAAAATAAGTATGAGGTAGGTTTATGTTATTAGAGCCATTTCATAACAAGATGAAAAAAATGAAAATAGTATTTTCAATAAATTCTGCCTGAGGTAATTAATGCAACATAACGAAAGAAAATACTTTGTCTCATCAAGGTATATATCGAGTCCAGACCAATGAATGCATCAGTGAATTCATTGAAGGTTGAGTGAAAACCTAGTATGTGAGGAACTAGGAGGATAAAAAAAATACAGTTCTCATTTTTCCTGAAATTGAAATGCTGAGGAAATGTCATATTTGAAACTTCATTACTTAGTGCCTCTAGAAGGAGCTATGCTATCCTTACTGCCGTAGAAGTTCTTCAAATTGATGTTCTCATCAGCGAGTCTGGGTTTTTTTCTGACCTATCCTACCAAGCTACTGAAGCACAGCTCATATTAGCCATGACATTCCTCCTTCATTCAAGGACAGCTCAAGTTCATACATGCTCTCATACTATTATAAAAATGAGTATGTACATGATTCCATGTCACTGGATCTAGAAGGCATAAAATCAGCCATTGGTTCACTGAAAACGCTCACAGCCGATGCGTCTGGAGACCCCTTTGACAAGTTCTTGCCGCCACAGTGAAGGGAAGCATGGTTTAATTTTTTTTTTATTTTTTCTTCCTCTTCCTTGGGTCCTCTATAATGATCTCTGTCAAGGCTGACTTATCCATGGAGCCGTGTTGAAAAACAGGGATTTTTCTCCTTATTGCAGAGCAGTGTTTACACAGAGTGTAGGTCTTTTCTGCTCTTCTCCTCACTGGAGAGCAGGATGGGGGGGCACAAGGAGCTGGGAGGGTACACAGCCAGAGCAGCTGACCCCAACTGACTCCAGGGATGTTCCATGACCTATGGCATCATGCTTAGCCTGTAAAGTTGGGTGAAGAAGAAGGAAGGGGTGGGTGGGAACATTCGGAAGGATGGCATTTTTTTCTCTAAGTCACTCTTAAGTGTGATGGAGCCATGCTGTCTTCAGGATGGTTGAACCTGCCTGCCTGTGACAAGCAGAAAATTAATTCCTTGTTTTGTTCTCAAGTGAGCCTGGCTTTTGCTTTCTCTATTAAACTGTTTTTATGTCAGCCCATGAGTTTTCTTACTTTACCCTTCTAATTATCTCTCCCGTCCTGTTGGGGAGGTGCAAGCAGCTGCGTGAGGCTGAGCTGCTGGCTGAGGTTAAACTATGACGTATGGGCCAAAAGAGGCAAATGGATGTCTGAGAAGAAATCTCTGTGGAAACCAGAGTGCCAACGTGCAGAGAAGCCACGCTATGAAAAGCTAGCGTCCGCAAAGGAGACAGAGGAGTCCTGCCACTTTATTCAAGGAAAGGGAGAGAGTTCTCCGGGGCTTATCCCCATGGGGTCTCTCTCAATGTTTTGGAGAGTGTAACCTCCTTTTATCCTAAACTCCTGGCTGCATGTTGCCCTCTTTCTTTCTCCAGTGGCAGAGGAGCTAGGAAAGTGCAGCTTTTTCCAAAACGCCTACAAGATATTTCCCCTTGAACATGTATCGTCATTCTCCCACAAAATTCGGAAGTTCAGGCTGTCTGAGTTCTGCAGTAGACTTGTGTGGACCCATTTCTCCTATTACCTTAAAGTTGACTATCTGAGTCAAACTGTCTGTGTTCTGTAACAAACTTGCACGTCTTCAAGTTCATAGACATATTGAGACCCGATTTGAAGATATTGACACCCATTTCTCCTGAAGAGAGTCGTCTATAATGCCGATAGAGTTGTTTGTGAAGACATTAGCACCCATTTTTCCTATCACCAGGGAGGCTTAAAGTCCTGTCTGAATATTACACAGCGGTTTTCTTTCTTTTCCTGTGTAAGACCTCTCAGTTCCCATAGCTTTCTTTACTAATGCTCCTAGCACTCATTCTGTCTGTTCTCTTGCATTTCCCGACCCCCAATTATAACATAATGTATATATATAAATGCAATTAACATGCTACAAACTTTTGATAGAGATAAACTAATCAATAACCTGCTGACACATTGATTTCCCTGTTGACGTTTTACTGCCTTATTACAGCATTTTCTTCTTTTGAAGAATAACTTTCTCAACTTTAAGTTGGATATCTAGGAATAAAGAACAGCCTTGGAGATGACTTCATTACGAAGTTATTTAGTACCGTGCTTTCCAGAAATCACCTACATCCCCTTTCCCTCCCTGCATCCTCACATCGGTCTCTATTCTTTACCTTACTGGTTGTCGATCTGTGGTGTAGGGGGTAGAAATGTTATTTACATTGGAAGCTTGTGTACCGGCTTATGTTTAGCCGTATGTTTGTAATGATGTTCAGAAATGTATTTAATTTGCCTCAGTTTCACATTAACCGCACTGCCCGAGGATCTCCACAAATGTAATAATATGTGAAATGGTGAAGTCATATATCATCAAGGCTCTGGGCTGTGTGGAGGTGACGGTGGCAGAAAGCCCAAGACATTTGGGTATTTAAAATTCAGCAGTGGAGGATGTGAAGGCAATAGAGCCTTTGCTGCTCTACCTGCCCGCAGTGCCCTGGCTGGGAGTGGCTTCATGGCTCACTACCGGCGTCTCAAGGGCGATATCTAAATTATCGGCTAGCTCTCTTTTGTCCTGTGGAGCACAAGAAATAAAAAAAAACAGACTTTGGAGAAACTTACAGAAGAATTTACCCAAAATGTTGTGTGGAAGCACAGCCCCAAGACGACGGCTTTAGCTGCGGGAGGATGTTCGTGTGGGGCTGGCGGTAGCGCTGGAAGCCTCCCCTACATCTGCCGGCCGGGGCCAAGAGTCCTCATGAGCTCACAACTGCTTTCCCATGACGTTTCGTGGAAGTTTTCCAAAGCTGGGGACTTTTGCATCTGAAAAGACCTGAAACTGAGTGAGGCGACTGGGTCGAAGTGAGGGGGCAGCAAAACGTTCGGTGCCTGACGGCTCAGCGCAGGGGGTGATAGTCCCAGCACGAGCTGATGAGGGTGGTAATTTTGTCCCCAAGTCACTTTTTCCGTGCCAAAACCCTTTTCTTTGGAGGTAAAATGATGCTCCGAAAAGCCTCCCTGTACAATGCTCCGCGGCTCTGTGCCTGAGAAGGAGGAGGTGAGCGGCGGCGTGGGAAGGGGAGGAGCGGGAAGCAGTGCGGGGGTGCCCGCGGGAGGCGGGGATGGGGAGCAGGGGGGTGCTCCCAGTTGGGAGGGACAGATAGTCGTGAGTCTCACAGCCAGGTGAGCTATTTGCAAAGCCCTGAGTTTTGCTTCAGGGGTGTAAGTTTTCCTGTAAAGCAGTGTACTGCTCCCTGACTGAAAGGTAGACCGCTGTTCCCAGAAGTGCAAAGCTGTTTGCTGCGCCTGTCCCTCAGTAAAGGCGGTGCTCGGTTGTTGCCGCTCTGAGGTGATGGCTGGCTCCAGGTGGCTTTGTTAGAGACAAGGCTGATCAAGTAATTTAACGGGTGAACAGAAACCTGAGGTAAGCCTCGTGACGGGGGCAAGCAAACAGTGCATTTGGGGGGTTGTTTGAAAACATCGGAGACGAGGCCAGCATGAATTAAACCTAAAGATGCTCGACTCTGCCCAGCACTCAGATGGGGTTTGAGATGTCTCCGCTTTGCTGCTGGACGCATCGAGTCTTTTTGTTCAGAGTATTTGCGACACGCAGCAGTAACTGGTTGAACGGGAGAAGCCAGAGCTGTGGTTGTTGCTAGGGGATAACTCCCAGTACAGTAGGGGAGTGAGCACCGCAGCGGCATGACGTGAGGCAGTGGACGAAAAGTGAAATGTGGGGTTGCACAGAGGGGTGAGCCCGAGCCCTGCCGACTCCGGAAGGTCGGCTGGCACATCCCTGTGTGCTGAGCAAATCACTATCGGAGCAGCGTCTAAGCTGGTAGAGTTAAAAGAAAGATTTTTTTTTTTCCTCTGGGTGCAGTTTTGTTTTCCTACTTCTAGCAGGTTTTGCGAAGGAATGCTATGCAGCCTTCTACACGTGACCGTGTGACAACGGCGATGGTAGAATATAAAAAAAGGTGTTATTTTCTGTTTTTCTCGGCCTGACGGGAGCAAAATTGACAATTTTATTAAAATCACCTGGAAAAGGGCACCAAGAAGAGGGTCTTTAAACCGCAGCTTCTTTTATTTGCAGCAGCCTGTGACTCCAGGCATCTCTTGCTGCATTCCCAGTGCCCAGGGTGGCAGCCCGCACAGCCTGGGGAGGCGAACCCTCCCTCCTCGCCTGTCTGGCTGAGGTGCTGCTGTGCTTAGCAGCTTCCATCAGGGTACCTCGTCAGGTTTGTGCAGTCCCGGCCGAGAGGCTGACAGGGAGAGTTGTACCTTTAACTAAAAAGGGATGTGCATTGCTCCACTGCAATCCTTCCTAGTAGATTCAGAGTAGCGAACCTCGGTGCAGAGCCTGGGGCTCCGTGCATGAGAGCAGAGTTCTGCACTGCACAACCAGTCCTATCAACTTCGTAAAGGACTCACTTTTTAATTTTTTTTTTTATTCCTGAACTCTGTAAGAGAGAAGAGTCTTTCTATCCATCTGAACCATGAGTGGCTGTTCAAAGAGATGCAAGCATGGGATTGTCAAATTTGCCCAGACTATTTTTAAACTCATCTCGGGTACTCTCAGCAAAGGTAAGGGAAAACATTTTAGTTCATACGATTCTTCTGTTCTGTTAGGTTTGTGGGGGGAGTTTTGTAGGCTTGAAAAAGGTTTCTGATTGGGTTTATTATTTGTCTCTTCAGAGGTGTTCTCGTTTATTTCTGGGAATTGGCTGCTCTGAAAGAAGTTGCTATGTGCAGTGAAGATTGGAGTTGTGCTGGAAAGCTTTATGTAATTATTTCTACCTTGTGTAGTTTGTAACCTGTATTTATCAATCTGCCCTGGCCGGCAACTGTAGTGAGCTATTTCAATGTGTTCAGAGATGTGTTGGTGAAAACAATTGACGTGCAGACTAAAAAATTTAAAGACTTCCTGTCAGTAATGGATATTTCTCCGTGTCATTTTATGCTTTACTGTCTCTGTTAATTTGAAGCATGTGTGTACCTTGCTTCAAAATCTAGGTCATTGCTTACTGCATACATTTGAAATACCTTTTCCTTATTCAAGTTTTACTTGTCACTTACACCCTCTGTGCACTCCCGTGTGCAAGTGAAGGAGTACCAAGCTTATTTATGCTGTCCTCTTTACTAAATCAGACAACAAACAAAATAAACTCTCTCTTCTTCTTTGTAGTCTAGTAGTTCCTCTGTTGCTGCACTCAGGTAAGTTATGTTATTTTTGTTGGCCGTTCCTTTCATCACACTTCTCAGCACACCTCTGGCAGCAATTTATGTGAGTATCGGTGATCTCTGTGAAAGTCCTGACAACAGTAAATAATACTATACTTGAATGCTGCTTTCCTGTTGAAATGTGGTCAGTTCTTAGGTGAGAGTCAGACTTCTCCAAGTTTTGTGTGTTTAGTGGGGTGGGGGGTGTGGTTTTGAGAATTGATAGTAGAGCTCAAGCTAAATTACTAGCAGAGATATTTGTATAAGGCTGAAAAGTCTCTGTTATGATGCAATTTTTAAAAATACAAAATCAACCTCTTTTTAATGCAGTCATAGACAAGGAGCAAAAACAGAAAAAGTTACTTTTCATATAAGTTCAGAATTCTTGGAGGTGTGTGGCTGTGTTGGCTGTCTGGAGTATATGCATATGCTCTATTATGAATTTTAATGTTTAAGTTTTTTCTTAGGATGAACTAAAACAGGCTTAGGTAACTTTTAAAATAGCAAATGGAAAAGTGCCAAGAACTGTTAAGAGAAGTTACTTTTTGCAGAAACTGGGAAAATTTATTCAATCTGTCTCTCTAGAAAAGAAATGTAGTTCTTAGATAGCTTTCTCATATTAACCATACTGGCTTGCAAAAGAAATCTGCACCAGAAAAATGTCTCCTTCATGTTGAGAATACTGTACAGGTTGGTTGCTTTTAAAAACAAGGTTGGTTTAAAATTACATTTGAGTCTACTTCTTCTTCCACTTTCCTCCATATCATCCATATTCTGCCAAACACCAGCAGAGGAAAGAATAGAATATTGTAAAAGTCTGTCATAAAAAAGAGCTGACAGATGTTGGTTATAATTCATTATTAATGCCAAGATGTCTCTCTTACTATTAAAAACAACTGAGAAAAGCAATTTACTTGTCATGCACACTAGAAGAAGTAGTAGTGCTGTCTGCAAGATCTTGTCTTCTATGGCATATCAGTATGGTAAATTTGGTGTACTTTATTTGTGCTTTTTTTCATGAGATAATGGTATACAGGGTGTATGCTATTATAGTCACAAGTGATGGATGGTAAAATTGGTGCTATTCGTTTGAGCTCCACTGAAGGCAAGAGGAAACTTGTGTTCTGGTCATGTTCCCCCACATGTTCATTTAGAGCAGCTCATCTGATGGGGTGCTTTCAGGCAGCCCTTGTTTTTCTTGACATAATAAATACAATAATAAAATGAGACTGCCAGAGTTGCCTTTGCTTTGGCAATAGGATAGATGAAAATTTGACTCTGACAACAGAATAGCACTGTATGAAGAGCTAGAAATTACAGTATAAAATGTCTAAGGCCTCTTTGCCATGCCCCCTGCCGCCTTCTGAAATGTGCCAGCATTGCACTATCGTAGTCATTGCAGGCAATGCGATGGTGTCGTACAGTTTTACCCATCTCTTTCCCATGCCGGTGTCTCACTTCAAGCTGTTTGGATGAGATAAGAGCGTCTTCTTAAGTTTCAAAGAATTTAAAAGTCTAACAAACTTCCTTATTTTCCCATTCATCTTATTTTTTTGAAATGAGAGAACCGTATCCAGGAAGGAATAAACCACGTGAATTAGTTTGTTGCACAGGCATCAAAGACCTGCTATAATTAGAATAAATGTTTCCAGATTGTTACCTATGAAAATCATAGCTAGAAAGAAAGTGATTAGAAAAAATATTGCTCAGGATTGTTGAATTTAAAGAAAAGTGTTGATGTTTGTATGTTCATCCCAGACCTTATTGTTTAGTATTTCTTTTAGTAAAACTTCTGCACGTAAAGCCAAGAAATAGAAACTTGTATATCGCTATTATTAGTTTCTTTAACTTACACCATATATATGCTTTTGCATATTGAAATATTATCACCTGTGTTTTTCGTCCCACTCCTGCCTCATTTCTTTCATACTGTTTAATGTGAGATTTTATTTTTACTCTAAATACCTTTTACAAGGAAAATCCTTTACTAGGCACAAGTTTCACTCTCTTCTTATGCTGTGCTTTTCTGTGGGTTATTGCAGTTGGAGATACTCCACAGTTCAACTGACATATAATCCTTAGCTGTGCTCTCTGGTTTCTGCTTGTTTTAATATTAGCCTTGGTTATTTACAATAGTAAAATGAAACTGATTGCAGCTATGAAGTCCTTCCTTTTGCAGTAAGGTGTGAGGAGACGACAGCCTCTCCCTGCGGTGGGCGGTAAGGAAAGAGGCACACCTGATACCACTGTGCAGCCTCCAGCTTGGTTGGTATGTCCAGATTTACATCTGCAACAAGTCTATGAGGCTGCAAGCCAAGAATTTCATAGCTAGTACTTCTGCAAGCTGGGCTAGCAAATTTTGTCAGCTTCCTTCTTAGCATGTTCTTATTTGGAAAGTCTTAGTACCAGAGCAGACTGTGTGAGAGAAGGTGTCTTCTACCAAGAGCTTTGCATAGTGAGATGTATATGTTGAAGAAAGCATGTCTGGAGAAGCAAGCCCCATTTTGCTACCAGGACAGTGCATTAGCTTCAACAAGTATCCAACCTGTTAGCTTACTTTTCAAGCTGTTACCGCACTCCTGCCTCAGCTTTTTATGGATGAACAAAACAGGATCTCTTCCCTTCCCATCCCATTTGGTTGCCCAAACCATTTGTACCTGTGCCAGCTGAACTTTCACTTTCTTCCTTGTGGACGTAGTTCTCCTGTATCAACTTTTGGGGTCAGCTTTTGCTGATCATACTGAAAAGCAAACTCTGACACTGTTCCGTTAGTAAGTTGGAGAACGCACATACTGGGTTAATATTTCAGCCTTTCTTACAACAAACAGTACAGAATTGTACAACATTAATGAGAATAATTAAACTGTAATGTCATTAATTTAAATTTGTATCTAAGCCCTGAAACTTCTCTGTGAACGATAGCTCCTAGCAGTTCGTCAACTGTGAGGTGAAAAAACTTGTACCAGTTGTGTCCCAAATGACAATCAAATACAGCATGCAGGAAGTAGCCTGTGTTCCACCTGTGCCTGGTTGCAATTTGAAATTTCCCTGAGAGAAAGTTATTTTCAGAGAACAGAGAATTTCTCTCTTCATGAGTCTGAGCATTCCTAGAAGTCTTGGCTCTGGAAACAAACTTATCTCTTTTGTGAAATATCTTGGTGTTAGGCATGTAAACTTCTGCAGTTACTTTGGCTTGCTGTATTTATTAAGATATCACAGATGTATTTTACTTGTGGTTTGAGAATGGTGTTTCTCAATTTAGTGTTCCTATTGAAACACTCCAAACCCCATGTTGCTTGCTCGATCCCCTCTTTTCTTCCCCGCTTTGATGGTCTGGAGAGGAGAACTGGAGGCACAAAGTGCAAAGATCATGGGTTCAGATAAGAACAATTTACTGGAAACAGCAATGAAAAGACAACGAACAGTTACAGCAACAATACAAAAGAGTGTACAAGAAATGATTTGCACCCGAATTCTCACCCCCAACAATACCTGACGGTTCCCTCTGCCCTACCCGAGCTGGCAGCCAGCCCTTCCCCCTTTCCCAGAAAATGAGGTGAGGTGCTGTAGAATAACCTCTGGCCATGGCCCCTCCTGGCTACTACAGAAATTACCTCTGCCCTGGCCAGAACCAAGACACTGTTTCATAATAACATTCTTTATATCATAACTTCTTTTTTTGTATCAGTTTTATAATCTATGGAAATGGCAGCCAGATAGCCTTCCTTGAGTGGCACACTTGTCTCAAATAAGTCAAGGCTAAGATTTGAGTTAAATAGAAAAACGTACTTCTAGTATAAGCTTCTCTACCATACACTGTATTTTATGCATCTATTTCTTTATATACAATTGGTGTCAGATGATTAGCATGTACATTTTGTCAAGTCTGTGTATGTGTATTTTTGTTTTGAGGGGCTTTCTCCCTTCTCTTTCTCAAAGGCAGAGAGATCCGTGATAAAAAAAAAAATCTTTTTGCATCATAACAAAGCTCCTTTTCTCAACAGACAAGAAGAGTATGCCATGTCTATATACTGTACAAGAGTATAAAGAGTGTGTCTACCAGTGATGATGTATATGGATCTGGCACCAACTGATCTCAACCAGATAGAAAATTAGCACCCCATCTCAAATGGAGAAGAAGAGTTTAGTAGCAAAGGTGAATTGTAGATTTGTAAAGCAGCTGCACCTCCTAAAGCCCAAGGAAACAGTAGATTATAACGAAGTCTGTGTGCTTATGAGGTATTTTCAGGCATTCCTGGGAATCAGTTTTATATTTTGTCCTCGTCTTACGGATTGCCATCCGGAGCAGTTGCTATTCAATTTTTTGGAATGCCTGCCCTTGACACCTGCTACATTGAGTCACAAAATGCCAATAAGATTGGCAGAACAAATGCAACTTAACATCTCACAACAATCTATGCTAGGTATTTTTTTTTTACTGCCAAGCAGAAAGAACAGAAACATACTGACTAATTTTTACCAGAACAATAATCAGACATCCACCAGTAAACATGAGTGTAGGCCAGAGGAAAGCAAAGAGGAGGCCTTTTGAGGGATAAAGTCTGCTTAAAATGACACTGGTCTGTGTTCCTCCTGGGTCATAGTAACAAGGGAAAGTCTGGTATTTTTTGAAATTGCTCGCAATGGTTTCTATTCGTGCTTTAACTTCTTTAGAGTTCTCCCCCTTGTCTGGGACGTATGAGCACTGAAATAAGAAATCAAGGTGATAGATTATAACAAATACTCTAGTACAAAGTTTGTAGTTAAATCAGATTGAGTGAAAAAATCACACGACTACTGCCAAAATCTTCTGCAGTTTGGCATCCCTGAAGATTGTCTTGATTTCATTGTGTCCATTTGCCATGCCATGCTTCCCTCATGCCATGCCATGTTTCCATCAGTATGTCTATGCCCCTAGTCTGCAGATTTACAGATTGGAGTTATGTTGTTGGAAACCGATAACACACATTCTCAAAAAACCCCCGCAGTCTTTGAGACTGTTGCTCCTTTGTTACGCTGCTAAGCTTCAGTTCCTAACAGAGCTTCTAGGCACTGCCACGACAGGAAAGTGTTAGTAGTGCAGAAATTCATGCTGGCTTGTCAGTGTGCCGGAGAATGAAGTTGCTTCACTGCACACCTCTGATTGTAACTAGTAGAAAAATACAGCAAACATGGCTGTTGGAGGCTTCCTACTTGTCCTTGTAAAACAGAACTATTTTGACCTGTAGTAATAATGCAGAGTTATTTAGTCTTCAGTGGAAATAGTCTTTGAAGCAGTAATTTATTTTTTTGTTTTTCATAACCTTTTTTTTACTCTGTATAATGCTTGAACTAAACTGGAACTTGGCCAAGGCAAAAGCAGGGATGGTTCCTGATGTGAAAATTTTACTTGCATTAATGCAAGTAGGTAGGACACCAACAAATTGCCTCCCCTTGTAGTGAACAAGACTCTTGTTTCCATCTATGGTTGGTAATTTTCTTCTTTGCTTCTTCATTGCCTGTAGCTTTCCCTGAGACAGTCACTGTAAAGATAGGCATTAGCTAGAAAAATTCTCTTCAGCTGAAGTGTTTCATGCTATTAGGTTTGCACTGTCTGTAGCTCTGATCTATATAAATTCTTTGACCTTATAATCTGAGTGTGTTTGTTTTGGATTCTGAAAGCACTTCCATCTTGGGCATCCAAGATCTGAATTTTCATGTAAGAGAGTTGTTGAGGTGCAAGAACACCTCTGAAATACTCGTGGGTTTGGAATTGGACTGAACCTGACCTTCCTTGGGATAGGGTACCTGAAGGAGTGCTTTTTGTTCTGGGGGAGCAAGCTTGAAAATACTGAGCACTCTGCTGATTACCAAGCAGAAAAACTGGTGGGAACAAAAGGATATGACCTTTTGTTTTCCACTTCCCTAATCTTTCACAGATCTCTAACGCCAAATGAATATTGTGCACCCTCATTTCTGTTCCGCCTATGGGAGCACTCGTCCTCGGGGGAAGAGATCCATAGAATGACTAACCAAAGGACCTCTATCACAATACTCAGTATCTCTGCCTTATGCAGGTGCTTCCAACAGTGCCACTGGCCTCTCCACGAGTCCAGGAAACTGCTGTAGACCGAAACAAGGAAAAATGGGTTTTCTGTGTGATAATTGTCCAAAATCAGTGATTTGTTTCTTCTGTCTAAAATGTTCATCATGTTGCCATTTTCTTCTTCTTTATTCCCTGTTTCATAATATGCACCTAAAATGCAAGTAAAACTGGGATTTGTGCTCTTACTTTGGATGGTTTTAAACCTGTTGTCTCTCATGTGTTAATTTGACAAGGCACCGAGCAAGCCACAGCTTATAAACCATTTTTTTACAATGGGTCTTCAACTGGGAGACTTAGATATTTGAAAATGTTCATAAATGTTGTATATTCATGTTGGTGTAATTCCTTAAAAAGTATTAACTTAATGTTTAATGTAATGTTTAAAATAAAATCCAAAACTGTGTAATTTCTGGAACGTTCCAAAATTGCCTTGGTCTTTGCCCAGACATTGACATGCAAAAGATAAGTAACTCGTGCTGTTACTGCGCTGCTTAGTTTGAAAACTGTAAGCCCTTCTCCTCAAAAGTGTTAGTAGCAGAGAATGAGCATGCAATCTGTGTTGCAAGTACCTTAGGATTTCTTTCCAGTGTATCTTCAGTCTGGTAGAGCATAACCTCCTGTCCTGAGGCTGTCAGATTAACCCATACCTGCAGACATGGATAAGGAAAGATTTCCTCGTCCTCTGAGCCTTCGCTGTTTGGGCAGAAAACTTTGTCCTTGATGTTGGCTTTGAGTACCTTGCACACAGTCTCTGTTGTCCAAACACTACAAAAACAAAAGGTATTTCTTTGAAGCGTCTTTTGCGAGTTGTGTGTGCAAATACATCTGTATGTGGTGGCTTGGCTGGAGTTCACAGCTCCATCCTGCTGGGGTGAACTGTGCCCACCCTGAATCTCTGGCTGCACCTGGAGAAGGGCTGCCATAGCGAGTAAGTCCAAGAAAGCATTTTTGTTGTTGCTGTTGTTTTTTATGCATTCTGTGGTTTTCGGTTAGATTCTGACCTCCCTATCTATAACTGGCTTTGTGTTATTTAAGAGAGAAAAATTGCCATGGATTTTAAAGTTTGGTAGTAAATACTTGGAATGCAGTACACTTTATCTCTCAGAAATATTTTGACTGATTTCCTTCAGTGTGCCTTAGAACTCAGATCAGTACCCATGTTTTTCCCCACTTCTCTTTTTCCTTATTGCATGGGCCTCTTGCATAAATAAGTAGGATTTCTTCTGGAAAAAGTTAGTTTTAGCTTTTGCTTATCTATTTTTCTCAGGAGCTACTTTTCTATTGCTGATAACAGAGTAAACTTTTGCTCACAGTGTTACACTTTTGGTGGCAAAAATGTCAAAAAAAAGTCTCACTCCGGTTCTTCTGAAATTAATCTTGTTACATGTATCCATCTTTTGTAATGTAATCTGGAGGCAGGAAAATAAATTAAATATATGTGAATTAGTCTGTTTTAAAGAGAATGGTTTTCAAATAGTTTTGAGATTAAAGGTACTTTAGCAAGAAAAATGAGATGGATGTCCTTGCTTTCTCTGTCATAATCTTGAAATATGAACAAGTGAGCTGCGCTCTTTGTCTCGTTTCTTTGATATTTTGCAAATTGATTTTGTGTGTGTAGGCAGAACTTGCAAAATTAAATAAAAGTGTGGGTATTAGTAACTCCTGCAGCATTCATTATGTTCTGAAATATTTGCTGTGGCACACTGGGCTGTTGAAGGTGCTAGTTTCTTACGATGGTGAATCTGGAAGTAAGATACAGATTCTTGAGTGGACAACTTTACCATGACTTCTGTTGCCCAAGTTTTATTAAACACAACACTCTCCTGCACCTGAAGAAGCTTTTTTGAACTGTTCTTATTTATGCAAGGCTCGGTCTTTCATTGTCAAGCTTTACTAAGTGTGGTTGGCTTTTTGATTTTACAGTAAATGTTTCAATTTAGTCTGTTTTGTTTATCTCTGAGGAGAATAATTTCCTCTTTTTTGTGCTCACTTGTAAGTGCCTGATGAATTCTTGGCACAATTTTTTTTTCCTCTTCTGTCCTAAATCCTTATGAGCTCTTTGAGAGCACTTTGTTTATTGTACAATGTACTTATGTATATTTTATCACTGTTTTAATTATTGTATATGATGCTAGCAGGAGAAAGAACGGCTTTGTTTCATAAACAAATGGCTCTTATTACCTCTTAGTGTAAAATGGCACAATGGTGATCCCAATAAAAAAGTACATCATCATGGAGCACGCAACCATTCCCAGGCCCAGGCAGAGGGCTCTCGTCTCGCCTCGCTTTTGTGCGGTCACCAACTTCTTTCCCAGCATGATTCAGAGCTGCGAAACTTGAACAACTTCTTTTTGATGTAAAATAATATACAGAAAAGAGAGGTAAAACATGGCTGTTATTGTAGTTGTGTAACAAGTTTCAGAAATACAATCAATGGAGGAACAGACCCATTTTTCAAAAGCTAGAACTAAAAAAAACTGAACCAAACTTGCTGTGGTTTTTGTTATTATTAGATTGCTCTTTTAAAATTTATCGCGTAGTACTGTAGGAAGGGTGTGTGTGTAAGCTAGGAGAACGAGTAGGAAAACCTGATAACTTTTGGGGAGAATTCTGTTAACAGTCCAATTTTCCTCAGCCCTAATTCAGTCTATTTTATGTTGCTGCTTCTCTGAAGTAAAAGTTGTTTTGCTGTATATTGGTAAAGGCTACATGAAGGGAAAACCCTCCCAGAGTGAAATCCTTTTTACATTATGCCTTTTCTTTTGGAATAGTTTTAAATGGGATTGTCTTATTTCAAAAGAACTGAAATAATTAAAAATTTACCATTTGAGATTTCTGACTTCTGCGTGTTTGCTTGGCCTTGTCCATTCAGAGATGTTCCAAACCTGATGTCCAAAGAGTGTTGATGTAACGCTGGGGAACTAACTCTTGGGCAGCACTGTCTGAACCTGAGCTGAGAACTGACTGGCATTAGCCCCCCCACTCTCTTGACAAAGAGCATTTTAAATGATCCACCATAAATTATCCATAATGTTTTGTTAAAGAGAACCTGAAAATTGTTGCCATGTATCCATATGCCATCAAACCCTTGTGAGTGACATATAGTTTTCTATAGAAATAGCCCAGAACTTTCACCGCAAGTTCAACTCATCACCAGTATCTGCTGCACTGACAGCTGTGATTGCAAGTTTGTGGGGTTTTGTTTTTTCATGAAAACATGAAACGAGTTATTTTTATGGCAAATGACGAGACTGGCAAGATTTGTGTGGGCTTTTTGGGGATAAGAGACTAAAGCAGAGCAGAAGGAAAGGAAAATGTTACATTCATGCAGAATCAGTTTTCAGTTCTGTTCTCCTGCACAAGGCAATGGAGCACAGCTTTAGGCAGTGCATTTTCAGGATTTTAGTTTCAGGTGTGTGCAACTAATTAGTGTTTATCCCTATTGGCTGGCCTTCAGGATGGCATAGCTCCTGCCTAAATGCACCTGTGTTCAGACTTAAATTTATATAGAGTGTAAGACAAGCACAAACCAAAGTTGGCAAATAAGCTCTTCAGGTTATCTGTGAGCAGATGGTCTCCAGCTGCTACAGGTTGGCAGAGTTGTGGTGTGACTGCAAGCAGGGGACCATGCTGAATTTGGTGAAAGATGGGATAGCCTTCAAAGCTGTGAGCATCAGCTCTTAAAGGAACAAATGGAAATATATTCTGAATGTTCCCTCCTTTCCTGCTGCTTCTGGTTTTCACTGGTGAAAGCACCTCACTTTGACTGTTTAATGATCAAAGGTGTTTGAAAATTAACGTGTTGCTGTTTTTAGACTGCTATAATACCTGAATGTTAGTTCTATTAGCAATAAAAGTATAGATGTCTGTGGACAGTAAAACAGCTTTGGTCATTTAGTGTAACTTGGGGTTAGTTGCAGATTTCAAATATATATTTTGAAGTTGGTAATACACAATATCATCAAAGTGGAAGGCTGTTTTTAGCTGTCCCTAGAAACAAAAAGAGTTATTTTTAGAATATTGAATTTTGTCCACTTCCATATTTAATTCCACTTTAAATAAAACATCCACATCCACTGTGAATTTTGTATACAGCATTTTGAGAGAAGTTGTTTTTCTGATGATCACGTATGATTCACTGGCATTGTAAGAAGCATCTCAATTTGAAAATTGCCATGGATGATCTTACCCTGTTTACTGCCATTTGAATTTAACAGAGAATGTGAGCTAATGCCCTTAAGTAAGGCTGTATTGTGTTTTGCTTGGTCAGTGGGGAAAGTGGAATAAAGGAACATTATCGGCCCTAGAGCAGCGGCCCTGAGACCATATAGTACTGGAGTAGCAGGTCCTTACAGCACAGTGGGGAGATAATGATAGATGAGTGAGAACTCATGTTATTATCAAGAAATTATTACATACAGTAAAAACGGTTAATTTTTATTTTTCTATGAGAAATTGATAAAATGAAAGACGGGTACTGCCCCTGTGTCTCGTGGAAAACTAGTGGCCTAGAGATGTTTACATATTGGATTTTGATGATCCATAATATTTACAGAGCTGTCCCATTTACACTGAGAAGCAGTAGGGTCATCAACTCCCTTGTTACATGGAAAACAAGAACTGTGGGACTGTTAATCAAAGAATTAAAAAGAAATTTAATTGCCCCAAAAGTCTGCTTGAATGCCAGCCACATATGGAGCAGAAGTACCACAAAACTCATCCTTCAAATAATCTAAAACTAGCAGACCATCTCTTTAAGAAGCAAAAGAAACTTGTGTGTGTAAATTGGAAATTTTTCTCAAGTGGCCCAGAGGTTAAATGCAGTGTTGTTCCCCATCTTGACACCAGACAGACTGCCTGACCCTGGCTCTCTGCAAGGGCTGCTAAGTGATGCCGTTTGCCTTTGCTCCCCCAGTTCAGACAACTGCTCCACCCCAAAGAGAATAAGGACACATAAATTATGCAGAGAATGTTAACAAGAAAGGTTCATCTAAAAATATCACCCTGAGGGCTTCTATAGACATAAAAAATAACCAGCCAAATCTTCAGGCAGAGTAAACAGGGGTGCTTACATCATTGTGTTGCTGTAGCAAATTAGCTGTAAATGTGGTCCCTAAAACCGAAATACACATTTTCTGGTGCATTTTTTTTTCTGCTTTCAAATGCAGAAGATCAGAAAAATCTGTAACACTATTTCACGCATGTGCAGAAGAATTTAAGAGGAAACATAGGACTGCATTTTTTTTTCTTTCTAACATGAACATTCCCATGTACTTCTACTGAAAATCCTTAATTTTCTGGCTCTCAAGACAAAGCAAAGTTGCATACATGTAGAAAAACATATTTACTTGGAATTTCTACATTGTTTTAAAGGTTAATTTTTTCAGATTGAAAGAATCTTCTGTCTCCTTGCTCTGTGTATGTATATTAGAAGGAGCATTGAAATAGCTGATTTAGTGTTTCTCCTGACAAAATTGTTAAATCTTTTAAAATTAAGCACTGCAGAAGACTTCCTTGGCTCAGGAAGTCTGAGCAAAATTGAATTGGGAGATGTTGAAGGGTACAAAGCAAGGCTTAGTCCAGCCTTCAAGAGAAAATTTAAATGTATTTTTGTACTGCAGATTTTGTGCAGTGGTTCCACACTTATTAGGAATGTATGAGTTGCAAATGTTTTCATAATGTTCCCTCTGCCTAATCTTCTTCAATCCAGTTAAATTATACAGTACATTAGCTGTTCAATTTCAGTGTATAGTAATTGCATTCATAGCTGCTAGTGATAATCTTAGGAATGCCATCCACTCAGGTTTGGAATAGTCCCCTGTTTTGATTAGAGAGATATTTGATACTTGGCGGGAAGCCTCTACCTCCTCCTACTCTTCCATCTTTTGGGGAGTTTCCAGCGGTGTGACCTCTGTGAGTTCACTTGCGACCTCTCTCTCAAGCTATTCCAGACTGCTCTTAATTTGGGTAAGGTATGAGTAGAACTGATGAATTTATCTTGCTTGCAGAAGAAAGGCTGCTAAATTCCTCTCTTGAATTTAAGTTGGGAATAAATATTAACAGTGAGGTAGTGTTGTGGTTTTTTAGTTTGGTTTTTCTTTGGGCTGATTTATCTCACACTACATGGTGAATCTCCACTGAACATCTCTATTGTTTTCAGATGAGCATTATGTTCTAACACAACATCATACCAAGAAGAGGGATGCAAGTTGTCCACATCTTTAAGGTGATGAGGACTTTTTAAACAGGCCTGTACCCTTTGGATTCTACTGCTTCTACATGCAAAATAGCCATTTGTTTTCTCCTGTCAAATGCAAACTTAAGTACCCTTGTTTTCTTCTCAAAATACCTTGTATAAACAAAATAAAAATTACCAGCTTTGCTGGGTTTGTAAGAGGAGCATAATATTTGGTGACAGTTTATTGGCTAAATGATTTTTGTGAGAACCAGTAGGCAAAAGTTTTAGATTTATAAATATGAGCTCTGTATTGCTTATGTTACCGGTAAAGCTCATTTTTACATACTTACTACTGTCTCTGGGTAGAGTTAATTGGATCATTCTCACTTGCTTAACTGTGTTTCCGTGGGTATATCAACACTGCTTAGGTTCTTCCTTTCTGTTTCAATCCTATGCTCACCATTTTCTCATCTGCTGCCCCACCACTTACAACAAACCAGTCAAAACTACATTTGTGTTAGCACTTTCTTTCCCTTTCCCCGCCCTCGATTTCATCCTCTAGCAGTTACAGGCACTTTTTGCTGGTACTGGGGGAGTACTGTGGCCGGGGCATACCAGTTTTTTTCATTACTCAATAAGCCTTCTGTGCATCTGGAACCACAAATACTGTACTGTACAGAACAAGGCGATGCTGAGCCTCAGTGGAAGAGGGCACAGGAAAGCTTCTCATACAGTTGTCTTGGAAACCCAAAACAGCAATATTTTGACTGTTTAACATGATACAACTATGTTTATTTTATGAAATATGCTGTTTCATTTTGCTTTATTACTGGACTGTTTACCTGATGTACCACTAGAGTAAATTAAAGAAGTTAGCTTTTTTTTTTGGTCTGTTTTGGAAAACATATGCAATTTTTAAAGACTAATTCTGTTAACTTTTAAACATTGTGGTTCTTAAAAAAAGCAAAAATGGGGGAAAAAGAGACAGAAGTTACTTGCTCAGCTCTTAGTTCAGCTGTTCTGAAATCTTTCCGGAGTATTTTATCCTTTGATTCTATGCTGTAGAGGGCTGCACAGAAGGAATCAGTTTAAGAGTAGATTTCTGGGGAGCCTTCAAGGGTTCACCTGCCTGGGTGATCTCTAACTTTGGGGTAGGTAAGTACAACCTCTGAAGTAATGCTGAACACCCAAAGCCATGAAATTTCTAAGAGTAAAGGTATAGTCATCATTAAAAGCAATAAGAACAATGGTCTTATATGAGCTACAGACTATTAATTTTTGAAAATATTATTCCTACTTTTGCTAACAGGTAAGAATGATCAGGCTGCATCCAGTTACAAAAGAGAGAACAACTCAGTCTGCCTGCTATAGAAAAGTTATCTGCACTGTCTTCCATAGTGGTGCAGATATAGAAAGCCCTTTACTTCCTAAAACACTGTCCTTTAAAAAACACAAAGCTATCACATGCTCCCAAGGAAAAACAGTTGTTGAGAAATATACTCACAGTTTTTGATGAAACACTGCTTTCTCTGATGAAAAAAAAAAATCTTTTACTTGACAGACTTGGGATAGTAGTGGAGCTTAGAGCTGAAAGGGATTTTTTTTTTCCCTTTCTTGTACTTCTCTGGGTTTGCTTTACTGTGGCTGAACTCTTAACTTAGTTCCCCTATTACAAAGCCTTTTGTAACCATAAATGGTAAGGTATGAAAGAGCACTGTCCTTTTGGAAATTAATTGCTGGAAACCAGGAAGCCACAATACTAAGACTGATCTTTCTCATACACTAGAGCCCCTTTGGGACACATTCTGGTAGATTCATGTTAAACTATGGCCCTACTCCGTTTCTACAACTTCTTTAGTTTAGAAATTTGACCGATCTTTTGGGTAAGATTTAAGGAATTGAACTGTATTGATGACCAGTGGTATTGATTCTTAATTCTTAATAACCTGAGCCATTACCAGCTGTGTGGGAATGCTTTATTGCCACTGTTTTCAGTGAGTTTGGATGCAAAAGATGCTAAAATTCTGACTGTATATCAGAGCCCTATAGACAAGAACATCGATTGTGCCATAGGTGCATTAGCGTTCAGCATGTTCTATCCAAAAAGCCAAGCCTGTTTCTGGGACATATAAACAGATAACTCCTAGCACAGACCTTCAGAAAAGGGCTAAAATAATTTCTTTCTTGTTTTTGGAGAGGAAAACTCTATTATTGGGAGACTAAAGGAACTTAAATGAGTTAATTCAGTACAATCATTAGGAGAGAACTGTAAACAAGGGTAGGATATTTGCCCATCCTTCCCCACTTTAGGTATCTCATAATTAGCTGTTTCAGTTTAAGATGTTCTTCTAAACTTGCTTTTGGTAAAAGATTCCAAGTTGGCATGCTCAGAATGTTCATGCTGTCTGAAGATAACCGATGAATCTCCTTCAGCAGGACCCTTTTGCGTTATTACAGATGCAGAAGAGAGCGCACAAAGCTAAACTGGATTTAGATAAGTGTCTGGTAGACATTTACAGCTAAGTAAGAGGCTATCATCTAGATAGATGATCTGCTACTATCATCTAGATTGGAAAGATTTATGATCATAGTAATTTTATAATATTTGAGAAGTGATGTAGAGAAATTTTAAAATGATATTTGAAGTTTGGAAAAAAGAGCCTTATGCACAAAAGTTATTTCTGGATAGAACAGGATCTGGTTTAGTGGAATTTTTATCATTTTTGATGCTTAGTAATCAAGACTGCATATTTCAAAGAGGCAGGCTCTGCTGGCTCAAGGAATAATCAGGCTTTTAAGGAGGAATTCATTGTAAGTGATTTTTTGATTCTGTGATTCAGGATTCGAGGTAGAACACGAGGTAAACCATGCTGAATGAAATTTATGAGTCTTCAAATTGAGGATTTGTCTTCTGTCTCTGTCAGCGTATTTTGCAAATGGGGTGGGTGTGCAGGCAGGCTCTTGGAAAGCTAACCCAATTAAATAACGTGGGTGTGCTAAAGGGAGGTGCTGTGCTGGTATCTACTTCTCGCCTTGCGATATTTCAATGTGCTACTGATCTGTACCAAGTGACGTGTGCATTGGAGCTTTATCAATGGCAAGCCAGATGCTGTATTATAAACTGTAATTCTCTAAATCACAGACTAAAATAGCCTTTGTTTTCTGAAAGTCACATGGAATATTTTGTTTTTTGCAGCTTGAGCATTAGGAGGAGAAAGTGAACAATGTGGTGATTGAAATCACCATGCACTTTTACCCTTGTGCTCCTTTCCTTGCCTGTGCCTCCTGGTAGCTTTGCTCCTGGCTTTCATGGGAACGATAATTCCGTATTTTCTGGTAAGCTACGTAACTGGTGCTGTGCAGTTCCTCTTCACACTGACTCAGAGAGGGAGTGTGAGATCACTGCTAGAAAGGCCAAATACCTGAGAGAGCTCTGTGAGTGTGGGGGCAGCATAGATCAAAGGCGCTTAGGGTGACCTGGAGCCAAAGGCAGTAGCCCCTATCAGTCTGAGATCCTTTTGTGAATATTAGTTTTAGCCAAGAAAAGAAAAACTTCAGAGACCTTTTTGGGCTTTCCTTGAGGTCCTGTTATATTCTATCCTTGACTCTTAACTGGGGGAGGAAAAAGGGAAGACACAGTGTCAGAGCAGACATTTCAAACTTCAAATACTCTATTTTGAATCTGCATAAGTTTCTTTACAGTATGTTGTTTCCCACTTATTTTATTCCAAGGTAATAAACCCTTTGGTTAAGGCCAAAATAGATTTCATTTGAGCAATAATTTCCCATAATTCTTTTAAAAAAGAAAAATGCTTCAACTTAGAAAATCTTGCCATATCTGTAAATTAGTGAAGTAGCTGCACTTTATCAGCCTCCTGAACTGCAAGTAACTATATGACAAATTAAAGAGAATTAAGGTATATTTTTGGGGATTAATTTTCCCTGTAGAGTGATGGAAGAAAAATCATGTGAGAGAAGGTATGTGGCTCTGAAAGAGACATTGTGTAAATGTTAGTGTACAAAGATTGTAGCTTTTGTTTTGTAAATAAAAGCATGAGGAGACAGTAAATGTTACAGCAATGGCAGGCAACAAGAGTTTCTGGCGTTTACATATTGTACTGCTCTGCAATAAGTACTTGCTATAGTCCTTTGGGCACGATGTGTTGTGCAGAATGCTTTGTCCCAGCCCCATCTGCTCCTCATGGCCAGTCATTGCAGGGAGGTGTTCTTTCAGAGAGTGCTTAACCCTCCCAAGGAATCCTCTGACTTTGCTGAGATGCTGAAACTTCAAGGGAGTCTGGTTTGACCCCATGTGCTACTGAACAGTTTCTTCTTGTGATGTCACATGAATTAAATTTATTCAGTGTTTGCAGGTGACCTGTTCCACATTAGGCTGCCCTGTGTAACTGGAGGTTCTTGCTGGAAATCTGAGTCAGATTATATAAATAATGTGTGTAGCCAAACAGAAGTTATGCGAATTTGCAAACTCTGAACTCCTTTTTGAATCTAAAAGAGCAGTTCAGGTGTTAGAAGCGGGGGAAAGGGAGGGGAAAAAAAAAAAAAAAAGCAATATCTGTTAGTTGCTGAGAACTGCTTATTCAGTTCTTTTAAGCTGATCATCCATAAGGGCATAAGAAAAACTCGCTGTCTATGAGATATAGTCGATTTATTAAGTATTGTCATTTTATTTCCAGGACTCTCTAATGCTTCTGAAGAATCACTAAGCTGTGAAATTAGCACATTTGTTTACATCTTTAGACAACCCTGCAAATTTATTAGCTCCCCCTTCCTAATTGAAACATATTCATAGTGTAGTACATTGCCATATTTAATGTGCTACATAAAAAGAAACTGTGGCTCTTGAACGAGGAACAGTCACATATTGAAAATTATATGAGTCAGGAGAACAAGGTGCTAAATGTTGGCAGGCCTACATCAAGCACAGGCAAACTTTAAGACTGGCTGCGTCCTTTTAAGTAGCTACATTAACAAACTTTTTGCTGGATTTGATGTTTGCTCACCAATTTCATGAGGGTTGAGAGTATCCTCAGAATGTTTTTACACAGATACTTTACCATGAATTTTGAATGGTTTCTTTAGCTTCCAGCTTCGCAGAGTGGTGGCTGTGCAGTTCTGATGATTCCCTGAGTGGCAGGTAGCTGTTCTGTGATAAGCCTTCCCTACACATGTCATACCTGCAGTAAAGCATAATGCTGTTATTCCTGTTCAAAGTTACTGAGAACTGTGTAAGTACTGAGTCCGGAATCTGAAGTTAGAGAGGATTCTTAACTGTTTGCTGTATTGAACCGTCTGTGGGCACGCACTGCTTTCAGAGAAAAGGGGCATAGTTTTCAATCAGAGAGTAAGTGCATATGCTACTTCTCAATCTGGGTCTCGTACGTGTAATCAGTTCTTAATAACGTTATTCCAGGTAGAGAAGCCCTCAATATTTAAAAAAAAAAAAAAAAAATCTAACCACCACCACAAAAAAACCCAACCCACAAAACCTGTAAAACCAAACGAAGTCACAACACAAAGTGAACTTAGAATTGTGGATTTAAAAGTATTACACAGTATTATTGCTTATCCTTGCTGTAATAGATGGGCACAAGGCGATAACTACCTTTGCCTAGCAAGGGAGAGGTGATCAGTCAACTGGTTTTGGAGATTTTCTGCCCTTTGCTCTGCCCGGTTTGTAGTCAGAAGTACAAGGGAGGCATGGGGGTTGCTCCAGGACCATGTCCTCTTCCACCTTACTCCTTTTATCTGACACTGTCACATGCTGAGCTGTATGGACAGTAGCAGGCAAACCTGAATAACAAATTTTCAGCATAATCAGAAATTGGGGTTGTCTGACTTTGTCTGAGGGTATGTCTCAGTTGTGTAATATGTATTGTGTTACACTTGATGCTTATGAGAAATTTCCTGAACCTGTGATTTTACTACAGGGACTCTGATACAATTAAGTATGAAATACAGCACAGAGGTACCCCATGCTCGTGCTGGGAGACATAAGCATTGTCGGATAATGAGGGCACTGGCTTATCCAGGATAGGACGGAGGGATGACTCCGGCAGTGATGTTGTTAATGGTCTCAGCTGTCATCTGGGAAGATGATTTCTGCAGTGAAATAGGTAAATTTGAATGTGTGAACTTTGTTCAGTGTTTGTACTGTATCTGAAGGACGAGCTTTCACCTCTTCATCTATAGAATGGGAACAGTATTTTCTTTTTTACTCTCTTAAGGCAAAATACATTAATGAAATGTAATTTTTTAATGGAAAGCACTCGATACATTAGCTGAGTATAACTTTGCATGTAGTCTGGTCAATGACAGGAATTTTTTTTACCTCTGAGTGAATAATTTGCCAAGCTGACAAAATGCAGGCAGGACAGAGGAGAAATCTAAAGAAGCTTTCACAAAATAGGATATTTAGGCATGACCGTCTGTGACATTAAGCCTAGGGGAATGTTATGTTTGCACAAGTAAGTAGAATTGCATAGTACTCTATAGCAGAAGAGATCAGAGACCTGCTGTTGAGACTTTTTAATTTTTTGAAATTAAATAGAGGTCCTGTATTTCTGCCTAACAAACCCCAGGTAGCAGTATGAGTGTATGTGCAGTCCAGCGGGTTTTATGTATATCAACTCTACTGCACATGCAACTTGCAGATGAGCACCTTAAATTAAGCAATTCCAGCATGTTAATGTAATTTACTACCTCAGTTCTGTTCAAACAGTATGGTTATAGCAAGATATAGAAAGGATAAAACTCTTTACTGCCTTGAGGAAAAACCTGGGTGTTTTGGGGAGCCTCGGTATTGATAACGAGGCATACACCATAGATGGTATTTTGTTGTTGCTTATCAAATAATGATAAGCATAATATATCACAATAACATAATATATCATAATAATGACAATGGAAAGTTGAGGTAGTTGGTATGGTTCATGTGAACTGCCTGTTGAAATTCCACAACTGCTTGCTCTGAACCCTGGTGCCATTGATAACTCTGCTACCTGATGTGCAGCTGTTGTTACCGTGAGCAAGGTGCTTCCTACCTCTTTGTCCGTGCTCATGCCGTGGGTACCTTTTACTGCTTCCACACCTTTACTGCTCTCCTCTATTGGGAAAGGGGGATTGAGAGGGTGTTGCAGGAGAGAGTGGGAGCTTCATGTCATTGAAACTGCAGGAAAAACAAAAATTCTCAAACAACATTTTTTAGTGTCAGAGAATTAAGGCATTACTTTATTCTAGCCAGGATGTGCAACAGAAATAATTTCATCCACACATTGCTTGGGTTGTGCAGAGAAAATCCTTCCATCACACATGGTTCTTTACTAGATTTTTCACATATTTATATAGAAAAAACAGATAAATTAATTGGTTCAATATTCACCGGTCTCAAGTTACACCGTTCTTAGTATTTGGTTTCCTGTTGGTTGTTGATCCCTTCGTCTTCGATGTTAATCAGGTCCTCATTCTTTGTTCTCTTATCGATCTTTTCCCAGACAAGGTGGGAACACACCAGAAAGGAAGTTCGGGCGTTGATGTTCATTAATGATCGCTTATCTCTCGTGCATCCTCTGGCAGCTCCAGTCTATTGAGATGTTAAACTCATCGGGCCTTGCCCAGGGAACAGAGGTTTTTGAAAAGAAGCTTCCATTCCCTTCCCCCTTAGGTGAACACGAACAAAACCCCTGACTACAGCTGGTAAAAAAATTTTCATTCTGTCATTTCCAACATTAGGATAAGGTTTATTAGAGAAACGCCGCTGTTGAGCCATGAGATGAAGAAAGGACTTCCTTGCTTTCAAAACACCTCTCTAGAGAGGAGTCTAGGTGCGACTGAACTCAGTCTTAGCCTCACACTGTCAAAGGTTTAAATAACTTTGTTTTGAAGCTTTAAAAATAGCAAATCAGATATATTTATATAAAATGAATTATTTATTATGACAAATGATTAGATAAAAAATCATCAGAATTATTTACTACACAGTTTAAAATCTGAAACTACTTGCTGTATGTAGCATAGTGCACTATATTAAAACAATTATATGTATTTTATGCATGGAAATGAGAAGAAATAAGATGTCCCTTCATTTCCCTGGGTTTGGGTTGCAGAAAATGGAGCATTAAGTTGCCCCCAAGCTGCTGGGGATAGCCTATCTCGCTGCTCCCCACAGGCAGTTCTATTTTGATGCCCCTTTCTGTGGTGGCAAAGAAAAAACAAACCTGGACACCAGACACCAAAAAACATTAATGCCCATTTGCTGTTTTTGCAGGCCTAGTATTTTGTGGGGCCTTTCTGATTTACTAACCCTCACCACCAGTCTGAAGCATTCCTCTCAGCTACTTTACTGCTCGTTTCTGATATGGTAGCATTCAACAGTTCAGGAATTAGCATTTGTGTCTATAACGCTGGTCCATTGAGCCGAATCCTCTCAACACCTAAAACTGTGTTCACCCTTTCGATGCTCGTGACTTCTCAGATTGTCAGAGAGGTAACAGTCTTGTGATTCCCTCACAGATATGCTGCTGCAATTCCTAGATGCATTTTGGCTCTTGATAAAGAGTTGTCAAGGAATAAAAGTAGCTCTGAGCATTTTTACCCTATTAGTTTTCAATTGAGAAATTCAAGTCTGGTAGGATCCATACCATACCTCTTCCGTGCTCTACATTGTGATCAAAATTTAATATGGGAAATGTAGATTAATTTGTCATTAGCTGTCAGCTACATACATTGCTCTAGGGCCGGTGGACCTTCAGTTTCTAATTGCAGCTTGCTTTGTTGTTCAGCTCAATTGTTTCTGCCGTTTTCAATAAAACAAATCTGCTGAAAGCAAATTGTATCCTCATTAGGACTAATTAATAGTTGCCTGCTTTCAAAATAACTTGATGTGAGGCTTTGCACAGAGCAATAAACTGAAATTTTATTCAGCTGCAGACTTCATGTCAAACGTTTTGCAAAGAGAGACAGATGCCATATAGAAATAGTTCTGCAAACCCTAGCACTTTCTTTGTGTTTTATTATTTTCCAAATATTTCTTTTGTTCTTTATTCAGACTATCAAAACTTGTGAAGTCTATTAAGTTGGATCCTGCTGCCCTGGAAATCAGGGGAAGTAGGAGCTGAAAACAACCACATCTTAATACTGGTTCTTATAACCTATTTCCTGAGGAAATTCTGTTCCAGGATTCCTTTGGTGATAAGACTTATGATAACATTTATCTATCTGTACAGCTTGCTGAAATGTTATCTTGTCAAAAGCCATGAAAATAGCTTTAGTTAACTGAGAGCAGAGACAGTGAGGGACCAGTTAGCTTTCAGGTCACATAAGACTTTCAGCTTTTCATCACTATTGCTTTCTTTAAAGTTTAGTTAAAGCCCGTAAGACAAAAATAGATTGTGATCCAAATATGGTTCTGGCACTTCCCATCTTCTAACGGTCAGGGCGCAGTAGCTGGAGGAGGCCTCTATGACCGAGACTGGAAGGGACACAGCTGCCAAGCGATGCTGCGTGTTTGCTGTTTGGGCAATTTGGCAGCGGCAAGTCTTCCTGTCCCCAGCCGCAGGTCATTTGTTGTACTTTGCCTCATCCCCGCATCATTCCCTGGGGCAGCAGCAAGGTGTAGATGCAGATCCTGCAGTCAATTCTGTTGGCTGCTGTTTTGAGAGCAGTGTGAGGTGCTACCCTGTGCACAAAGCAGTTCTCTCCTGTTTGTAAAACAATAATACTGGTTTGCCTTCATTTAGAATTTTTTCTCTTGTAGGGATCATGGGAGGTGTGCGTGACTCATAGCAGCACTTGGGTCTAGAGCATCCCCATGCCATTTGTACTGGCACGAAGATTGAAATTTTGCCTATGTCCCTACATTTTGGGGACCTTCTCCTGACCTCATCAACCCAAATGTTCAGTAAGGAATATATGGTCATGTCAGCACGAAGCACATTTTCCTTACTATGCTCAAGGCTCTTAAACAGGTCATTTAGACACTTCTGCTTGTAGTTGCAGTGGCTTTTGGCATGGTGCTGTACTTAATGCCTTTTTTAATGTTTTATTAGAAGAAAACATTAGTGCACAGCAAGGCACCTAGATTTTTGTAGGGAATAGAGGCATAAAAATGAGAAAGTGCTATCATTATGACAGCAGCAGCAGCAGTTGCTGCCAGCCATTATTAGCTAGCAAACTGAATTTTGGAAACAAATTGTCCCCTAGTCTGGGCTAGGGCAGTAGGTTATGTTTTCATTATGTATGCACTATATACAGTATAGTAAAACCTGATGGTAGACAACTTGTTTTGTGGCCATGTGGAATGTTACTGCATAATTCTAAGGAAGAAGCTGAAGTCTTGTCAGCTTTATTTGAACTTGTTCAATTAAGACTGAATGTGTCTTCCCTTACACATAGGCTATGATATTTATCACTGCCTACAGGGGAGAGATGTGCTTGTCCTCTCCCGGAAGGACTGGAGCTCCCTCTTTGTCTGATCCTCCTGTGAAGCAGAAATGCCTTAGACTTGGCAATACCAGCAAGGAAGCTCCCTGCTTGCCTGATGGTGGTGGTGGCAGGATGCTCTTTCTTTCTGGGTGCCGGCACATATTGCCGGCTCGTGTCCAGCCTGTCATTCACTGGCCCCTCCAAGTCCTCCTCAGCAGGGCTGCTCTCTCTCTATTCCTGCCCCAGCCTGGATTGATACCAGGGATTGTCCTGAACAAATGAAAATAAATGAAGAGGAAGGCTAGTTAAAAAAAGGTAAATCTTTCTACCCTACTGTGCGAGGTCTTTTTGAATCTCTCTTATTATGTAGTAATTTTCTGGTGGAAATCTGAGACTTCACTGTCTCTGTCATGGCTTTACTTTAGTGCCCTTACTCTTGCAGCATGTCTTGAAGTTCGAACCCAAACGTTTTTTTATTTGAAAAGTTAATCACGATGATCCCTTTTCATTCTGATGCCTGCCAGGAGTGTGATGAGACAATACCATGAATAGGTGAAACAACAAGAAGTGTTGGTGATAGGATTTCTTCTTAGCTAAAAGGTGCTTCCTTAGGTTCCCTGCTGTTATACAGAGCCACGTGAGTTGGCAGAGGCAGGCACCCAGGACAACCACAAACTTGGAGCTAGAATGCAAAGAGTAAATTTATTTCCGTTACCTTGCTAACCAGGGTAATCCCTGAAGCAACCCCTGAGCAGAAGCACACGAGTGCAGACGCATGTTGTGTGAGAGGGATGTTAGGTCGGGTAATACTTATGGGTAATTTTCACCCATAAGTGGCTGGGCACTGGAACAGGCTCTCCAGGGCAGTGGCCACAGCACCAGACCTGGCAGAGCTCAAGAAGCGTTTGCACAATGCTCTCAGGCTCAGGATGTGACTCTGGGGATGGTTCTGTGCAGGGCCAGGAGTTGGACTCGATGATCTTTGTGGGTATCTTCCAACTCAACATATTCTGTGATTCGGTGAGTGTAACTACTGAGTGTGCAAACAAAAGGCAAGGTCTGCGTTGGTGGCGATGTCACAGCACTGGCCAGCTCTGTCTGTTAGCCTCAGCTCTGTCAGCCTCAAGGCGGCGGAGTCCAGAGCAGGTGAATCTGCCTGGGATGATGCCCTGGAGAAGTCTGTTTTGCTGGTGAGCAGCACAGGTGCTGCTAATTCAGGGGCTCTCTAAACAGAGACACAGGGACTAGTTCAGAAAGGAGATGTTTATTCTGTGCAGGGTGCAAGGTAAGAGCTTTCCACAAATCAAGCATACCAATTCTGAAAACCTTACACTACGTATAGATTTTAGCAAACAAATCACAGTTCATTGGCTACAAGTTACCTAGTTTACCTAGTTCTCTTATTAACTAGTATTCTTTTGGTTAATGATTCTCTCGCTTCTTGTCTAATCAGTCCACATGTTCAATCTTTCCCTATTATTGAATCAGTGGGTTTCTTGAGCCAGTGGTCTTGTTCTTCCACTGCTAGACTCAAGAGGCTGTGAACTGGTACCAATCCATTGCATCACAAAGGGCACAGGAGTACCTGTGGCAAGAGACAGTCAGGTGACAAGAGACAGCAGAAGACGATGTCACAACAGGAAGACCCCAGACTATGCAACAAAAGTTCAGTTCCTTTGTTCAGGAACAAGCTATGAGTTCTGTTTCACTGATAAGGCAAGACCTTATTTGACAACTCCATTCTCATTCTCTCTAAGTCTCTGCATGAATTTTTAACTATTTCTGATTCTTAAGATATTCGCATCAGCATAGCTGCCTTTTTGTTGCCGATAGCGGGCCCTGCCAAGAGCTGACTGAATCCTGCCAGCTTGTGTCACACGGAATCACGTTAGAGCAGGGTCTGCTGCGGCTCCGCACTCCTGCAGCTGAGCGCTGCTGTTCCTATTGCAAACCAAGAGCACGCTCCAGTGGAGCCAGGCTACACTGTCCAGGCTGTGGCTGCCCGGTGCACTGCCACCTGCCGAAAATCTGGGATGTTTTTTGGTGCCTTTTTGGGTGTTTTTTACTATGTCTCTCAACTGGTATGTAACTCTTCCAGAAAAATTTAGTTCCTTCTGTTCATCGCCACTTTTTTTTGGTCTAAATTGGTAGAGTTGCACATATTCCTATTCCTTTTGTTTTGTTTGTTTACTGTGTAAATAGAAGAGACAGGGCCATGAGAGAGAGTCTTTCCTCCAAGCTGAGGCCATTACTCTTTTTTTTTTCCCCACTGTTGAGGACATTCAGAGTTTCTATATTTCCATTTCGTCTTGCACATCTAGTTTTTTATGTTTTATTTTTGTATGTTGAGAAAATAATAGGCATGAGAGAGCTATGCTATGCCCATCCTCAACCTAATGGGTGATTCGGGGCTTCTTAATCTGTTCCAAAGCAGAACTACTAGAAAAGCGTTACAGGCCTTTGTATAAACACGAGGTCTCCTGTGTGATACTGCTATTTGGATAAGTGACTTAAGCTAATGAAGAGTCTGGTCTTGAGATCTGTTAATCCAAAGGGTTAAATAAATTTTGTAAGCTCCCAAAGAAAAATAAAAAAATGATGCACCATGATGCAGGAAATATGCATTTGCAGCATTGAAAATAACGGAGTTTAGTCCAGTTAGTTTAGCCCTTAGTAATCTGCAAAATTATAGTAAGAGTTGTAAGTGGAACATACAGAATAATAAAATGTGAGTGTAAAACAGTAAAAAAGATACTCTTCTGGTTTAGATGTAATCTGGATGTGTTAAGAACTTGTCTGTAAGATGGGAATTTTGCCCTGTCTTCTCTCTGAATCTGTAGTTTGGCTTTTGGAAGTCTTCTGTTATTTCTGCACACAGTCACAGGCCTGATTCACAGATGGTCATTTCTCCGACGTGAATACAGTTGACTGTGTCATGTTGTGCCAAGACACATACTTGTTATGTTGCTGGGCTAAAAAAGTTGTGTTCAGTGGCTCTGAATGAGGTTAAGCTTCCAAGAAAGGTGCTGTCAAACTGCCAGTTTTTGTTTCAGTGAGAAGCCCAAGAAGGACTGTTTAAATCAAGCTCTCTGCATTGTGCAACCACTTAAATAAATGTTTCATGTTGTCTGTATAATGCTTTTAAAATATAGCAGATGACTTTGTAACCACTGCACAGAAAATAAATAACTGACGGCATTTATGGCAATCAAAGTGTAATTTCTGCTTGCATTTTCATGATGTAACATTCCATAACAATAATTTATTTCCCAAATTTGTGCATAGAAGAGATCTCTGTAGCACTGTGGGGTGAGAAATTCTAGTGTTAAGAATTTGTTTGTATGAAGTTCACTCCCAGAAACAGATGCCTGTGAATACTTAATGCATCATTGTGAATGATTATGGAGCCTGCACATGGATATTGAGTGTTTATTTGTCTAGGCACTCTTTGCTTCTGTTCGGTGTTTGTTGTTTGGTAGTAGCATACCTTAATGACACAAATTAACTAATAGTAGTCAAGGATTTTAAAAATAATTTTGTGCTCAGACTATTTGGCCATGTTGCAGTGTCTGCATTACTGTTATCTTAGTGAACCAGAAAACTGCTCTCATAGGAAAGGAACAATCAGACATGAATGAAAATATGTTTCATCTTAACTGATGATATGGGTTTGGATGCTGCATAGGTTCTACTTGTATGTGATCAAAATTTGATTTGACCAGCCTAACAACTCTACTAGGCTGTCTATTGTACCATTGGTAGCTACTGACGCTGTAACACTTGTGCCACACGGTAGTGACCCAGCCCAGTGGGGCCAGGCTCAGTACATGTCTTCTTGCTGCCAGAGGCACGCTGCTGACTCCAGGATCCTTTTGGTCCCTTATGTCAATGGAGCGTGATGCTTCGAACACAAAGTAGTGCGCAGACTTAGTAGATTTTCCAATGTGCCAGTGTTCTTGCTCTAATTTCCTTTAAAAAGACATAAAGGGAATACTTTCTTGATTTTTGATAAAGTCATTGAAATTATTCCTTCTTCTATCTGAAGAGAAATCCACAGTGTTGAAGTACGCATAACTTTTTTTTTTTGCCTGAAGAGCCTTGTTCAAAAGCTTGCAGCCCTTAACCACGTATTTGTGCTGATCACTGAACTGCAGAGGATTGTGAAGCTGTATCTATGCCTTCACAACAAAATCCAAAATAATTTCTTGCGTTTTGACTTTTGACATTGTTATTCCTGGGAAACTCAGTACCAAGCTCACTACTCCTGTGCAGTGTAAGGAGAGGAATAACTTAGCATTTAGATTCCAGTTTGTCTCTAGTAAGTAAGCAATTCTGTGCCTTAAAATGAGAAGGTACCAAGGAAATGATGGAAAAGAGAGTGGGTGTGTGACAGGCAAACCTTTTGCAGAGAACAGTGCCTGGTGAGTTACAGGAGAAATAGCTTCTCTCTTTTCATTGCCCTCATTCCACGAGCCCTGAGCTGCATGCAAGAGAGAGCTGTTACACTCAGCCTCTTTCTGTAATGAAACAGCAGAAAGTAACAGCTCTAGCTCAATTAGATATGAACTACAAAGCTGCTGGGGGCTTTGGGAGGAAATATGTTTATCTGAAACTTTTGGAACTCTAATCCCCCAGTAACTGCTTTTCCATGTCTTATTGAGGTACAGAGAGGGAGCTCAGCCAACAAGAGGCATTTCCAAAAATCCCATTTATGCACATTTACCACTGCTGTGGGAAATCCAACTTCAGCAATGTTATCAAGGGCATTTCATATTGCTCCACTCATCCTAAAACTGCAGGTGTGTCCATCCTCAGCCCTTATTCCCCAACTCTTTGGGAGGTGTACTTGCAACAAGTATGCACAGTGCTGGTATCACCTGAGAGAAACAGGTGGGGATTGAATTCAGAAAGAAAGTTTAAAGCTGTGCAAGCTGGCAGGGTCTGTCTCTTGCAGGAACCCTCCTCTCTTGTTGCAATGCAGTGAAAGTGGAGGTTGTGACAAATGCTGTGAAAACCCTTTGATACATAGTCTGCCAAAACCCTAACCCTTATCAGGCTGTCCTAACAGTTCTGTGCTTTCATCCACCAGTTTAAATAATCAGCAGCCTCTGTAAATTTTTGTGAGCATTTATGGAAAGCTGCTGGTACAAGATAACCAGAGTGAGAGGGGACGATGGTGGAGATAATTGTTTGTGATTCTGCAGGAATATATTTTCCACAATGTCAGTCAGCAAGCAGTATTTCAACCCTCACTATACCCTGCCCTAGGTAAATAGGCTGACTTTACTTCTTTTTGTTATGGCAGTGTTTGCAGAATTCCCTACTCAGTAAATAACAAGGTTATACCAGGCTTTCTTATCCAAACAGAGCTCTGCAAAAGCAAGCACAATAGAGTTTTGGGGAGGAGCACTGTCTCAGGTGTGGGGTGTCACAGAGGTGGGGTGACAGCACGACAGAATTGTAGCCATGGCACAGCTGAAATAGTTAATGGTCTCTCCGCTCTGTGATGCTTGAGGTATTACTTCAGAAACGCCTATCCTCAGGTCTGTACCATTTATGCAGTAGGCTTTTTTCTGAAGGGGGCTCTGGCTTGTACTCTTACTTCGTAGATGTAGAAGCTGAGGTACAAAGCAATGAAAATGAGCCTTTGGCCAGAAAGTGTATCTTCAGCAAAGTTGGGTGTAAATCTCTAATGAAAAGTACCAGATACTGCAGCTAGGCTTAAGAGTATTTGTTACCCTTTGTTTGGCTTCTACTGGGTTTGGGTGGACAAGGGAACAACGTGCTGCACTTTGGTGTATTCGTTATAATGAATATTACGTATTATAGTAATTGTTTCATTGCATTCAAGGACTGACGTTTGAGATTTTGAGCTTTCAATAGAATCTACCACTCAGAAAACTGTGCCTGCTTTTACTCTTATCTAATTTGCCTGCAGCAATAGATCATGTGAGCATGGGTGATTCTTTATCTACATAGGTTTTGTTTATATCTTTTCCCATTAATTGCTTTTCATTCCCTTCTGTCTTCAATAATGATATTTGAATGAAAAATAATAGAATTAAAAAGCACTCGCACAGTCAGATACAGCAATCATTTGAAGGCGTTACAAGTTTATGGGTTACACGCAAGCAAAAGAGCTGTATCAGTGCCTGTGGCATGCCACATCTCTGAATGCATTTTTAGGCTTGTCAGCATGGAGCTCAGATTTGCCCTCTTGGAACAGAGCTGGAGAAACTTCGTTCTGTCAGTCTTCTTTTACAGGCAATGAATGAATGAAATGCTGGATATATATAAGTTTATAATTTACTCAGTGGTGTTATCTTAAGAGTCTTTAGAAACAATTGAGCCATGAACAGTCTGGCCTGTGAGTTTTGGGAGCTTAATTTCCCGCTAAAGGACTAGAGCAGCCTAGGAAGTGGGAGTTGCAGTAAGAGGCATGCTCCAGTATCAGTTATTTACACAGAATTTCTCATTCCTTCCTGGTGCTAGAACTGCCTGTCTGAAGAGCTCTTTCTCAAGTCTAAATGATATCCTTCAGAGTCTTTCAGATAGGCTATTGTAATAGCTAAAAAAAAGTTGCAGAAATCCCCTGTTGAAATTCAGTAGATATCCCTCAGCTGCTTTTGATATTTGTAGCCATAGCTTTTGGGCATCTCAGTTTTTAGCAAGCCCATCAGTGTGTGGATGTTGTGACAAAAAGAAATGCTGCTATGTCTGCATTATGGGAGAAAAATAAAAATCATCACATTGGTTTTGTGTTCCTGAGGAGGGCAGCTTGGGTTGTGGGGCCTTTGTTCTGTGCCTGTTCCTGTGGCCATAATTCTGCTGTCCAGGTGCTGAAGCAGCTGTTTTCTATCTTAGGTTCACTCTATTTATGGCACACTGACCTACTGTGTGAAGGCAGCTATATTTTTTACAGGGCCTTAAGTCCTAAAGCTGCTGATAGTCTTCCTCAGGATTCAAATATCCATAATTCTCCTTCTTTGACTTCCATTTCGAAATAAAACAAACTGAATTCAACAAAGAATGCTTCAATTTTGTCTGAAGACCACCAGCATTAGGAACAAGTGGGTGCAATGCATAATAACTACAGCTATTCAAATGTCATTTACTAACTGTGCTTTATAGATAGACTTGAGGCTGGGACTTACAGAAACCCTTGCCTATTTTTGCAGAAGCCTTGAAGCTGCATGATTTTGTGCAGTTCTTTTCAACTGTGCAATCCCTACAATGTTGTTTCTTGGCCACAAGTGCCACCCTACTGGGTAAGCTCAGATGCCCTTCAGACTCAGTAGCCTGTTTTAGGTGGTGTGGATATCAGGTACCATGGAAAGGCTGTTAGAGTATGGCTATCATATCCAGGTACTTCTTTCAATAAACTCTTAATCTCTAGAGATCAGTAATCTAGAAATTTATTGAATTCTAGAAGAAAGAATTTAATAAGACTTCATGCACTGCTTTTTTTTCCTAAGAAGATTTTTTGGTCACTTTTTGACCCACTATGTATTTATTACCTGCAACAGCTGTGGGAAGGATTTTCCCAGCTTATTTATGTATTACCCAATAAATAATCTTCCCTGTGCTCCGTCTCTTGTCTCAATAGGTTTGTTTGATGGCTGATTCCAGCTTTAAATATTTGGGTAACTTTTGTAGTCTATCGCTTTCTTGTCTGCACTGAACATAAGAGACTCAACACCGTGGCCTGGGGTTGTGACAAAAAAGGGACATACAGAAAGGGACATGCCACTCTTGGATGGCAGTTGGACTGAGCTCTATGTAAAACGGTTGTTGCAGGCTTTTGTAGCCATTTGAAAGAAGAGCAATGATGGATACTTCTGTGTGGAGAGGGTTTCAGAAGATCAGTAGATGAGCAAATGTGATTTTTGTGAAGGGATTGCTAGGCTGAATGTGTTTTCTCCATCTCCTTCACACTCAGAAAGATTTAGTGTCATCTCCTTTTGCCCTGACCCATGTTAAGGTATGTGGTTTCACGTACCTTCAAGCGCAAGAGCTGCCAGAAAAACAGACTGTTAGATAACGGGACATTTCCTAGCAGAGAAGCTCTGGGTACTGGGAGTATGATTGCCCTCTTCGTTTGAATTTCTCCTTGCTTACCCCATGAGCACATACATCCAGGGCTGCAAGACTCTTAAGTTGAGAAAATAGTCCCTCTTGCATTTCCTTAGCCTAGGAGTTGTAAATTCCTAGATGTTCACAAGGCAGAAGACAGTGCTCTCTGCTGTCTGCATGCTGTAAGCCATCCTGGTGGAAAGAAGAGGCTGCCTGAGCAGTTAGGACAGACCCTTCAGCACAAGCTGAGGTACCCTGGAAGAAGAGGCTGTGCTTCAGCAGCCCTGGCCTGTGCTCTATAGGGCACAGGCTGAGCTTAGACTTGGATTTTAGACTGTAGATTGCATCTATATTTCTTATTCAGCCTTCTAGGGAGTAAATATTTGGTTCGGATCACTTTGCAATTTGAACAGGGAACAGAATGAGGCATGAAGAAAGGGTAATAAAAGACTGAATGTCATTTAGAAATCATTCATATGTAGCATAAATTATAAGTTAATAGAAACAAGAACAAAGACCTGAATGTATTTCAGTACAGACACACTTTAAACTATAAAATTCAATGCATTTTGCATTGAGGTGCCAGAGCCTTGGGAACTCTCGAACTCTCTGCTGCCCTCGCACCCTGCACAGCACCTTCAGGGCAGCAACTGCGATGGGCCAAGGGTGACTCACCAGGGAAAGCAGTGATTTGCCACCGGGGGTGAGAAGGACACGGTGTTCAGAGGCTTCCCTGGGGCTGGTGGCTGTGCTGACTGCAGTGCCACGCACCCAGGCACTTTGTGATTTCCTACAGCAGAGGGTACTGTTACCTGTGTCTGGAAAGAGAGACTGCTTCAAAATGACAGCTCTCTTCAGCCTGCTTATTTCAAGTTGATGTGGAGTTGTTACGTATTTATGGCAGAGGTATATATGCATCTTTACTGCTTTACTGAAAATATTTTTTCTGTGAAGGAGATACACAAACCATTAGCTCTTTAACTCTGTACCACAATGGTGATATTTAGCTTGTAAAGCTTCCCAGGCTGCTGTTTTCTGAGAGGATTCCTGTATCACCTGTAGTAGCTTCCTCTGTTAGCATTTTGTCTTACGGCTTTATTTTGGGTAGAATTTTATTTTTTCAAATATCACACCCTTTACAGAAATACATTTCCTCTGATGGCTGCTTCCCACGTGCATGAGATCAAATTTGCAGTATAACCGAATTAAAGACAACGTGTAATTACTGTTCCCAGTTGCTCGTCACCCCTGGTAGGTGATTCTGGGATCTCCATCCTGGCAGGGAGCTGTGGACAGGAGCCGCCCACCCCACGTGTGCAGCCTCTGGGCAGTGCTGCACACAGAGAGGCCAGCTGATGCTGCGGTGCCCTGGGTGCTGTGTTGTTTGACTCGGCAGGGGAGAGCTGGCAGTTGGTCTTTGAGGAAACAGTGATGGCTCCCAGACAGCTAAAGGCTGAAGTCCTTAAGCCAAAGTGCGTGCCATGTCTCTTGGGCCTCTGTATGCCTCCAGTCATGTCCTTATGGGGCTAATAGGATGTTGTGGTTTGACCCTGGCTGGATGCCAGATACCCACAAAAGCCACTTGCTCACCCCCCTCTCCAGCTGAACAGAGGGGAGAAAATATAATGAAGGGTTCGTGAGTTAAGGACTGGGAGGGGTCACTCACTAAATACTATCAAGGGCAAAACAGTCTCAACTTAGAGATGTAAAGTAAATTTATTTGCTAACAAAATTAGAACAGGATAATGAGAAGCCAAACAAGTCCTTAAAAAAGTCCTTCCCCCCACTGTATCTCCTGCCCCAGTGGCACAAGGAGGCAGGGAATGGGGGTTGTGGTCAGTTCATCACCCGTAGCTTCTCCCATTGCTCAGGGAGAGGAGCCATTCCCCTGCTGCACTGTGGGGTCCCTCTCACAGGAGACAGCTCTCTCTGAACTTCTCTGATGTGGCTCCATCTTGCGAGCAGCAATTCCCTGCAACTTGCTGCAGCATGAGTCCCTCCCAAGGGCAAAAGTCCTCCCAAAACTGCTGCAGCATGGGTCACTCTTCCATGGGGTGCAGTCCTTCAAGGACAGGCTGCTCCAGCCTGGGAGCAGGGGCCTCCTCACTCTAGTGAGTGTCCCACTGGATCACAGCCTCCTCTGGGCATCCACTCGCTCCAGCATGGGCACCTCCATGGACTACAGGTGGATCTCTGCATCCCTGTGGACCTCTGTGGGCTGCAGGGACACAGCTACTCCACCATGGTCATCACCACGGCTCTGCAGAGGAATTTCGGGGAGAGGGAGCACCTCTTCCCTGTTTCTCCAGTGACCTTGGGGTCTGCAGATAGTTCTCCTCTCACATATTCTCACTGCACTCTTCTCTAATTGGAAAATTATGGCTGTGCCACAAATTTGGCTCCAACAGTTCCATGTCCTTCTTGTGTTGGGGGTCCCAGAACTGTGTTTAGTGCTCCAGCTGGGATCTCAGGAGAGCAGAGTGGAGGGGGAGAATCGCCGCCCTCGACCTGCTGGTCACCATCCTTTGGATGCAGCCCAGGATTCCCTTGGTTTCTGGGCTGGGAGCACTCGGTGCCAGCTCATGGTGAGTTTTTCATCAACCATCATTGCAAGTCCTTCTCCCAGAGCTGCTCTCAGCCACTTCTCTGCCAGCCTGGGATTGCTCTGACCCATGTGCAGGACCCTGCATTTTACTTTGTTGAGCTTCATGAGGTTTCCACAGGCCCCACCTCTCTGGACTGTAAGGGTCCCCCTGGATCATCCCTCCCCTTCAGCGTGTGACTTCACCACACAGCTTGGTGTTGCTGGCAAAATTGCTGAGAGTCTACACAATCCTGCTGTCACCACAATGATTTTGAATGGTATCGTCCCCAAGATCAACCTCTGAGGGACACCACTTTTTACCAGTCTCCATGTGGACGGTGAGGTGTTGACCAGAACTCTTTGATTGATCAGGTATTTAACATGAAGCCCCTTTGCACCTTATATCTCTCAATAAAAGATCTTTGTTTAATGAATAACATTTTTCTCACTACTGCAGCAACAGAACTGTGCCGATGGTGCAAAGAGCCTTGAGATGCTAGAAATGAGATGACTAATCTACGGTCTAGTTTGTTGGGATTTTGGTTTTGTTTTCTGAAGAGTACTTGGAAATACTCATGATCATGCAAATAATACCTGTCTGTACCTATCATGTAATCTTTCACAGCTGAATGTTTATTTTCCTAAAGCAAATACTACAGACAGCCCTGTAGTATTGAAATTTTTCTATAGGTAGCAGCTGAGCCTGCTCTGCAAAAACCTCGCCCCCTGGGCAATGAGCTACTCTGTTACAGCTGGAGACAGTGGCAGCTCCAGGCCCCTTGGTAAGTGTAGGCATCCGGGGGAGTATTGCAACCACAATCTCTCTGTGTTTCTAGAGCGTAAAAAATTGTCTGAACAACAAAGTCTGGGTAAGACTGCTGGTGGATAATCTTCAAGGTTCCCTTCTGCCAGAGCAGCAGGGAGAAGATTGTCCTACTTGCGCAAGAAAGCAGCAACATGCTTAACTGGATTCAGATTTCTGCTGATTTCTGCCTTTGCTTTGCTCCTTGGATGATTTGCTTATCACTTTCTGCATTTGTTTTATTTCTCACTCACTTCTGAACAGTTTAGGCATGGTGCAAAGGAGGAATTTGTTGACTGAAAAGTGAAAAAACAGAATTCTTGTCTGCAAAGTTTTGAGCAAAGTTGATAATTATTGCTAGGAGAGGTCAAAAAGTTCCTCTGAGAGGCTAAACAACCCAGCTGCCCAGAGGATTTCCTAGAAAAACATGCTTCTTCCCCAGGATGTCCCTGTCTACTGTCCTAGATGACTTTCATCTGCTTCTTAATTGGGCCTGCCTGTGGTCTGGCATGTAGCTGCCAAGCAGGGTAATTTTTCTAATTAATTTCTCACTTTGCACTTCATGAATATGTAATTTCTTCCATTTGGCTCTCACAGTCATCCTGCATGGTTCTGCTGTAATGAAGAGGGATGCCAGGTACCATAGTTGTGCTCCTTTCATCATGAAGGCATAAACAAATGAACTCAGGGATGGGGAGGAGGAGTCACGTGTCACCCAGTGAGAAGGCACAGTGGTGCCACCATCTATACTTCTTTTCCACAGCTTTCTCCAGTCTTGCGTTCCTGAAATTCAGGTTTTCCCTTTCTTTATATAAGGTTCTTCTTGTGCTTCTGTTTGGCCAGGATACTGATGAAACTAAGAATCTGTGTTAATAATCGGGTTCATTGAAATTCATTAACTTTTTAACTGAACTTCAGAGTAATTCCACCAATTTTTGCTGACTTTTATGTTGGGTCAGCAAGTCCCTTTTTGTCACACAGAACTCATTAATTTCAGTGAAATTTTGTTTTGAAGTTTGGTATTCATTCACACCCATAATAGGAAACAGAAAGTACAAAGTCGATACCCATTAAAACCACTAAAAGTTTCTTTCTGCCTAAGCGTGTATGGTGATGTCCTTTGGCAGAATGCGTCCTGGCAGCAAGGAGAAATGTCTGCTCTTGCTGCAGCAACGCAGCCGTTTTCGAAAGGGTCACATCAATATTCTGTTTGTGTATTCATATCCAAGTTTCTGGTTTATGTTCATTTGAACCTAAGGATATGGTCTGAGTTTTCCAAAACTTGTGTGTTCAAGCATAATCTTTAAAAAATTACAAACAAGACAGTGAAGTGACATACTGCTCCCATATGCCTGGGAGAGCTGGACAGAGTGTGAGCTGTCGTGTCTGCTTGCTAAGTTTGAAATATGCTGAGGAAATCATGACCTGAGATGTTTAGAACTGCTTGAAGGGTTTTGAAGACACATTCCTTTTTAAATAAATAGTATAAATTTTCTTAACTTTAAGAAACTCAATAGCACATAAACAGTAGTGAAATGAGCAGCAGTGCCCTGTGATCATGTGCATAGCTCCAGATGGAGTAAATGCAGGCTGGCCTCATTCTGCTGCTGTAATCCTACAGACCTTCAGAGCCTTCTGTGGGGTTTTGTTTTCCTGGGACTTTGTAATTGTGTCCCACACTGGTTGGGGACTGAGTAATTGTTTTATGTCACATAGCGTCTTTTTGTCTCATAGTGTCTGTCCACTGAACCAAGCCAAAAGCTACGCATGCTTTTAATCCTAATATTCTCACTCTTTCTAACAAACCTAGCTGCACATCTTTACCTTCCCGCTGTAGCTTGTATTTGACTCAGTCTTTCAGTAGAAACTCTCCTTCTATTTTATTTTTGATTTCACCAGTTTATCAGGCATTTTATTCAGATGTCAACAAGATTTTCAAGTTGAGCTGCAAGCACTGATATTTAATTCATAGAGTTCTGTGAAATAATGTTGTCTTATGTCTTCTGAGAGTACCAAGGCATCATGTCAGCTCTTGCTTTCTCAGACTGTTGACAGCCGAACCTCCTGGCTGTCCCTGTGTGCCTGTGTGCTGGTCTCCTCTACATCTGCTGCTGGTGGACTCAATTTTTTTTAATGGTTATTTCTGTAGCTTTGGTACAGAGATTTTGAAATGCTGGAAATTATTTGGGGCTTTACTTTTGCTATATCTTTTGCAATACTTCCTTTTGCATTTCTCTTGCATTATGACCCGTGAAATCCCTTGTGAATTCTTAGAGTTATGATCTTTGGGTATTCAGACTCCTATTAAAACGGTGAGACTAACCTAGATTCACCTTACTTTCACTACAGCATTTCATTCAACACAACGATTTTTCTGAAAGCAAAACCAGCCTTGCCTGTGGACCTGTATTTGACAGTATCTCTTCTCTGAGCACAGTTGTTGTCTTATAAGAAAAGGTGCCAAAGTATAATGATTTTCTTTAGTCTTGTTAATTTAAGAGCAGCCAAAAATGCTTTAGCAGGCTCTCCTTTCTCCTGCAGGAGTCTTTATTATTCCAGTCTACCAGCAAGAATACAGTGTGTATTGCAATATTCCTAAGACTTGCAAACCTGAGGCTAATAGCTTGCCCTCTCCTCTTGGTTTACTTGAATGATATTTAGGAGATCAATTATCTTCAGGTCTTCAAGGCAACATTTAAGAAATATCACTGTTTTCTGTGTGTTTCCATTGTGCTTGAGTCCATCTACTTTCTTGTGGATAACAGAGATCTATTTAAATGTTTCAGGATTTTGAAATTGCAACAGTGATTTTTACTTATCTAGGAGCTTTAATTATTCTACTTCTCATTTATTTTTATTCAGAGTTAACTGTTGGGGTTTTTTTTACCCTCCCTCTGATCTTCACTTTTCAAAGTTTTGTTGTGAGGCCCCACCTTTTCTTAATGCAGAATCTGAATCTTAATACTGTCTGAAAAAAGCATTTCAGACAGTAAGAGAGGCAGGAGGTGATGCCTCAGTGCATGGAGGTGTCTGTATTCCTGGAGTCTCATGTCCGTTTAAACAGACCTAGCAAACATAAGCATCTCAGTCATGCATAATTAAGTTGTCATATGTCAAGACATATGTGTATGAAGGGAATGTTACAAAAAGAAGTGAACTAAAGGGCCCTTATCAGCGCTTCTTCCTTGGTAGAAGGGTGTAACTCCTTTTAAAAAAAGGGAGTTTTAATCTGCCACAAGGCTCAAATTATTTTTGAGGTGACGCTGGAAGGCTGGAGACCAGAAGTTGTTATGCAGGACCATAGTCTTCCCAAATTTAGTCAGATGATTGTTCATTGAGGCTGCAAATGCTGACACTTGCTGTTCACCAGGGAAATATCTGCTTCAGAATTCAGCTTAAAACATAATTCAGCTGTTCTCTGCAAAGGTGAAATGCTTTTCTGGCTCTGTATGTGTGTTTGTACCTTAGAAAACTGCTTTCTCCTAGTGCAGACCTGCCTTTCTCAGTCCTGGTAAACCAGTTACCTCTGTGATGCCCATCCAAGCCCTCTGTAGATGCCAGCCATCACCCTGCTCTGCCCTTCATTGGGAAATCCTTGGTTCTGGGACATCCTTGTTCACACTGCAGGCAGCTCTGAAGGCCTCACCGCCAGTTGCAAATTAAAGAAAGTTTGAGCCTCCACCTTTCCCACAGGGAAGAACACAGTCCAGGTGATCCTTATGGAATAACTGCATACTTAACGGTCCAGCAGGGTTTCAGCAGCACAGCAGGAGTTGTCTTCTCTTCTTTGAACATTACAGCAAGAGCTGAGGTGTCATTGCTCTTCTTAGCGGATGGCTAGCTGGCAGCACAGCATCCTGATTGATGTCTTTTTGGTTTGGAAATTATGACCATATTCTGAAAAAGTTGAATTTTAGAAATAGTTAGGGTTTATATGTTCTATCATTTGTTTTTCCTGCTTTATCTTCTGCTGTTTCTCAAGTATGTTGTATATCCCAAAATATATATATCCCAAAATATAAATGTATATCCCAAAAATTAGTTATGAAAAAGCAATTTGTTGACCATTAAGAGAGGTGGAGATTATAGCCATGAGCAGTAGGGTAGTGACTGAGGCTAACCCTGCAACAGCAGTCATGCATTTTCCAAATGGGATGGTTTGGGAACTATCCCAAATCTATCTCCTGCTCAATGATGTCTCTTGGCAGTCATTATATATAACATGCATTAAAGTAGTCTAAATAGTAACAGTAAGTATGGATGGATATGAGATTTTTCAGCTTGTGGAAAAATACATACATACATGAAAACAATGAGCTATAAACATATTTGTTATAATTATGATCTCTTAGTGGATAAGAAATCCATTTGCATGTAAGCAAGCTAAAAAATTGCCTGGCAATAAATATTTAATCAACTCTGCCTGTAACAACACAGAGTTTTTATTGCCGTGTGAGTCAGCAGTTCTCCTTAACAAGTTCAGCCTGCTTTGTTTGCTGCAGGGAGCTGTTGTTGGAGGTACTCTTATTTGAAGGAATGGGTTTCAGCATGGAAACCCCTTTCACAGATATTAAGAAATCAGCTGGGATAGACTTATGCTTGTGTTCAATGGAGGCCAGATGTAATTTGAGCTGGATTTAATGGAGAGCTCAATCTAACTTTGTGGGAAGTTCCATGAAACTCTACAGGCTGATTTATTTTTTTTCTGAGAACTCCTCTTCCTACCCGTGATGTGCAAAGAAACTGGGAAGATCATTTACCAGCTTCCTTGTGGCCTCTGCTGAAGGTGAAGCAGTGTATAGAACTGTGGCAGAGGACTGGAAATAAGTAGATGTTCTGAGTTTAAAGATGAAAAGAAAAACATCTGAGAGGAGACTGCCAGTAGAGGCACGCAGGGAAGCTGCAGATCAAATGGCTTTATTGAACCTAATTTCTCTCTCTCTAATAATTCCTGACTATTCTCAACATCTATTTGCGTAAATAGTCCTTTTTTACCCAAAATAGATTTGACTTTTCTGCAGAAAATTATAGAACACTGACTTTTTGACAATTCAATCTTAAAGCCCTGTTTTACCTTTATGTGCTCTCTGAGTTTAGCTGCTAGTCACATTTGCCAAGAAAGTTTTAAATATAAATATTGGTATGGGCCATTTCATCTGTGAAATGATGCCTCTTTTTTCTTGTGGGCTGTATAAGAGATGCCGAAGCGATTCCTCACTTTGACTTGTAGTTGGATCTAAAGTCAGGTTATTAATTTGTGATGGTGTCTTGCTGGAATTTCCATGGAAATGACTTCCCTGGAGTTAAGCTCAGGGAGGTTCTGAAGCTCCAGGGAGGTTCTGAAGTTATGGATAAATATTAAGTCCAAGCTAGCTTGGATCTGCATTTTTTTATGCTCACTGAGTTGGTTTACCAAGGCGGAAGCATGTATCCTGGGACACAGAAACCGCTGAGCCTGTCAGTGATATTTGTTCATCGTTCATAGCAAAGCTGCTGCCAAACTGCCACTGATGTCCACTCTCTGTAAGAAGCTTGCCAGAAAATGTCCTGTTGGGGGGTGCTTAAATAGCTCACCAAGCCATCTGGTGTGTAAGAACACATAAACACAGAAATTAATTAACCGTAACTAGTCTCTACTGAGCATGTACAGGACGAGATTTTTTTGGGAATGTTTATAACTTGGATGAAAACAGAGTTGTGAGGATGCCTCAGCTGAGTAGATGTATAGAGTTCTTAATGTTGTTGATGGTGCATTCTTCCCTGCCCCAGGCTGCAGTGCAGCCCGAGTGGTTTTCTTAGTGATTGCCAAGAAAGTCATCTGCAGGAGGACAGGAGTCTTCTAGCCCTGTCATTTACACCTCAAATTTCTGTTTTTTTTTAGTTTTTAAAGGAGGTGTTAAGAGTTCTTCTTTACCTGCCCATTGTTAACACATATTAGTAATGCAGGCAGCAGCAGAAGCCTTTACTATTGAACTCTGTCATGTGCATAATGTTCTCTGATTATATTTGATACAGACACACCAGCTGACTTAATAAGTAAATGTTTCAATGCGTAGCAATGTTTGCATGTCTCCTTCCAAGATTTTAGGTTTCATTTCCATTTTCGTCTTATGGGATTTCAACAGCACAGCACCTATCTACAGGAACACTCCAGCATATAGTGCAATGCCTCAGTGTAGCCAGGTGTTCTGTGGTAAAAACAGGAAATATTTTCTCAGAAGAGTATCAGTGACACAAAGAGGCACTAGGACATGACCGCACTAAGATACAAATATCGTAAATCTTTGTCTCCGTGTGAACTCTGTCTTTCCTCTTAGATAATGTCTTAGAGTGACTTTTGTCTTGGAGTTTATCCTTTGATGATTTATCCTATATCGTCTGCCCATGCCCAGAAAAGTGAATTTTATGCCTTTCTATGTCTTTAAACGGACCCTGAGAGGGGAGAGGAGAACAAACCACCCAGCCCAGACAACACTGTGTTGTTTTTGTACTTCAAAGTTACAGAGAGAGAGAGAGGAGGCACTTTGTTTTTTCCTTTAGGTTGGTTCCTGCCGGCTCTCAGTGCTGCTCCTTTCGAGAGACGAAAGACAGAGTTTTTCTTTTTTTTTTTTTCTTCCTCTCTGGGACTTTGTTTTCTTCTTTTTCTCCCCTTCTGGACTTGGAGCATCAGAACATCAGAGCTTCACTGGGAAGTGTTTCACCGGCCTGCAGGGAGATTTCCCTGGACAGACACCTTTCCAACTCCGGGAATGGATGTGTGCCTGGAAGACTAGTTGCCATAAATCTCAGCAAAGTGCTGGGCAAAATGTGAAGGCAAAATTCTCTTTGTCTTTGAAATATTCGGTAATTAAAAGCAAAAGGATTTTAACAATCTTATTTCTTTTTTTCTTTTGTAAAAAGTCTTGCTTATCTCAGTTTTGATGTTGGAAATAAACTCTTGCCTTTGATTAGAGAACAAATGTAGTGTTGCAAACTGGGCTTTGTCACTCACTTTGTCAGAAAATATTTGTGGAAGACGCTTTCTTACTGCAATTCACACACAGCTGTCATCAAAGAAATAGCTTGGGTTTTCAAGAAGCTTGTTGCTAGTGACAACCTAAGACTTGCTGCCTTTCTTACCTAAAGTTGTGTACAGGTTTTTATTTGTAGCCATATAAGTATGGGGCAGCTCTTCCACTCTGGCCTTAGGTCGTTACGTGCACTGCTTCTAGGTGCTAGGCTCTCTGGACCTGGAGTATAGGGAGTTTCTTCATTTATTGCGGAAATGAAGTCAAAAAGGCTATCAAGCTCAACCCTGAACGGGTTTCTGCCCTCCATAATGTGAGATCCTGACTTCAGTTACTGATCAGTTCATGTCTACTCTGTTTGGAATGGTCACTGGGGTATTCCTGTAGTTTACAGTGATCTTCTGTCTTCCATGAATGCAGCATGAACTTGCATCGTGGCAAGATGTCTGTATCTGAGACAATACAATGTAAACCATTCTTGACATATGGTAAATGAGGAGCCTGGGAATGGGCTTTTGTCTGTGTTGTGGGGCATATTTGCCTGCTGGGCATTCTCTGCAGATTTTATCCACCTTGAGGTCATGACATCTCTTCTTGAATGCAGCTAATTACTCGCAAAATCTTCTGTTTCCTCTCACTAGCACAGACGTCATCATTGTAAAGAAGAGAGGCAGCTAAAAGGTGAACAGTGAAGACAATTCTGGAGATGCTTCTAGATTGTGTCTTTTCTCCTCTTATAGTCCAGGGGCTTTTGATAGCTCACAGCACTATTTGTATGCAAAAGTATTTATTATACTAGGCATATTTTGCAAACTCAAATTCAAAATCTTCCAAAATTCTTGTTTTGAAATGAGTAGTTTGAGTCCTCTGAACAAGCAGAAAAGGAAGAGAATTACTGGAAAACATTATTGCTGAGGGCTCTGCTTGCAACCCGAAATGGAGTTTAAGAATTGAATAATTTTACTGCAACAGTTTGCAATGGGCATTTGTACGGCAGTTAAGGCAGGTGTGCACAGAGTGAGTGCGGTTTCACTAGCAGAACTATCTGCTCTGTGACCATTTATTTTTAACTCCTCAGTGGAACACACCAAAACTGGAGACACATTGGGATTTTTCAAAGACTGGAACATGTTGTTAAGGGAAACAGCTTATGCAAACCTGGGGCATCAGTTTTCTCAGAGGTTTAGAACTAAATCAAAGAATATATTGTTACAAATTACCAGTATAAAGTACTCTGGGAACAGTCCAGTGAAGTGGCTGGGGAGGCACAGTAACATGCTCATACTTCCGCAAATGTTTTAACACAAAATTGCTCAACCTCTCTCACATCTGGGGAAAACAGATATGTCCAAAGTCTTATTTCAAATGTTCTCTTGCCTTATTAATATTTGCTAGGTACTTTAATATTTTTGAGCTATGGCAATTGTGGCGCATGGAGGGAAAGGCTGTAGTGACTCAGGTGCTGCCATAGATAACTGGTTTCAATTGCAGATATTCGTTTTTCCATATTGTATAATTGTGTGTAATAACCATTAATAGTTTTGCAGTTGTTCTCGTAATATTTTTAGAAGTGTCATTTTTCTGGAGTGGAAAGAAAAGATTGATAGAAATAAATCTTAAGGGAATGGTTTTGCACAGAGGAAAGTAAGATAAGTAGAATTGTCCAGGGTGGGTGGCTTTTTTACAGCCAGGTTTCTATGCTAAGATTTTATGAGGAGTATAATTCAATCACATAATTCTCATTTGCTAAAAAAATTTTTGAAAGTGTTTAGTGTCATAGGAGTGGTAGAGGACAGGGAATTAGGAGAGAAGGCAGTAGAGACAGATATGGAAGATACAAAGGCACGTGCTTATTTATGAGGCATGATAGCAAAAACGGGAAGGAAAATAGCTTTAACTGCATGCTGTAAAAGCAAGGTTGAACACGAAAAGAATCGGGAATGATTGAGAATCAGCACAGCAGCAAATCCCCAGGAAAATTTCGATCTTTTTTGGTTCTGCTTACTGGTGCCCTAAATTTCCACACTGACAGTGAGCTAAGCAAAAAAGAGCCATGCCAAAATAGGAATTAAGGAGATATAGGTTAATCCCCTACCTCATTCCAGTAGGCTGCTCTCTAAGGAGACTTTTATTGGAAGAAAATATTATTCCATGTTCAAATGATTGGTTATTCTCTTTCTTTGTGCAGCTTCACAGTCTAAACCTTCTTTCCTGGGAATCAGATTTCCCCAGGGCTCCCATTCTGTGTTGCAGCTTTCACTGTGTGGGAGTTAGACGTGTTAGAGCAATTTTATGTGTAATGTGCTATTAGCAGAATTTGGGGCTTAAATGACAAATTGGTAATTTTAAATAATAACTTTTAAATCTGGGTGGAACTACAAAAATCACAGTGAAATGGCTTGACTTTGCTCTTACAGTCTTTGTATTTAGGTCCCTGAAGCAGATGTACTGAACCAGGGATGTCAAGGGGATTTTAAACATATTCAGTGGTTTACAGGCTTTCTGCATGCCTGTACGTGCACCTTTGTGCACAAAGTCTTGCACGTGCAATAATGCTGCTGCAGCAAAAATTCACACCAATTCAGGCTGTTATGGTGAGTTTGTAGCCTTCCAGTGAAACTTCTTTAACTTACAGTTGGGCAAAAAAAGTCATGTTTTCACAAAAGTCATCCTATACAAAAGAGAACAGCTCCTCTTTCTGCAGGTCCTCTTAAGATCGATTCAGTTTTGAAAACCACCCTCTATATTAGATATTTTCGCTGGTGTTCCAGACCAAGAAACCAATGAGTTATGTTTTTGTACTTGCTATCAGATATAGAATATTAACTTTTTTAAAATATAAGGACACTTTAGGGTAATCCCATCTACCTGACTGGATACTCATGCATGTAAAAAGAGCTACTTTTGTGTTTGAATCCTTATTTTGGTATCTTAATAGCAGATTCAGTATTGCATTTGAAAACAACCGATTATCTGTTTATGTATTTTAGTATTAATTTATTAAAAAGCTCGTACTCTAGACAGAAGATATGGCCATGGTGGATCAGATTTTTTTTAAGAAAAATTCTAATGCATTTACTTGGATCACAAAGCATATCAAGTATTTTTTTCTAGTTACTTTACATTTTATTGCCAGGAAAAAATAGCAGAACTGCTCGTGTTGACACAGGAGTTGCAGAGATGCTCAAACCTTTGCATGAACATTTTGGTATGTTCTGAAATTATTTTCCTGACTTTGAAAGGTCACTTTGGCTATTCAGAGGATTATATAAATCTGAACTTCCATTATTCCAACCCTTTGTTCACAGCTCCACCAGAACTTCGGAATAGGTTCTCAGAAGTAACTTGTATGAGAGCCACAGTAATTGAGGTCAGAGGGGCCATATGTTTGATGAACAGCATACTAGGAACTGTGTTAAGTGGTCAGCATCCATCTGGAGATGAGGTTTCATCACTGAATAATTAACTGTGCGCTCGCCTCTGATGGTCGCTGTTTGGGAGAAGAGGCTTTGGCCTTCTGAATGGGTTTCAGCAGTTTTTCCTCCTAAAAAAGGTTTTGAAGAGCTCCTTTTATGTTCCATAAAGCTTTTTTCCCGACTCTTTGGCAGCTATCTAGTTTGGGGGCAGGGAGAGGTTTTGATTAAAAACTTGGTGAATGCGCATTGGAGGAGTTCTGGCTTCCTGGGAGCCGGTGTGGCTGAGAGAGGATAAACTACCATATTCTTTATAATCACATTGTTCTTCTATAAGGGAAACAGGCTGACGGTTTGCAGGTAAGGCAAGATTCATGCGTTCTCCTTTGCATGCAGCCAGGCCAGTCTGGGGACACAAGAAGGCACAGGCCTGCCTTTGTGGTGGGACTATCTACATGTGTGCTCTCCAGGCAGCCCCTTTGAAGACTTCCTGTAATTAAAGCTGATTTTTTTTCCTTTTTGCTTGTCTGTCTCATGTTCCAAACATCAGACTTAGATTTATCTGTCTTACCATTCTTCATGTAATATGACTTGGTCTCTCAAACAAAATATATTGCTCGTCTGTGCTGGCTGTAGTGGAGGTGTTGGCACATGCGTGTGCACGTGAAGTTAGACAAAATTTATAAATTTTTTCTGCCTCATTGTTGCTGTGGGAATTGCAAGGGGAGAAACTATGTATAAGAGAAAATATGTTGCACTGCAGTATGTGTACACATGTACTGTAATGCTGGAAATTTTTCATTCGGCAGTAATCCTGGGCTTATTTAACTAGTCTTGATGCCAAAGGATTTTTGCTTTTTACATATTTTTCATATATGAATAGCTCCGTAGACTATTATTGTATAATTTCTTAGTTAACTCCGATACTTTTCCTACCCTGTTAGACAAACACATTTCTGGAATCTTATTCTAATCTTGCTTCTTTGGTGAACCAAGGCTGTTTCATGTTTCCCATGTATTTAGACATAGACAACGTGGGGCAATAAGCAAGAGGGAGGCTTCAGTAGTGGGCCAAACCAAGAAGGAGAATTACTTCATTAACTGTACTTTTAATTGAGGATTCTTGTCAATTATGCTAATTTGCTAAACTTATAAAAGTGTCGAAGCCCTGTATCACATGTGCATTCTGCCATAAGTGCACCTGGAGGACCTTCAGTAAATGTTAACTGCTTTTTATCATTTTAATCTTGTTTGGTTTGTGATTTTACGGCTAATAAGGCATCAGTCTGATGAAAAAGCTGTAGTTGCGTATTGTACAGCTTTGTCTACAAGCGTGCTTTGTATCCTGTTAGCCTGCTGTTCACTGCCGGTTTTCCTCTTACTCTTTGTTCTTGATTTTCTGAAGTTTTCTCGGTAATAAGATGCCAAACTTTCAGCTTATGTAATGTTCTTCATGTTCCAACTTTAATTTCTGATAACTTATGTTATACTTGGCAAAAACGTAATGTGCCTGTTTTGCCTGTAAGGAAATCTTGATCTCAGAAAATTCTGATCTTGAAAATTATCTTCTGAATGAAGGAGCTGGGCAGCTGTTGAGGTGAAATTGAGACAAATGAGATGACATGCCATAGAACAGTTGCTTCTTTTAACACTCATAGAATGAGTAAAGAATGTGAGCTTGGGAACAGATATATCTTTTTTAGAGTGGCAGAATAAATTGTGCTACACATTTCCAAAAGGTGATTTTTACTTCTGTGATTTATTCCTGTAGTAACAGTGACAGGTGAAAAGCAAAAGCAAATCCCTGCTTTCTTTCCCAATCCAGTCTACCTTCTTTTACAAGCAGTTGTTCATGAAGTTCTAGTAACTAAGGGTCTATGAGGGGCTATGAATAATCACCTCTGGTATCTGATGGTATCATCTTTGCCTTTTCATTTTTGAGATAAATCACACTTTGTGCAGGAGGGGAAGATTAAAGCTGTCATAGTTTGTGTTGATAGTTGTGGTTGAGGCACCTGGTAAGAGACTCTGCAGCTGTACCCATCAGAGATGGCTGTTCACTGCAGGTACACCAGGATCTGATTCAGGAATGTGATGGAGGGGGATCCAGCGTCTGGTGTAAGGCTTCCTGTCAGCTTTTTTGGCAAAAAGTCCTAAGGGAATGTGCAGAAAGCAATTGGGTAAAGGTTATCTATTTGTTTTTTTCATAGCACAGCTAAGTTGACCAACTGTCCAGCTGTTCAGTGTTAATGATTCACTTCATATACTTGGACATGGCACTGCTTCAGAGAGATTTAAATTTTTTCAATTAAGGAATATTTTTCTCCTTTATGAAAAATCCAGGTTATCTTTGGATTGTTCTATCAGTGTCTTCTGAGGTATTTCACATCTCTGTGGGGAAACCTCAGATGAGGGATAAGGCATTGCCCACCAGAAATTTCTCCATCACTTCTCTGTACAAACATCACCAGCAGTTATCTGGTGATAGCAATGCAACACCTGGGACACCTGCAAGGGTCTTGGATCATTTGAAACTTGAAGCCCCAGACCCCAGGCAACTGTGCTCAGTGCTGGCCTTTAAAACAGTCTGTGGAGCTTCTCACAGAGGGCATAATAAACCATACTGCCTTTCCTAAGAGCAGTACAGGTTAGAATAATTGTGTTTGAAATATGGATTCTGCTGCCTCTAGTATTATGATATGTCTTGGAATTTTCAGAAGCTGTCAGTGTGGGATGCCTATGGGACTTCTAATAGTTTTCATCGTATACAGGATGCTGTTTTGATCTCTGTGACTTGTTTGGGGATAGATAAATGAGGTATTGCCTGTGAACTCTCTTAACTTTCCTAGCAGAATTGCATTTTATACCCTTCACTGCTAAGTGAAATTCTTTGGCTCATCTGAAAGGAGCAGTTTAAATAAGCCAAGTTTCTTTTTGAAATCAACTCAATTCTTGATGTGAGAGTATCAAATACTTCTAGTAAGATTGCAGTTTCTTTTGTCCTCTTCCTCTTATTAACCCAGGTTTCATACTGATGTAACTATTGATTTCCAGTACTATCTGACTAAGCTGGAGAGGTGGGGGAGCAAGCCAACAAAGAAGGGAAAAAATATCAGCCTGAAAGTCGAATTGACATGAGGGTCATAACAAACACGTGAATATGAAATGTATAAAATTAATGGCACATCAGGCCGTGTGTTTGATTTACTGAATAGTCTCTGCACCCATCTGCTTGTGTTACTTTTTCTTTTCGTTAGCCACTTCAGAGCACTGGACAGGAGGGGATTTCTAGCCCTTGGATGGTCTTTGAGGCAGAAATGATTAAGATTCCTGTTTCTGATCTCTGGTGTCCTTTAGGCTAAGAATGCAATTCTCTCACATTTTCATGTGGCTTAAAAGCAGGCAAGCTCAAAACTGCAGGCTTTCTATTCCTAGGCATTGTCATGTCTAGGAAGATGCTTTCACTGTCAAAAATGGGTGAAGAGGACCAGACTATTTTGATGAACAAGAGAATAGCTTTCCAAAGTGCACACACTGGAACTGTGTAAGACCAAGAGCTGTTTGTGTCTGGGGTTCTACCAAAGCAAAGAGCCAATGAGATGAGATATGACTGTTTCCGCTGGTGAAGGGAAGCAATAAAACCATGCTCCCTGCCAGCACGATGCAATGAAAATCCCTGCTGGCACCAAATCCAGAGATCAGTATGACTCTGAGCTGCTTAGATACAGGAAGCAATTCACAAAGTCTAATTTCAGCCTGGTGAGGCTCATCTCTCCAGGGGCCTCTGTAAAGAGAGTAGGGGATAAGCAGCCCCTGTGGAGAGGGACTGAGAGCAGGACCCCAATTAGCCAGTGTGAATCATACTCCAGAGCCAGGCTCTGATGGTTGATTGTGAAGAGGAGTCTGGAGAGAGCCTCCTTGTTAGGCTAAAGATAACCTGTGTGAATATCCTTCTGTCTCTTAGGAAAAATCCACTGTATTAGTATCTGTTCCGTATGTAAAATGGGGCTATTCAAACTCGTTAGGCAGGCTAATATATTCAATAATATCAACTGTGTCACAATGCAGGCTTACAGGGGAGGGGAATAGCATTGCACAAACATTATTAATTTGGCCTTTCTACTTCAGAGCACTTGACATAGTTCTAAAAAAAAAGCGACTGATCCCAGTGTATTGCATGAAATTTTCTCTTTTCCTAGAAGAGAAAAAAATCCCATTCTGTGCAACCTGAGGAGGATCTGCACATCATGGCACATATCTCTATCACTCAGCTGAAGGTCAGTCTACAGAAGCAGACATGAGAGTCAGGTAGTTATCCCTCGGGGTACTGGCTGCCCCTAATGAGTTGATTAACAGGCTGATTAAGTGATTGCTGTTGAAGTAGTTTAGCTGGATTTCACTGCATCTAAAAAAAATATTTTCTCTCTACAGACACCTCTTTAACATTCTCTCCAGTGCTTTTACTCAAGGTTTTATCTATAAATGATCTTGACCGATTTACTTTTACTCAATTATTATTGTAAATGCTTCAGTGGATTAAAAGAATGCCTCTAATGTGATAGATTTGGATTCTAATAATTCAGTTGATATTTCCTCATTCAGATTTCCATTAAAAGTCACAGTTGGCCTAAAGTAGGACCATGGTGGTGTGTCTAGCTTGCTGAAAGTTGTGACACAAAGGGAGCACAATGACATGGGAGGGCGAGGTGGCATGGTGGAGAGCTACCAGAATCAACTGCAGGGCTTAATTCAAGTTCATTGCTGATCGGGAAGATGCATTAGACAGGACATTAATGAAATTTGCAGGTGGTATTAAATTGGAAGGCACTGAAACCTCACTGAAGAGAGAGAAATTTAAGTTATCAGTGACCATGAGAAAAACAAGAGGAGTATCTACTAAGAACTGTTTCATTCTACGGAAAGAGAAAGTATTTCTGAAGGAAGGTTATAACATGTAACACTGAAGACAGAGGAGAAAGCTCAGAGATAGAAATGCTGTCACTGGGTGTCGCACTGCAGTTTAAGTACTCTATTTCTATGCATTACAACCATGAAAAAGCCACTGTAATTCTGGGAACTGTTCCTGAGAATACCCTTTTCTGAACAGGTTATTAACCGATATCGCAAGGCAGTGCTTATGCTCTGCAAGCTCACATAAAAATCGAGGGCGGAGAAGGAGATGAAACTGTATTTTATAACAGTTGGATGATTCAGTCTGACACGCTGCATTCATGTACTGCACATGGAGCTTGTTTTTTGTTTAGTGAAGCTTACATGGTGCAATGACTGGTTGTGTTTTCCTTTCTTTTTACAAATGGAAAAAGCATAACAAATGTTTTCATTCTGTCTTTTACTAGAAATGTTTCTACATAACTTGAAAATAATAATGAGGCCCATGCAGTCACCTTTCTATCTTTATTACAAAAGAGGAACCAGAGATATGTCATGCCTGTGTACCATGGAAGTCTGTTGCTAGCTGGTCGCAAGCCCCTGCCTGAAGCAGCATCTGTTATGGTAATTTCTATGCAAGTTGAAAACTTTGTTTTGAGCACAAACACCTGACAAGGAATTCTCTGAAAATACATAAATAAATGTTAAAAGCTAGATATAGTTCATTTCTTGTGCTTTATGGTGTACTTTTGGGCAGCTGGTGATATCTCCATGTGCTTATAGCCATAAGTAACTTGTGAAAGTACAGACGTTATCAAACCTAGGGCCAGCTCTATGTGCCAGGAGCAGCTGAGTTGTTTTTCTGATGGCAGTGAAGGTGTTATTTGCAGCTTCTTTCACTGGCTGCTGGTGATTAAACTTCTAATAACCACAAGATTTTAATTACATTTGCTCTTTCTAGGCTGTTTTTATATCAAGTGAACTTTTAAAAAGCCACAATCGTCTTCCACAGAACTAAAAATGAATTGAAATTCTGCCATGCAATTTTGAGCTGACATTTTGATAATTACAGAGAAGAAGCTACATAAATATGATATTCAGGCTGTACCAGGGCCCAAGCCTGTCCAGTTGCAATGCACTCATGTTAGACCACTGGAACTGCCTAGTGCCTTGCAGAGCCTTGCTGAGGAAATACCCATGGCCAGAAAGGAGAGGGGAATTTGGGATGAATGGGTGAAGGACAGAAATGTCTTTAGCAGAGCTGTGGCTACAGTTTGCAGGTAGGCTGTGGGCTAAATAGTGTTAGTTCTTCTGAATTTTATGCTGAGTTACCATATCAAATACAAATGCTGTAGCTTTTTCATTGTCATTCTGGTTCTAAAGTGTTTTGATTTCTATCGAGAGTTATCTTGAGGTAAATGTATCAGTCTCATCAATATAATGTGCTGTTCCACTGTTTCTGTATGTGCATGGCACCTCAGCACCTTGTGCCAACATGGAGTAAATTTAAGAGTAAAAGAAAGTAACATTAGTGACATATTGCAGTATCTTGGGTGAATTTTTTTGTAATGCTAGCTAAATTCACAAATTGCTTGGAAATATGACTGCCTTTGAGAAATATCCCAGCATTATCTGGGACAAAGTGGTATGTTTTACTCTTGAATTCTGCTCTCCTGAGAAGAATGAGATGCAGTAATGTCAGTGAGGAGGAACACAGCACATTTCAGAGTCCTTGTCTAAGACTGCGAGGTGGTTTCTGTTGATATCTCACCCACAAAAGTATGCCCTATGCTCAAGCTAATTGTACTGTCCAAAGCCTCTGATGTAAATGCAGGATAAAATTTGCATTGCTCACTTTTTTTGGCTACCAGCATTATCAGAATTGATGAATTTCCGAATTTCTTTGCTTAGGCTTTGCTCTGAGATGTGATTGTTTAGTTGTTAGTCATACTCTGTTGGCTTTGCAGTTTGCTTCTACCTTGTTTTGCAAGCCCTGAAGATGCTCTGTTAGCAGTTATTCAGGGAGACAAAATTTTCTATAGGTCTGATGTTTTGGGTTTTTTTTTTTAAGGGATAACTCATTGTTGGGTGGGTGGGTGGATGGATGGATGGATGGATAGATGGATGGATGGATGGATATACAGCTTTCCTTGTTTTCGAGGTTGATAATGCTCCAAAGCTGCACTGCACTGGTGTCAGATTTTGTTAATCCTTAGCTCCTACTAGTTGGAAATATTTCTTACTGTTTTAGATGAGAGAACATCTTCAGATTTGCTTTTCAGGAATTTTCAACTGGATTCTAGAACAAAGACTCTTGGTCAATAGTGGGTTTGTGATGCATCAGTTGAAAATGCAGGTCTAGGCTGCTTGCTGCCTAATCATGCCTGGGAAGATGCCAGTGGGATCCAACAACCCCAGGAAGGTTGGCTGGCACAGTCTTAGTGTGCATGTTTGTGTTGCATCCTCACGCCACCAGCTCAAGGGTTTCTGTCAGCATTTGCCATATGCCTGTCTTCCTTTTAGTAGGTCTTTTACTATGAAAGTGACAGATCTTGGGACTGTCTTTACGCTCTGAAATAGATTAAAAGGTTAGAACATTAAGATTAAAAGGTTAAAAGCAAACTGATGTCCAGAATCCTAAGTATCCCAACTTAATAGGAGTTTTGTACAAAATGCTTGCACAGAACTGAACCTGAAGTAGAGCATGGTACATGGGTCTCAGAAAGTCAAGGACCTATTGGCTGCATGCTTCTGATGATGGCTGCTCCATCCTCCTTACCTGAATTTCTGGTACAGCTGAGTCCCCAAAAAGCTGTCCTGAACTATTATTTTACATCTGTTAATATTTAATAAGCTAAAGGGATTGTTATGTGGCTAAAAACTGATGCCATAAAGACAAAAGCATAGAAGAGACAACCTGTCTAGGCTAGCAGAATAGTATTGTGAGGTTAGATGAAAAGTATTCTACTTTATGACAGATTATCACAGAGATAAATGTGAGCTTGGTTTCTGTAAACATGGCAGGCTTTGTTGTTGTCATTTGTGCAGTGAAGAAAGCAAGGTTGTGTCTGTGATTTGCTTGTTCAGACTTTCAGCTTGGGCTGAATAAGTGATATGAGTAGTAATCCAAGACAGGCTTGCTTTACTGAAAGACAAGTTGAAGAGAATGCAAGTAATAACTTTAAAAATGTGTAAGCAAATTTAAGAGCCCTTGTGCATTAGCAATGTTGCTCTATGGGATGTGTTGATCCCAGCATTCCTGGCCCTGGAAAGGTCTTTAACTCATGATAAACAAATACTTTGGAATTCAGCAGTAAGTTCTAATGCTATAAAAAAGACAAGTTATGTTGGTCTGCTCTAGTGGTTTTTTCAATAACTCATCAGTGATAGAATAAATACATGCTACAGCACTTAACTAGGCTGTGGGAAAGTTATAATAATGCAAAAAACTGAAAAGGAAGTATTAATTGTAGTGAACAACTGTGGTGCATCTGAAGTTCCATATTATCTGCCTCCAAATAATAATGAAGCTGTGATAGAACATCTAGTTCAAATCTTTCCACCTCCCAAGGGAATCAATTAGAAAATATTACAACCAAAATAACTCTTTGAATTCTTTGGAGTCACCATCATTAAACAGAAAGTGAGAGTGAGTATTTAATTACATATGCGGTCAGGCTGGGAAATACGGGCTCTTACAGCTTTACTGCTGGTCAAGACTGTATTCACTGGAAAGTGATGTGTTTCTGCCTGGCAATCCCTCAAACTCAGCCTCCCAAAAGAATTTTGGGAAGGTTTGGGTAAGCGAAGGCATGCAATTAAGAAAAGGATCAGAAGATCAAAGTGCAAGACTGAATGCAATGTACAAGAAGGCTGCAAAGCAAAGCTGAAGGGAGAAAATACTGAATAAAAAGTTAAAAAGCTTGAAATTTTTCAGCCACCAAAGGAGCAAGAGGTCACTAAAAGATTCAGCAGGACTTCAAGAAGCAATTTATTGACAAAAGGAGTAGACATTTCTCAGATTTGATGAGTTCTCAGCCTCACTGCTCACCTGGCAAGGTGGAGGTCAGACACCACCTTGATAGAAACCTGCCATGAGGAGGAGAGGGAATGCTGGATGAAATTTTGCTCACTCCAGATCATCCAAAATGTAATGAGCCTGTGAGGTAGCATTAGACCTCATTCTCTAGATTGAGAGCAAGATAAAGCTGGTGTCAGATATTTGGATGCTGATTAGAGAAGGAGGAAAGATTTGGTATCGGTGCATGTGAAATACAGAGTATTTATCCACAAGTCGAATTTATCTAAAATTGTTTCAAGTTTGTTGCTTGTAATGGTTTATTTGCTTATGGAGTTTGTTTTCTAGAGCTGGACCCCTTCCATTCCCAGCTTCTGAGCTGTGTTGAGCATCTCGCAGAGTCAGGGCATATAAGCTCTTTGTGGAAAACAGCTTTTCTCAACAATAGTTAGTCCTCTGTTCTTTTTAGGCCATGAATCTCTGTAACTCTGTAAATTCAGTCATCCAGTGGAGAGATTTATTGCTCATCACCAGAACACTGAGTGCTTTCTGAGGTTTGTCTATGACATGGCACAGGATATTTTATATATGACATTCCTTTAAAAATGTTATTAATGTTTGATTGGGTGTAGTGGTGGAACAATTTCAAATGCATATGCTGCCACTGATCTACTTTCCTGCTGTGTGGAACAGTCATTTTCATGTGTGGATACTTATCTTATGCTAATCCATGCCTTGTTAATATATTAAGTATCAATTTGTATATGCAGAGTTGTTGAATGCTGTCATTTAAATGCTAGGCACAGCTATTTTCCCTGTGACAGAAAGGTAGGAAAAGTAATTGTAATAAATATTGGTAATAAAGAAACAACAGAGAAATTGCTTTTGAATGGCTCCATAACAACCAGAACACAAGTCTTGGCATTGTAGATTTACAGTGCAGCAGTTCTCTAAGAAGCACAGATTTACTGGCAGAAAGGTTTGTGTATTTGCCAAGGTAAAAAGAAATGAAATTATCAGGAATCCTTTTAATTTTATTTAATTCTTTTCCTGCTGCTGCAAAATGAATTAAGTTGTAGCTTTATAAGGTCTATCCCATGAAGCTGACTTGTGAATCAGACATGAGTGGCAAAGCCCCTTTCAACATGGCTCTTACTCCAAATGGAGAATTCCAGCTCTAGGTCAGGCTTAGCCCTGGCACAAGCCCTTCTTCGGTATCAGCTCAGTGCTGGAAGAAGTGTCTCTGGGATCTGTTCACTGCTCAGACCCAGGGCTGGCCAGGTTAAACTCCTACTTCAGCCTGACCTCGAAGACAGCTCCTTGTGACCTTTTGGAGTAGGATGTTGGGCAGCACTGGGAGCACATAGCCACGTGAGCTGAGCTGTGTTCACTGTCTGGAGCTGTGAGCAGTTGTGCCAGAGCTCTTCTTACAAGGGTGAGCCTGCAGCTGGGTGTATACGTGTACTCTAGATCCAGTTTCTAGAAAAATGGCTATACATGTGTTTATGTACATCTTAAGTATTTGACAAAGCATAATCTAAATTTCAGTTTGGAATCTGAGTCTTCAGGTAAATGGCAGCAAGGAGAAAAATAACCAGGAGACTCAGGAAATATTTCTGTTCCCAGTAATGTATTTTTAAAGTGAATTTTAAAGATTTATACCCAAAAAATAGAGAATATGCTCAATTTTTAGGTAACACTTTCTCAAATTTCAGCAATTTATGAAATTGTCATTGTGACTTTCCTCAGAATTTAACCTGGTAGAGTAGGGCTGATCCTGGTGCAACAAGGATTTCTTTTCTTTTTACTCCTATTTTTTCTATCTTTTCCCAAGTCATTGGCAGTAATTCCTAGTTATTGCAGGACACTGTTTTGTTTAGATCGCTAGGCCCATATTAGAAGGCTGGGAAAGGTCAGTGCACTCCAGTAGATGATTTATTGTAAGAGGTCAGGTGAGTCTTAGATTTATATGCCCACAGCAGGAACTGTTATAATAACTGTTATTATAAAAATAATTTTATTTTTGTGTTTTTACGTCTATATTTTGCAGAAGTGAAGCCAGTGACTCCACTAAGATCAGAAATAGTGAACTTTCATTCCCATTTTTTTCTCTGGTGTTGTTCAGAGAATTTGGAGGGTTTTTGTTTTTTCATGTAAAAAGTCAGGGCAGTTTTAGTCTTTCTCATTTAGACTCATTAAAGAGAAAATAATATGTATTTTAGGTTTTGAAATGGTACCATAGTCTGAATGTCATTGGGGAAAATGTTGTTACAGACAATGCTGTTCTGCGTTTGTCAAGTTAGGATTTTCAGCTTTAGCTTAAACCTGACATCTGCCTGCCTCTCTGCGCCCTGCTCATACACAAACTTATTTGGAATTTGTGGCTGTGCTGGGGGGTGAGTTACTGTGTCCAGGGGTTTCTGTAAATTGGGGAGGGTAAGGGTACAGGCAGAGCAGCATTGGTAGGTACTTCTCTGCCCTGGAGCCCTGCAAAGCCCTCTGCCCACCTCTGAGCCAACCCGAATTCTGTAAATTCCTCAGGGCTGCCATATTCCAGGGCTTTTCCCACTGGATTAATGAAATCTTGCTGACAATCTTCATGAGAGAGGATTACAGAAGATTTGTTTCATGTAAATTGGCTATTAATGTTTTTGCTGTTGTTGGTTTGGCAAGAATGAAATCTAAACCAGGGAGTAAGTCTGCTGCGGAAGCCAACTGGAGGGAATCTGAAAAGGAAACAAGAACTGACTGGAATTACTGATCTGCATGTAACTTCTCAGAAGTTTTTGATTAGCTTCATGCAAAAATTGCCAATCTGTAGTTGTCTAGTTAATCTTGGCTCCATGGTAAGGCAGTGGTTTGTGTAGCTTTGTTTTCGCTGAGAGACACCCCCAGTGACTCCTTCTCCTCTGCAAAGATGAAAAAATTCCCACTTTGTGCAGGTTAGCAGCAGGGTTTTACTGAGGAGGGATCTGTGGGAGTGTTAATCAATCACCTGTTTTCCAGTATATGAGTAAAACACTGACTCCCCTGCAAGAAATCCAAGCAGGACAGCAGCTGGTAACCCTGTGTTTGCTGTGGTAGATACCTGGTTTGTCCAAAGATGATAAATGCCCTGTCTCGGTGTCCATGCAGTCTGTGCGTCAAAATAAGTCTCTTGTAACAAGTAACAGAACTTGTGTGCTACTTGCACTAATCTAGGTATGGCTCAACTTCTTGGACTGCAGGAAATATGTTCTGGATGCTGATGGAAGAAGGCGAAACAGCAAAAACAATACGTTTTCTGCATGTGTGAAAAGCTCTCGAAAGACAAGAGGCTAGTTTTGTTCCTTTTGTCCATATATATCTGGGGACTGTGCACGAGGTGTGGGGACATTTGACTGAGCCCTGTGTGTGTGTGAAATTGCCCAGGCTCCCTGAAGCGCGGGGTGCTACTCCTTCCTGCGGCTCAGGGTTTGGCCCTGGGAGTACAGCAGGGAGGCTGCTTCCCTGTCAGCACTTCTGTGCCTGAGAGATGAGCATGGCTTGTTCAACCCACAGAATCATATTCTATAGAAGGTTTGGATTGGAAGGGACCTTAAAGACCATCTTGTTCCTACCCCCTGCCGTGGACTGGGACACCTTTCACTAGGCAGGTTGCTCCAAGCCCCATGAAACTTGGCGTGGAACTCACACTTTAAAGGTGATGTATCACAAAAAGTTGATTCTCAGCCTTGAAGAGACCCTCAGATGAGTAAATTAAAAGTAGTGCAGACATTCTGATCTGAATATATGCATTTGAGTTTGCTTTAGCTGGGGTTGTTGCACCCATTAGTGTGTTGCCAGCAATGGAAGTAGTGCCACAATGTGTCTCAGAGCTGTCTCCACTCTTCCATTGGTGCATCTTGAAATGGAGTATTTTTAATTAGTCATTAACTCTAGAGAGTATCTGGATTGGTGTATTGAACAGAATTTGAAAATATCTGCCACCGATAATGTGATTTGGGGAGCACTTCAGCAGCAAGATAAAAGTTATCATATAATTGTTACAGTAGTAATTCAGTCCACCAGCTAGCATGGGAGGAATAGCATATATCCCTTTTATCAGAAGCATTCTTCATTTGCTGTGACCTTAATGTGAATTCTCTCACAAAAATGAAGTTAAGATGGAGTTACAGATGGAAATACTCATTGGTACCGCTGAGAGACTCATATTACACAGACACTGCAGTTATTCCCCAAAAGATGTGATGCTCTTCACGATGCAGAAATCTCCAGATATGTCAAGATTTTTGAATGTCTTAACAGTGTATTTTTCGTATCATATCTTTGTAGCTCTACATAGTTCTGCAATGTAGGAATGCAGCTGAATCTAGATAAAAACTGGCTTAAGAAACAGATTTTTTTTCCCCAAACCTTCTTTCCCAAAAAAAGGATGCTGTTTTCCTCTGGTCAGAGGAAGATTGGATTTGGTTCCCATTAAGATTTCAGGACCTCATAAGTCTTGAAAACATTTATTGAAAATGTCAGTTATTTAAACAACTTGAAAGCTACCTGAAATTATTTATTTTTGTGAAACCCAGTGTAGAACAAACCTTATTTTGTCCCACAGGTCACAGGTAAGGAGGTTTCAGTTTGTAGATCATGCTATTACACTACTTTCTCAGTCGTCCCCAATCCCACTTAATTTACATTACTTGTATGTGTATGCTGTAGTGATGAGCTTTATGGTACAATTTAGTCTTTGTTTTAATTTGGTGAATTACTTCAATATGCTGACTGCTGGCAGTTGTGTCACAGACCTTGTGGTTTCCATAGGGATGATGGAATTTCCCATGACTGTTTGCATAGATGCTGACAAACAACTGCCCTTCCTAAGCTTGCTTTTGTCTGGAATTGCTGTAGCTATGGCGAGGTATCAGGTACAATCTGGTTTTGGTTGGATATTCAGGGCAGGTGCCACATCTGAACTTCAAAACCTGTTTATGTCCACTCTGCAGGAAAGTCTGCCCCATCCTGCACAGATGCAGTGTAGTTCAATACACAGTAACAACAAAGCAAAATATTCCCAGGCTATCTGCTGGACTGATGCTAATGTGCTGAGGTGAACCTTTGTGTCAGAACTAAGCTCTGAGTTTACTGCAGGCAGGTTTACAGGCAGAGCATTGGGAGATGTGCATTTGCAAGAGGGAAAATTCAGGGAGACATCAACTCGGATGTTTAGTGTGCAAGACGTTTGGGAGATGTGGGTGATTACTTAATGCTTATTTTAAGGAAGCTTGCCAAGGTAATCTCCATGTTAAGACATTGTTTTAACCAGCTTCAACAACAAATATTTTACTGGAATAATCTTACCTTTTTCCTTTTTTTCCCAGCATGAAAGATGATAGCATAAAATATAAACATAAAATTATGAATCCTCATTAAGAAAGTCATGCTTAATTTAAGAAATGATACAATTAGTGTTGTGCATTATTTCACCTAAGTCATGATGCTATGAATGATAATTAAAAATTCTGACTTCTCTACAGCACCTTCTAGCCAGGTGAGTGTCCCTTCTGGCCAGGGGAGTGTTCATGCCAGGTGTGTGCTCCTTTAACATTCAGAATGAAACAGTACCAATCACCTGCTCAGGTGGCCAGGAAGGTCAACAGTATCCCACCTTATACCAGTAATAGTGTGGCCAGCAGGACTGGGACAGTGTCCAGCCCCCCTGTACTGCGCACTGGTGAGGCCATTCCTTGAATCCTACGGTCAGTGTTGGGTCCCTCATGACAAAGACGACATCAAGGGGCAGGAGTGTGTCCAGAGGAGGATAATGGAGCTGGGGAAGCATGAGGAGCAGCTGAGGGACCTCGGGAGGCTCAGCCTGGAGAAAAGGAGGTTCAGGGGCACCTTCTCCCTCTCTACAACTCCCTGGCAGGAGATTAGAAGCAGGCTGTGCTCCCAGATAGTAGTGACAGGACAAGAGGAAACAGCCTCAAGTTGCACCAGGAGAGGTTTAGATTGGATCTCAAAGAAAATTTCTTCACTGAAAGTACTGTTAAGCCCTGGTACAGGCTGCCCAGGGAAGTGATGGAGTCACTGGAACTGTTTAAAAGACATGTGGATGTGGTACCTGGGAACATGGTTTAGTGGTGGACTCAGCAGTGCTGGGTAATGATTGGACTTGATCTTAGAGGGCTTTCCAACCTAAAAGATTCTATGATTAAATGGACAGAGTATCTTCTTATTTAGCATATATTTGCCTGATGTGATTTAAGTTGACACTAGCTGAACTTACCTAGGGGTTTCTAATGGCTGCTTCTGTTCTCTTTTACGAGGCCCTATAGTGAGAAGCGAAATGTGAAACAAAAATAGCTGGTTAACTGTCCACATTAGTTACCCAAAGGTTTGTGCAGCTGCTCAGTGACCTGAATTGTACGTGATTAGTTTGGCCCATTTCTGTGAAGTGCACTAAAGCAAAAGGAATGGAGAGATTCAAGATCATCTGGATGTCTTCCCTACTGTCTTCTCCTCCCTAAAGTAGTCATGCATGGAAATACCAAATAATTAAAAACTGCCTTTTCTTTCTCAATGAAGCCTCTGACCATTACCACAAGACAGAAACGAAGCTGGCTGTTAACCTGGATTGACATTTATTGTTCACATTCTTTATACAGCTTTGATGTAGTCTCTTTAATGTTTCTTGGAACAAACCATCACATAATTTTGGGATGCATGTGTGCAGGAGCAGGTCAGGCCCTACCCTGTGTACCCCAGGCCGGCAGCGGCTGCCAATCTGTGGCACACTGGAGGCAGTGCCCCACACACATCCCCTGGAGCCCCTAACACAGCTCCTGAGTGACCAAATGACCGGAAGCACCACCTGGGGGAAGGGCCAAAGGGTATTTAAGGCCACAGGGCATGAGGGACTCAGATATTCTGACCCTACCTCCTCTTGGAATTTCTATCTGAACACAGCTGGAACCTAGGAGTTGGTAGCTATATATGTCTTCTTCTGTCTTTCTCTCTTTCCCCTTCTTCTAATTCCTTCTTCTTGGAATTTTTGAGTGTTTTAGAATTGAATAGGCTTAAAGTTTGCTAAGTTGAATGCGCCCGGTTAATTCTTTGAGAAGTGTTCTGTGTTGATTGAACATCGCACTAAACCTTTTGCCTAGGTTCCTCAATTTTCTGAAGTTGCCAGTAAAGTTCGTTCTGTTATTTTGGTCTCTTGAGTTTATCTTGTCAGCACTTCTCCCATGTGTCTAACACAGATTACATGAACAACCATAAATTCTTTTACAAACCTCGTTGACTGCTTTGTTTGGGGCCTTTCATCTTGTCAACACTTGACTTCTGCTAGTGACAGTTTGCCTAGATTAAAGACTCCGGTTTTGGCATCTTGGAGACATTGGCTGTAGCCTCTGGTCACCCTCCAGCCTTTGTTGAATGCACAAGTCCCCAGAGCAGTGATTTTCTGCATGTACAATGTAGTCTATGTAATATTTTATTGTGTAAATGCAAATAAAATATTAATTATTAAATTATTTTGTGCAATGCCTTCTGCAACTAGGCTCTATTGGGAAGCTCTTTGCTGATACACACTAGGGATGCAAATATACCTGTGCATGCAAAGACAGGTGTGAGCAGCAGGTAAGGCAGGGTTGTACATCTGGGGACACCAACGTTTGGGGAGCTGGGATCTGCATCTGTGGGAATCTGCTGCAAAGTAAGAGGAAAGTTGAGGAAACTCGTTGAGACAAGGTGGTTTGGTCTGTGGTGAATTTCTTCTGAAAAATACTGTATTTGTACAGATGCTGCCCTAATCTCAGTCATCATGTGCAAGTAGCAAATTACTTTGGGTTCTGAGACCTGCCTTAGTGTATTTAACTCCATCTGTACTTGAGCACTTGCTATTTCACTTTCTGAGGAAGCATAACCAGATGTCTAGCTGATTTTTTGAAATATGACAGAATTGAAAAAAATGCTGGAAATTGTCCTACCTCCTCCTAGTCACTTGATGTTTGCATAGTTTTGTTTCAACAGTTTTGTTTTAGTATCCATGAAAAGGATGTGCACATACATACTTGGCAGAAAAATAAGTTAGCTGTCTTACATGTGTTTCTGATGTGTGAGAAAAGATGTGAAGGAAAAGGACTGTGGTGAAATTTTCTGTTTTCCCCCTTTGCATTTAGTAATTTTCCTCTGACTTCTCTGCTCGAGAAGACTGTTGGAGATTGCTGCTTTCTACCTTTCTGTCAGACTCTTAATTAGCAGGAGCACTCAGCCCGCGCAGCTGGGGCTTTGATGCCTTGCTCACTGTTGCTTCCCACTCAGAAGATTTCCATTCATTCCGAGTTGGTATCCAGCCCAAAGCCCTGGCTTCCCCCGAGACCCTCAGCGTGTCTACAGGACTCCAGTTTAGTATTCACTGGAAGACCTGCACTGATGCTCCCTCGCTAGACCTCCAGGCTGCCGGTGGGAGCCATAAGGGAACGGGAGGAAGAATTAGCCTGTGTGTTTATGTGGCTGTGCTCCAGTAAATATTTTGATGCATCTGCTGCCAGCTCTGGTCTGAGGGAATCTACCTAGCATTTAAATTTTGATGGGGAGCTGTTTTGAATAATAACAGTGCAGCCGGCTGTGAGTCAGTGCATGTGTGTTGACTTAAAAAAAACCCTTAAAAAAAAGCTTAACGCTTGCTGAATGCCGAGCTGCAGTGCTTTGCTTTTTCCCTCCTCCTTCCCTCTTTTCTTTCTTGTCTGGACTTCCTCCGTTTTGTTTTGTTCTTGGGGGCATTTCACATAGATTTTGTTCACTGTCAGTGGAGGGGTGGGGTATGAGGAATTTAAAAAAAAAAAAAAAAATCCCAGCCAGAATAAATCCTCCCCAAAAACTCACGAGTAGCTTTTGCAATGGGTGCTGTCATGGGTACGTTCTCTTCTCTACAAACGAAACAAAGAAGACCATCAAAAGGTAAGACCTCCTGTTATGCTTTTCCTGTCCCTTTGGTTTATTTGCTGTGGGAGACATTTGCATGGGGAAGGGAGGAGAAAATGAACATGTGCCACTTGCAAGTAACCTGGCAATGTTTTTGTGAGGGGTAATTTGCAGAGGAGAGTGGGATGCAAGGTGGTGGAAAAAACATGTGGGCATGAGGAAATTGCTGTGAAGGGGCTTGGGGGTTGAAAAGAATCTGAAATACTGTAATCCTTCATGCAGGCATGTATAAGAAGGAGAAACTCAGTGGCTTCATATGCAGAGCACTTGCAGAAGAGACCTGTTTATTTCCAAATCCCATGCTGTATAAACCCTTTGAAGAGGGAATAAAATGTAGATACACAGCAAATTCTTCCCAATACCTTTGTGTTTCTGTCTCAGGAGGTATTGTTAGAGTCGGTGTTGCATATTCAGTAATCCAACACCAAGCGTGCAGTACTAATGATGTGTGTTTTATAAAGATTAGCGAGAGGGGAAAAAATTAGGATGTTTTTGTAAAAAAGGAGAGAAGCAGAAGCTCATGAAAAATGAGAAAGTAAGCAGCAATTACAGGGATTTTAATCCTTAAATCCATAAATATTGCCTAGAAATGCTGATTTTTCAGGAGGTCTGGTTTGTGTAGTATTTGCTTGAGCTTTGCTCAGTTTTCTTCAGGCTTAATTCAAAAATTCCAGGGTGTTGCTGAGCAGAAAGTTGAAAGCACTGTCAGGGGCACATCCATTCCTTACAGAATGAATATTGTTTAGAAAACAAAAGGAAAAACTCTATAACTTCAGCAATATTTGTGCTATTAAGAAATATTCCCTGCCAGAACCTCTGCATTTAATAGTCTCTTGGTATTTCTAGGGAGGTCTCTATTTCCACTGGATCTGTTGCTCAGTTCATAGATACGCTTTTGAACTGCAAGTTGGTATGGATTTTCTTGCAATTTAAATTGAAAACTGTCTTAGGAAATATCAAACACCAATTAATCACTCAAAAGAGAAGTGGGCAAGTGCTGTGCAGGAGATTTGTTTGTGGCAAGTTTGTGAGCAAGACTAAAATTCTGTGTTCCTGATACCTGTAGGGTAACCTTTTACATTAGAATGTGTGTACATGGTTTACAGTTCACCTTTCTGTGTTATTATAATGCCCCCATGATTGTATGGTTGTTTGGGACATGTATGATATTATTTAAAATGTATGAATAGCTGTATAACTGTCTAAGCACTGAGTTACACCTGAAACTGGGAGACTCGTGTTTAGGCACTGCAGTACACAAGAACTGAACAGGATGTGCTGGGCACGGTGGCTGCTGTGACACCAAGGGGTGTCTTGTCCACCTGCCAGGAACCTGGGAGCTGATTTCCACTAAATGTTGATAATTTGTGGCTGAACATATCCGTTCTCTGCGACTTTGTTGTCTTGTGATTGACTCCATGCTCTAGAGGATGCAAGCCATTGCTTTTTGTTGGAGGTCACCTGCAGTAAAAATCCAGGATCTGGTCACACATTTTAACCTTTACAATGGAATTCTATCTTGCTGATGCTTCCTGGCAGTGGTTGTTCAGCTATATTAATCAAAACCTGTGTTCCCAGAGTTATCTCCTCTGGGCTCTGATGTGTTATCTGTATGGTTTGCTGGTGTGTTTTACACTGTTAGCACATCATCTTGTGAGCAGTGAAACACTAATGTGTGCTGGGCTTGAAAACAAAATGAAATTGTTCTTTGTCTGTGACTTAAGTAGTTGGTCAAAGTCAATCACCACTACATGATGGACCGACTCCTTGGTGCTGCCCACATGCTCCCTTGGCATCTCCTCCAGCCCTCAGCCATCCTCTTGGTCTCTGCTGGACCATGCTCTACCTTATGGAAGTCTGTCTTGCTCTGGGGAGTCCAAAATTAGCACCAGCACTCTGGCTGTTCTTGCCCGAGTGTTGAGCAGAGAGAATGGATCCTTTGTCCCAGTGTTTGCTGCTGGTATGGCCTGGTGTGGGGGCTTCTCTGCCAGAGGGCAGCTGGCTAGTGGTGCCCAGGTGCTCCATTGGCTATTGCCAAGTTTGTCTTTAATCAAGTAAAGTGTTTGTTATTAGATTATCAGATTATTATTTATTATTATATTTATGCGTTTATTTGAATATTTCCAGACATTATGTAGTCATTAATAAAGTGTTTATTATTAGATTATCACATTATTATTTATTAATTATTGTTTTTATGTGTTTATTTGAATATTTCAGGACTTTATGTAGTACTTAAATAGTGCTGGTAAAACAAAGGCCTGGAGAAATAGTTTTAACAGGGCTAGATCCACACCTCTACAAATGCTCTCTCATGCTGGTAGGTATGTGCTCTTCCAAGCAGAGCAGCTCATACCAGTGTCTGAAGCTTTGATCCTCTGGTGTAATAAAGTAAAAGCAAAAAACAGGCATTGTTTCAAGAGGAGGTAAAATAAACAGGTCATGTCTAAACTGAGGAGTTTCTGGAAGTCAGTTAATACCAGGAAGCACACGGTGCATCAGGGCAGAGTGGGCACAAGTGGCCCATGCTGAACCCTTCCAGCTTCAGAGCATGACACGGCTCTGCCTGTGCTGCTCCCCTCACGTCCTGCCTGTGCCTGGCTCTGGGGTGTTGGCAGTGGGACTGGGGGCTGCAATGCTGGAGAGGACATATTAGCACTGTTCAAAAACAGAAGATTAAATTGGTTGTTCTAATGAATATGTGGAGCCTGAATCAATAAAGGCAGGAGTGACACAGAAATTGTCAAGTGGAGAGCAGGGGTCCATTGAGTGCTAGCCCTCGTCTCTGGGAGAGGACAGTGTTGTGCGTTTGTAGAGGAGGACATCATTCGCTTGGCTCAAACGTGAAAACTTAATCCAATTGGGCATTTTGTCTTGGTGTAGGTTGGGACCCACATGACCTGTCCTGCAGGATAAAGACTTCTGCTTTTTAGACTTGCCATCCTATCAGTAAAGCTGCAGAATCTTTCCCTGTTCGCTGAGGTATCCCTGGATGGTCTGTGAGATTTGTACTGTTTGCTTTGGGAGTGGCTCGAGGCAGTTCCACCGATTATTTGTACATTTTATTATGAATTGTTTCCTGTTGGGATTCTTGTCTGCTGTTTCCAGCGTTCTGAGTTGACCCTCTAAAAGATGATACCTCTTTCCACCACATTTACTTTACTTGTATGTCAGACTGGCCTTCCTGGGATGCTGACAGAGGTCCTGGGAACGAGCTGACAGTGAGCCAGCAGCAAAGGTGGCTGGTGTTCTCCTGGGCTGTGCTTGGCAGAGCATCTCCAGCAGATTGAGGGAGGTGATGCTCCTCCTCTGTGCAGCACTGGTGAGACATCTACAGTGCTGTGTATGGTGCTGGGCTCCCCAGGACGGAAGAGATGAGGACCTACTAGGCTGAGTCCCCTGAGAGACCGTGATGAATACGAAGCAATTGGAGCATCTGACATACAGGGAGAAGTTGAGAGAGCTGGGATTGTCCAGCCTGCAGCAGAGGAGGCTCAGGGAAGTCTTAATCAGCATGTATGAATGCCCAATAGGGGGGAGTAGAGGTGATGGAGCCAGGCTCTTCTCCTGGGTGCCCAGGCGCAGGCCAAGGGGCAACGGGCACGAACTGAAATTCCGCTTGAGCATAAGATTAAAAAAATCCCTGTGAGGGTGACTGAACACTGAAAGAGACCCCGCAGAGGGACTGTGGAGTCTCCAAGATTGGAGGTACTCAAAACCCGTGTGAATGCAGTCCTGAGCAACCTACAGAAGTTAACCCTGCCTCAAAGAGGGAACTGGAGGTCCCTTCCAACCTTATCTACCCTCTGGATCTGGGATTACTGTCACTTTAAATACCCAAAAGATAGAAGGACTTGAGGTACTGGGATCAGGACGTAACATTCAAGCTCGTTATGGACCAAATGCCAACAAAGCTGACTGTTTGGTCCACTCTTTAGTACATTAGTAGTTAACGCTTAGACAGATAGTTGAGATGGACTTGAGAATATCAAGCTTCTTGATTTTTCTCCTGCAAAAATAAGCAATAAATCAATAAATGAGGGGGAAAAAACCCCATCAAAACCATAGCAATAAAAGGCAGAGGGCCAACACAGCAGATAATGCACACACAAATGCCTCTCTGATTTCAACTAGATGCAGAAATAGAGATTTTTTATGTTTTTAGAGCCTGCCTCCAATCATGACCAAATTTGTGGCTAGAATCAGCCATTTCCATATTTGCCATGGAAACGTTTGGATCAGCAGATTGTTAAAGCAGGGGGAAATTCTAGTTTTGACTGCTTTCTGTACCCTGAGTTCTTTTGCTTTGCCTCTAAACATGCACTTACCCCTACCTCCCCCAGAGAAATATAACTAGAATATTTCTCAATACCTGAATCTTGTTAGGCTTAGAGCTACAAGCTCTGACCCTGACAGCAACAGCAAGCAGTACCACTTTTATTTGGTAATCTGACTCTCTTAAATGTGAGTTACCATGTTTTGATCAAAGACCACCCAAACCTAAACTAGCAAGGAGAGTCTGGCACAGCTGTTTATTTTTGCTAGAGCTAACGTCAGAAATTCACTTTGCTTTAAGTGTCAGTTGGGTAATTTTTATAGTGAGCAATTTCCAGGCTTTGTTTTGAAATGGCTTATTGTCCAAAATTAACAGATTTTGTGCCTGATCAGCTGTATTTTCAAGTGGTTTACTTACCAGGAAACCAACTCGGCTTGACTTTGCAGTCTTCATAAGAACATCAGATTGCTCTGAGCTCCTAAGGTTGCTGGGTCATGACTGCGCCCTTTCAGTTCCCTGTGCTAAAACAACCTGCTGCTCAGCTCAGAAGGTGAAAAAGTGATTCAGCAGTGTTTCAGGGAATGGGCCCTTTTTATTACAGCCATGGAATGCAGATGAAAGATTTGAGAAGGGAAGCTGCCTCATTATTTACTTTGCCCAGTACATACTGTTGCAAAATAAAAGCTTTGGAAGCTCCCCTTCTCTTGTTTCTTTCTGCTCCTCAAAGAAATTTGACAGCTTGCCACTATTGTGAACAAATGCATATGTTCTAAAGACTCATACTGTGCTCTGGGGATTTTCTGAATAGAGATGATTAGATAGAAAACTCACCTGTTTTCCTTCTAGAACAAGGACAGCATTGTTCACCCTGGTCAGAGGCCTGAGCAGGTGCTTGAGAGAATGGAAGAAACAGCTGACTTGATTTCTCCTGGCTGTGTCCAAGAGCCAATATTTGGCACTGACATTTCATTTTCTCTCCCTGGTCTTGTCTGATTGTCATCTGATACAGCTTGGCAGGTCAAGTCAGTGGTCGTCTGCCTGCACTGCAAACTGAGGATTTGACAGGCAGGTTTTTGAGGGAATTACCTTTGTAAATAGTGTACAGAACAGAACTCGGCAGCAAGACTGTTTGATGTAAGCACACAAATCAGAAACGATTTGGAAAAATTGTGGCGACAAATAAGTGCTTGTCAGAACACTCCTCTTTGCACGAAGCATTCTGGTTTCTCTGAAGTGCAGAGAGGTGTGTGGGAGGCTGCTCGAGAGCACAGCAGCCAGCAGCCAGCAGCCATGTGGCTGATGCACCTGTGATGGGCGGATCAGAGGTGAGGGAGCTCTTTGTCCCCAGCTTCCCTGTGTCCTACCAACCAGAGTTCACCTGAGTGTGGGGTTAGAGGTGACCAGGTCTTATGGACTCGTGACTGCTTCCATTCCCCACTTCCCTATCTTTCAGCCAAAATTTCTTTAGCTCCCATGCAGTTGCTAGCTCTAAATTTCTTTCTTTGCCTTCAAGTGACTCCTGGCAGTGAGGCAGAGTGATCTCAAATAGCTGGTCTTAAGAGTGGATAGCAATGATAAAATTAAAATAAACTATGTGTGTCCATGATTACTTCCCACAGGCATACAGCTCCTCATACTGAAATGCTGCAGTCAGACACAGCTTGGAGGTTTGGAATAAAATAAAATGGATGGAGGAAAGTACACTACAGAGTGTTCTGTGTTGCATTAGCATACATGTGTGCTGATTTCCTGCCCATGGGTGCGGGTGTCTGCACACATACTGTGTGCCTCTGTGCATGCAGCATGTCCACGCAGAGCCATGACATCCCACCACAAAGAAAAGAGGTGATCAGAGACTTCAGCTCTTCAGGCCAGTGCTTTGAAGTTTCATTTTTTTCTCCCAACAATTCAAAAGAGTAAATCAGAAAATACTTTACAGCTTTTAACTTCCAGCCTTGGTAATCTTCCAGCCTTTATCATCAGTAGCTCTTCCAGTGTGCATTACTGGATATTTGATGTTTGGAATGGTCACTAGGAAGCTGTTGGATTTTTTACAACTGAAAGTATTTAATGCTGTAGATGTGGAAAGCTTGGAACTTAATACATTGCAGAAGTTTTGAGCAATTCCTAACTTTACAGTTTTTAACATCACCAAATATATAAATGAGAGTCAGTAAAGGTTGTACAAATTTTTTGAAGAAAAAATTGAAGTAAAAAGCAGGATGTAAGGTAAATCAAGGCAAGTTATGAAGTCATTCTGATTTTAGTCAAATGTGAGAGGAAAATAAAAATCTTTTATTTCTCCACTTACAAATCCCTGGTCAAATAGTTTATTTTTGTATTTATTTAAATTTTGTTAAAAAGACTGAAGATTTAAAAATTTTTCAGATATGGATTTTTTTTTTTAGTTAAAATGTTTCTTTATTCAAAATTGTTATTAGTTATAATTATTCCCTGAAACTTTCCAAACTAAATGAATTGGTTTGTGATTTGTTGTAGTTTTGAGTGTGAATGTGTAAGTGTGACTGCTGAAGTACTTCATTGCAGTGGGTGACAGACCTGGGTGACTGTGTTAAGTGTTGTGTTTCTTATTCAAAAGCATTACCCAGAGAATGTCATGGCACAGAGACGCAGAAAGTTTGAGTATCTGCTCAAGGTCTCTGTGTCCTGTCGCTGCTCACACCATGGCTATTTACAAGGTGTGAACCTTGTGCGTTTCTCTGAGAGGCGTTTTCCAGAAGGTGCAGAGTGCTCTAGGCACCTCGTACCATTCCTGCAGGAAGGGGCCCAGTGGCCTTGGGTAAAAAATGGGAAATGCAGGTAACAGCTGTATGGTAGCACAGCAGCAATTTTAACCAAAATATATTTATTATTCCAAGTAAGGTATTTAATTTTTTTCCTTTGATTTTTTTGAGATACCAGAGGGAAGGAGAGTAACTGTTATTATAAGATGGATTGTACTTAACAAAATTATTGAAAATGTAAACTGCATCCATGTTTTCAAAACAGGCAAGTCAAAACTGAAGGCAGCTCTGCCCAGACATCTCCAGTCTGTGTTTGTGGCTGTTACTCTCAGGTGACACGTCTGGACTGAAAAGAACACAGATAGTGGTCAGTTTGTCTCTACCTCACTTCTGCCAGCACTGCTCAGTGTAGAGAGGCTCCGAAGAGTTTGAACAAAGCGCGGTACAACTGATTTGAGGTTCATGGGCAGGATGTGGGGCTGGGGGAGGCAAGGCAGGACTGTGTGCTAGCACAGCGTGGGGCAGCAGAGTTGCCTGGGGGGCTGAACTGGCTCTTGCAGGCAGTCTGAGGCTGGGCAGGCAGGAGAGGAGCTGGCCTGGCTCTGGTACCAGGATGTTTTAAGGAAGAACAGGGTAACAGAGCCATCCTTTCCTGGCACAGCTCTGCTACATCTGTTTGGCTTTCCTCAATGCAAACATTACTTTCTTGACATATTCAACAACCACAGCTCTTCACACACACCAGTGTTTGCTTTTCTCTTGCTCCACAGAAACCCTCCTCTTCCAAACTTGTTCTGTGAGTGACTGGTTGGGAAGTGCTCAAAATTTCTGTAGATGGCTACAGTTACAGTCTGTAAAAGCCAGTAGGCACAAAAGATTTATATTGTGACTGAGAACAGCTAATGGAGAACATGGCTGTGAGGATACATGTTGTGCTGCTGGAGGCAGGTTTCTAGGAAACCCGTGAGACCATGGCATCCTTTTACTGAGTGCTCCTTAGTGGAACAGGAGAGTGTCACTGGGAGGGGGGAGCTGAATTACAGCCTGCCAGAGATCAGTGGTGAACATCAGGGGCTTTTAGTGCTCTGACAAAATAAATGTTTCTGCCCGTCAAATTTCTATGCAGGAGAATATGGATGAAAAAGCCATGTTCACAAGACTTACCTAGTTAGGGCATGATTTCAGAAGTACAGCTCAATTGTTTTGACAACTGTTCTAACTTTGCTGCCTGCAGCTCAAGGCCAAGCTCCCAGGTATTTTCCCAGGCTGCTGTTGCTCTGTTCTAGTGAGTGATACTGCACATCAGCCCCATAGATTTTTTGATGATCAGCTGCAACCTAGGGCAAGGCCCCTGATTTAGCACATCAAACTGCACGAGTTGAGGGTTGCTCTCTGTGGGGTACACACAGCCAGGCAAAGGATGCTGCTGTTAGGTCTCTCTTGTTAGCTGCAAAATGTTGGGAGCCAGCAAACATCTGTGGGAAAGGACAATTTCCCATGGGGAAGCTGTTCCATCCCACGCAGGTGAGCCTTGTGGTGCAGTGGGGAGCGTCAACACCCCTTTGCATTTCTAATCCACACTGTTCAAAGGACCTGTTGCTTGTGTTGCCATTTGAACTGGGAGCAGTACGTGAAAATTAAAAATGGGAAGCAGGAAAATTTTGTGTCAGTGCAGAGAGGCTGGTTGCCTGCTAATCCTAGTAAGGCAGTGTAATTGAGCTGGCACACTGGTTTACATGATTCGCTGGGAGTGTCAAACGTGACCCCAAACTGTGATACTGGCACCCCAGGAACTGAAGGCATATCCTTGTGTGGAGCTGAATCCCTGTAACATGATGTTTATTTTAACTAATATTTTAACATGGGAGCTGACAGAAGGTCTCATTTGCAGTCTTGTGCATACAGAATTAGCCAGGCTGCAGACAACTAGAGAGAGAGCTACATTAGGGTATGAGGAAAATTCTGTCGGGGTGGTCATTTGTATGTACTTAACAATGGGTAAAGACAAGCATGTGCAGTTCTGCAAAGGTCCTCTCCTGTTTGTGTCGGCAGCAACTGGACCTGCATGCAGAGCAGGTTTGGTACTGGGACAGAAAGTCAACCACAGACTGATTTTTCAGGAAAATGCCTTTCATTTCCAGGGCTTTTAGGCACCAAAAGGGGCTGTTTACATTAATTTGGCGTCCCCTACTTGGCAGGAGTTAAGGACATTACAGATGAGCCCCATGGTATCTAATCACCTCTTCGATTGAGCACTGGGCTGCCCTGGCTCACTGCAGCCCTCCAGGAAAGTATGAACCAAAAAGAGAACTTTCTAATCAGGCATTTTCTGGGCAAAGCCATCAGCTATAGCACTTTACATGACTACATTTGCATTTGTTTTAGCTGATGCTGTGTTTTCTCTTTCCTCTGTCCTTATTATTGATGGAGGTGAAGTACTTGGAGTTCGAAAGTTCATGTGGAGCAGGAGAGGAGCAGGCTATGTGCACTTTCTTCAGGCACTGGTTGCTGTGGGTGCTCAGCAAGGCAAGGAGAGAACACTGTGCAGTGTGTCATTCTGTGTCATTGTGCCAGAATGTCACCCACAGCTCAATCACGCCCAGGTGAATGCTTGAAAGGTAAATGTGGGGCTGTATCTGTTCCAGCAAATGAATTCTCATGTTGTGCCTACTACTGGTTTGTAAAACCTACAAAGCCCATCAGATGTTGAACTAAAAGTTTGGTTCAAACCTGAAACTTTTCTTTACCCCGTGGTATTTGTGAGATGTTTTGGAAACTGTGGAAATGCTTTGACTTGGAATGAATTTCCTTATGGCTCTTTCCATTGTTTGTATTTAGCAAAACTGTCCCTTTATGAGTTGTTGCCTGGAAATTATTGATGGTAGTAATAATTACCATCAGTAATGGTCTTGACCTCTGTCTGGATCAAAACCAGACTGCCAGTTGTTAGGAGTTGTTGGGGTGTGCTGGAGCCGAGGCCAAGCTCACGGCGCTGCAGGGCTGAGAAGCTCAGGTGCAGCTTTGGTGCTCCTCTTTACTGAGGGACATGCTCCCGTTTGGAGACCAGAGCCCTAAAATGTCAGTATAGTTTAGGATCAGACCCTCTATTTTCAGTTAGTATGCCTGAATTCTGTGTGGAAAAAACAGCTGAAAATAGTTAAACAAATATAAATAAATGCAAGGGACATGCATGTCTGATAGTGTTTTCCACCTGAAAGAATGTTTTAAACACTGCTGAATTCCTGAATAAACAGAAGCAATTGAGTGCACCTTTGATCCTCTCCCTGTTTCCCTGAAGAGAGGCTTCCTTGCAGAAGCCCACACAAATCACGCTCGTTCACTTAATGTTTCTGTCCTGTTAGCTGTGAACATAGAGCAATCTGTTTAAAGACCTCCATTTCCTTGTAAATTAAACTGCTGAGGCAGGATGAAGTGGGAACGATGCTGCAGGAGATCTGATTTAGTCTGTGCTTTTCCTGTGACCTGGTACAAGTGCCAGGTCTGCATCTTCACAGCACCTGCTGCTCTGTATTTGCCGGTCTGCAGGTTGGGAACATGATGATGCCAAGCTGCACTGGTGCCCTTGGGAATCCTCATCAGCTTGCTGTCCTTTTCTGTGTGATAGCTGTTAGAGATGTAGAGTTTTGCCTAGGGTGATTGCTTGTCACCTGCTTGCTTGCTGTGATTCAGTTTTATTGTATTTTGTAAGCATTATGAGTTAGCTCCCAATCATGTGAGATTTAGGACAGTGGGAGGGCATAGCTAAGGCACCATTATTCATGAATGCTTTGCAGCGTCGAACAGCATGGAGACCATGATGTAAGGGTGTTTTGAGATCAGTAATGGTTGTGGATAGTGGTCATGGGGCTCCAATGAGAACATTTGTGACCATCCACAAATGGGAATGTTTGAGTGTGTCCTTTGCCCGGTGTAGGAGCAGGCAGAGAAAGCTGGAACCCCACAGAGCCAGGCTGGGCTGTGTGTGCATGGAAATGAGCATCACCTTCACGAGGAGTTTGTGCAGCGTGTACCGTAAGATCTTGTTCAAAGGAACAGATCTCAGCAGTAACTGCTCAAATCTTTATGTTTTAAATCCTATGTGCGCTTTTATTCTGATTCACATCAAGGTATCCTTCCTTAGTCAGGTTGAGGTTACATAACACTAAGTGACATTTGTTAAGGGCAAAGTAATGTAAATTTTCTCTTTTGCTCCTGTTTCCCTGATTTTGAGTCTGATCTATCAGTAAATAACATTTTGTATTTTAATCCATTCTCTACTGTGAAGGGTGGTGTGAAGGTACCTGCAGTGGTGAGAGAGCAGCTCAGAGAGATGGAGGTGTTAGTTTCTGTGCTGGAAAAAACAGCAGAATATGACTTAAATTCTAACAAAGTTAATATTAGGGTGGTTTCTAGGCCTGGTTCCCAAAGAACAACACATTTGTTAACTGAATGTTTCTTGTCCTAGTAAGAGAGCCTTGAACTGATTTACATTTCATGGTCCACATAAATGTGGAGACACTGCCAGAATTATCTCTTTCCTACTTCTATTTTCATTGTAGGCATTCCAGAAAATGGAGCAAAATGTTTTTACTGCTGTTTGGTTCTTTGTTTCATGCATATGCATTTCTGGGACACGCAGCTCTGGAGCATGCAGCTGAGTGCACATGCCTGGAATCTCTGCAGGCTTGAGTAGCTTTGAAGCAGAGAATCTAAAGCATAAGTAAGATATTTGCAGAATTAAAGAGAATTTAGAGGAACAGGAGTAGAGATTTTAAATTCCTGTAAATAAATACAGTCTCAAAACCAGAGATAAATTTTCACTTGTCTTCTGCTTCCATCTTAGAGATGTTTATTGGACTGCAAAAAGAAGGGAGATATTTTCAGAATGAAACTGCTCACAAATATGAGGAAAATCACTTGTGTTACTGGTTCCTGTTGATGTTCACTGTAATGTTTGTTGTTGACATTACATTACAGAAGGGATTTATCAATTAACAGCCTTGAGTGCTAAACCTGCTGACACACGGCAGTACAGGGAAACACTGCACCTAAGTTGGATAGCTTTATTTTTGCAGCACTCATAATTGGGCACCCACATAAAACAGATATGTGGATTTGTAAATCCAGCTCCCAAAATCTCCTTGCTTTCCAGCTGGAATATATCTAGGATTCTCAATTCAAACATCTCACTCTGCCACATTTGTTATTTTCCCTTAGCCTCAATTTTGAAACTCAAGAAGCTATTGGAAAAACATTACCCCACATCCTACAGCATCCTTTGAGATCAGGAGGAAAGTTTGAAGCCATGAACCAATAGTCTAGGAATTTAACAAATCTTGTCGAGCTTAATTCAGCCTGCAAACTTTGGGGCTGGCTTTGCTGCCAACGCTGCTCTCTTCAGGGAGTCCCTTCCCGTTTATTCTGGAGTTGCACACTTCGGTGACGCAGGAGGGCAGAGAGCAGATTAACACATAGGTTAATTTTCAGGCTTTTGCTCCCCTCGGTGCCAGTAACCTACTTACAGAAGCGGAAGCGCAGGCTCAGTGTGCAGCTGCCCCCGGATCAGCGGAGGGCTGGGGAGGGATTTTCTCGCCCGGCAGTGCGGGTGTGTGCTCCGGGCCCCCGCCCCGCCCCGCCCCGCCCCGCCCTCCACACCACTCGGCATCCACCGGCCGGGGCTGGCCGGGGCTGGCCGGGCGCTGTTCCCCTTTCCCCGTCCATCGGCTCCAGTGGCCCAGGGCCGCCCCGGGCGCTCGCAGCCGTGTGGGAACGGCCCTGCCCACCCTCCGAAGCCACCTCGGGTAGCGATTTACGTTCCAAGCGATGGAAATCCTCCTGTGCCCAAGGAGGGTGAGGGGGCCCCGCGCAGCTGATTTTTCTGAGTTGTTGAAACAGCAAGCGTTGGAAGCAAGGGAGAGGCTTGTGTAACAGCGGGGGGGGTGTGCCTTGGGCTCTGAGTAGAAATGTACTTTGCTTAACCGCTTCCTCTCGAACAACCTCCACAGGTTCCTTTAAAGCCGAAGAGGACATGCCTTTCTGTGCAAGGGTGGCAGGCAGAAGTAGGACAGGGTTTTGTCCTTGTGAACTATTAATACAGATCACAAAAAAAAAGTGTCAAAAGATACAGAAACTTTAAAAAATATGATGAAACTTCGGAGAGAAATTATTTTTTATTATAGCTAATATTGAATTTGGTGTAAAACACAAAGCATGTTTTGTCATATCCTCTCCCTGGTGGAAAAGAGAACAGAAAGGAGAATCCAAATTTACTCTCGACTGAAACCTTTTGAACCCTAAATGTCTTTTTCCCACTAAAGGTACTGTTCAGAAAGGCACATTTCATTTCTGAAGCCCAAAGAAAAAGTGTGGCCAGCACAAACCAGTGCTGTCTTCTGAAGGAGTTTTATCAAGTGTGTGGGATAATAAATCACCCAACATCAGTCTTGGCACATGTGCAGGGTTGAAGGGGAATACAGTATCACTCTGGTGTATCCATTTTGTCCTGCATGAAATAGAAATCATCACATCAGCTATGTTAAAAGAGCTTTTGCATGTACAGTGTCTATATGATTTACACAGTGATTTAAATATCTGTAGATGCCACCTCTCCAAGGAATTTTGGGTATTGTGGCTCATGTCTTATGTTGTAAATTTATCTGTAAATGTCATCTTTTACTGAGGTATGTACAAAACTTAAAATATTTTTGGTAATTATTTGTAAATATTAGCTCTATTGTCAGCAGCAACCATTTGGATTGTTTTGTCATAGGAAAGTGGGAGGGAACCACTGTTTTGGTAAGTGAGAAGCAAATAATTCAGAGTCAAGTGTTGGCTTGGAGCGATTAAATCCAACAACAGTAGATATGCAGAGTGAAGTTCAGCAGTGAGGTTGTGGCTGGTGGAGGGGGTTGTGCTGCATGCATGTGTGATGTGCAGGTTGGTGTTCCTCGGAGAAAGCTTCCAACTGCACCTCTTGCGTTCACCAGGTCCCATGGAAGCTGGAGGAGTTTGGTGCTGCTGCTTTTCCAAAGTGTCTGGCAAGTGCTTCCAGAGGGTTGAGTGCTTAGTAGATTCCCTACATGAGCCTGTAGAAGTTTAGCCATTGACTGGGCAAACTGCTTTTAAAAAAAGCCATTAAATCACTTAACAAAATCTCTTCTGAACTTGACCAGTATCTAACCATCTTCTGCAAGAGGACACTGGCAGGGCTCCTGCCCTGCCTCTTTGAGCTCATGCACATCTCCTTGCACAGCTCTTAGTCCTGCTCTCTTCTCCCTTGCCCTCTGCATGGTCTGGGCTCCTGCTTTGCCAGCTGTGCTCCTCATCCCATTGTAGGCTTGGGCACAGCTGGGATGCAGTTTGCTCTACAAGCAAACATGCTGAAAGCCATCAGCTTTTCCCACTGGTTTTGGGCCTTTGTGGAGATACTGCACCTACAGCTGTTCTGTTGTGCTCATGGATGGTTTGTGCCAATGCTTAACTAATAATTTTGGTAATCACTGTAGACTGTGTCCTAGATTATAACTCAATTCTCCTATACCCAAGTCTGTAGCAGGGCTGTGACCAGTGTGCTGTAGAAAGTGTCCCAAGTGACAGCATGTATGGGCACACATCTTCTCTTGTTCCCTGCCAAACTACCAATGCATGCATAGTTTTATCTTAAGCAAAGCAACAGCATTGCCTGAGGTTGTAACTACCATCCTTGCTCGTAATCTGGGATCCTGGGACAAGCTGAGTGCCTTGGTGCCATTGAGAATTTGGTGAAATCATCGTGTTGCTTTTCCCGGTGCTAAAATGAAAACTAAAACATGGTTTATGGGGAAAAGGGGTTTTTATTTTGGTATTTATTTAAGGATCTTTGGGTTCAGTACTTTGTCCAGGTGGAATGCCTTGAAAATGCACACACCACCCCTCCACATGCTGAAACCACACAATTATAGGCCTTGCTAATTAACATATCTATCAAAGGTTCTCCAGTAAGAGGCTCAAATGAAACCCTCGTTGTGAGGAACCTTTTTCTTGGATGAGCTTATCTTAGTTTACAAAAATGTGTTCTGGGAAGGACTTTGGTGTTTGGGGCTTTCAGGATGTTTGGTCTTCTGGTTTAATGGTACAGTGGGTCTCAGCTAAGTTATCAGGCTTCGAAAATTATGGGTATGTTGGCTAAAAGCACTAAGAATACAAAAAACTATATAAAAAGGTATAAAAGAGGGGCATAGAAGAAAATGAAAAAAATCATCTTGGCATCATTTGCATGTACAGTTCAGAAAACTGTTCATGTGCTGCTTAGAAACTGCACCACTTATTTTACAGAAGAAGATTATTGAATTAAGGTCATAAATTTACAAAGTGAACAGCAAGTTTTTTGTTTGCTTCAACCCTTTATTGCCTTCATCTAAGGATGTTGTCTATCTGTAATATAGCATTTGTGGTGACAAATGGTTTTAATATTTGTCCCAGTTCGTAGATTTTTCTTTTTTTCATTTAGTCAAGGATGGCAGAAATAAGAGTGATTAAGGCTGAGAAAAGTTTGCAGCTACCCAGGCTCAGAAGTACTCATCCTGTCTCAGAGTATTCCACTTTCTCTGTTCATCTTTTCAAATAAGCAGATTAGATTTTGCCTGAACTCATACCATTAAGCCTTCAAAAGATGAAGGTTTACTTTATAAAGCTCTCTCAAGAAGAAGCCCAAGGTCTAGTCCCAGTCTCACTTCATCTGTCCCCACTATTTCACCACTTCCTGAGCCTCAGGAACAAGCTAAAAAATGAATACAAAGCACATGAGGGTTTTGCTGTCGGCAAAATTCTTTTTTTCCCTCTCTCACTGTCATGCCTGGCACAAACCTGTCTCAGGAAGCCCCTGGTGGGAACTGGGAATGAAATGACTGAGAAGGTGGCCAGGAAGTTCCAGCCTAAGTTACAGCCCTGGAGTGGAGAGGTGTAATCCCAAGGAACACAGTAAGAGGTTATTACAGAGTGAGGAAGGGTCATGAACATTCATTACAAAGGAATTGCATCTCTGTGAACATGAGTATGGAAGCTACTGTCAGGAGTCCACATGTTTGTTTTTTAGGTATGATATTAATCTCTTTCTAGGACACTCAAGATTACCTCACCAGGGTTTGTATGTGTTTGTGAGTTTAAGCAAACAAGTGCCACACAAGCCAGCTTGGTATTTTTCTATGGATACATGCAAAATTACTCCATGGAAGAAGCAAAACAATTTTCCCATTAAAAATGGCATGAATTTCTAGTATTCACATGTTTCTGCTTGTTTCTGCATGTTCCCCAATCGTAGTCAAGGGAAGAGTCATTTGATATCAACATGTAAAAAGAAAATGCAGAAAGAAAAATAAAAAAAGAGCAAAGCCGATAATGTTATCAGGATAGCAAAGGGAATCCAAAGGTCTGTCAGCTCAGTCAAGAAAAGCTGGGGGAAAAATTTTCTTCTGTCAAAGGAGGCTGTAAGAGCATGCAAGTGGGTAGGACAGGTGCCAGAGCAGCCAGGGTGAGCTTTTGGAACAGCCCTAATAAACTAAGTTATGCCACTGTCCATGTAGACATGGGTCATGGGCTGCTAAAACAGTATTTTGGGTTGTGGGATGTTTCTCTAGGTGTGGCAAATGCTCGATGTCACTCTTCATGTGAGGCTTTGAAGTTTTCCTGTAGGATTCATAGGCTTTAAATTTTTTCTTTAGGATTAGTGAGCTTTTTTCTGAACAGGACATCTACGGAGGCCTTTAATAAAGCTCTAGAACATGTTCTGCTTATCCTGCTGTGAAATTGCTGTATTTTGAGTAATAAAAGGGCCCTGGTGAAGAAATTATTCCTGATGCAGATTGTGATGGGATGCTGTCCTGCTGCCAAAACTTCTGGGCTAGTCTCCAGGTGTTTTAGCACTGTTTTAATTGCTTCTTGATTTCAACATCCTGCTGTTTTCTAAACCTTTTTTTTTTCAAATATCTCCTTTTCCTGCTATGTGATTCTCCTCCTTTTCTTCCCTTTTGTATTCCTGATCCTTTCCTCTTTCTCTGAGTGCTTTGCTCTTTTACCTCTTTCCACTTCTCTTTTCCTCCTGTGGGGATGTAACTTGTGACTCCTTCCCATTGCAGCTGCTCAAGAGGGATTTCATTCGCAGGTGGGTGGTTTGGAGGGAAAGTGGGTGGATTACACCCGAGAGAGAATGAGCCCTGGGATCCCACTCCTCAGCTACCATTGCCTCCGTGGCTTTGGCATTTCAACTCTCCTCAAAGCCCAGCAATCATCAAAAATGATGCAAAGTCATTCTGACCCTGGTTAGGGTAACCCCCTGAGGTTACCTCTGTGCACCAATATTGAGGCTTATTCCTCCTGAAACCCCCCACTATGATGACCTGAAGAGCATTTGATGACTCTGCTGAAGAGCATTTTCTGCACTGTTGAAGTTTTAAGCAGTGGAACATCCAGAAGGGAGAGAGCTGGGTGCCAGTGCAAAGCCTTTGGAGCACATAAACATCACAAAGGGGCTGTGTGTTTTGTGTTTACTACAGGAGTTTTGTACTCTGTCTTTTTTGGGGCTGGATTTCTTCCTTAATGATTTTCCCACCCCACTAAGCTTTTATTAATTATTTGGTTGTCTTGCAGTAGCCAAGAACTATGCTCATTGCTTTTGGTTAACAAGCACTCTTTCCCAGTTATTTCCATATACTCCAGATAGAGATTATGGGGATTTTGCATCAGCCATTAATTCTTCTTAGACCATCCTCCGTGTTTTACAGAGTGATTTCTGAGAGATGAATGTGATTCAGTTAGTGTTGATGCACCCTTTTACTGATTTCTGTGCTGAAATATAGACTAATGTAACAGATAATGATGGCAGTTCCAACAGTGCTACTTCTGACTAGGCAGGGCCTTGCTCTACGGGTGCTAATTGCCTACACAGTTTTAAGACTAGAAAATAAGTTACATTAATCACTAAAACGTGATTGAAAATAGTTTCAAGTTATAAACTATTGATCAATAAAGGTGAGAGAAAATGCTGGGGCCTTTGGGGAATAAGCAATACATTCATTATTGTGAAAAAATTCAATACAAGGAATGAATCAATGTCTTAACTTGCCAGCAATGTAATGTAATATTTAATAAAATATTGTTCCACATAATCTAGTGCAGGCCAGACTGGTATTTCTTTCATGTGGTATCTCAAAAATGACTGTCCTTCCCCCAGTGAATTGCTGTTTGATATTTTCTGCAGAAGAGAATATGAAATAATAATGAGAGGGTCAAACATTGCCCTTCCCCCAGGCATACATCCAGCTTGCTTTGGTCTGCAGCCTACCTGCCAGCACCTCTCTGCATGCCAAGCCCTGGGCTGGTGGGAGAGAGCCCTACAGAAAGTAATGCAGAACGGCAGCCCTGAGCCACCAAGACCAACAGCAAGATAAGTGCATTGTATATCACAGAAAGGATTGAATAAAATACTTAAGTTAAAACATATGGCAATTGTTTAGGAAGGAAAAAAGACTATACTGGGGGATACCTACTAGAATCCACATAGACCTCTTATAGTGCAGTATCTCTAAAATTCTTCTGAATAAAGAACTCAGTTAATCTCAGGTATCTTTTCCCAGACTGGATTTTCCATGCCCATTTCCCCCTGTAACACCCACGCTCTGCTCACAGGGAGAGCCAAGCCATCCTCACAGGCCACAGGTGGGAGTCTCTCTGGTCTGGCCTGTCTGGGAGAAGGGAACCTGGCAGGCACCCAATCCATCATCTCGGCAAGGCTACCATCCTGGAGCGTGAGCATCCATTCCTCAGGTGTGAATCATTTTTAGGGGACTGTTTCTTCCTCCTTTCCCTCTTTAAAATCCCTTGTATGTCCTTTTTCAGAAACCCTGCAAAAGGAATTTCTTTGGTCTACACTGTTCCAATTCCAACTGCAAAAATGCCTTAAATTAGTTCATCAGTGAAAGGAAACTTTTACTCTGGAAAGTCATCCTATAGATTTTATGATTTGCTTTTTTCAGTGCCTCCTTTCTAAACAATGTATTGCGATAAAAAACTCAAACCAGAACATTTCTGGATTATAATCTGCGTCTACTGTTACACTAAAAAGCATCTCAATCAGCTTCAGCTTCATAGTATTTTTTCCTCTGTTAAGATAAGAGAGTTGATGGAAGTCTGATGGAGAAAATATCTCTTCAGGGGTTTCAGAAAACTTTTTTCTCAGGAGCAGTTTAAGGTCTATGTACTCAATGCCATCAAATTAAAATAAACCCCCAAATCCACAAAAAGTGCTGTCATGCCTGATGAGAAAAATTTGGAAAACTAGGCACCTTATATGAAGGTTCAGTATTCCTTAGGTTTTTACTTTGGATTATTTTTCTTCAAGGAAGTGTGACACACATTAGCCACACTAATCTCCTTTCACAGTCCCATCCCTCTGAATACATTCAAGATTACAGTGATTATTGATTAAAAGACTTCAAAATCTAATCAATGTCATGGAGATATGTAGTTAAAGTTTTGCAGTGTGGGGTAGTGGAATGGAGCAATAAAAAAGAAAAAATTCATCCCACAAGCTTTTGATGCTGGTGATAAACAGATTAATACAGTCATTAGGCTGAAAAGCCAGACAAAAAAAAACTATTTAATTTGTGTAATAAATGCGTGAATCAGCATTAGACTCCATCAGGAAAGATCTGAGTGTCTTCTGTGATCACTTCTCTTTATTAAATGATTTGAAGCCTGAATGTTAAAAAAATCTCTAACCAAATACAGGAAAAACAGGGCAGAACTCTGAAGCATTTTGCACTCTCATGGGTTGCAGACTGCCCGGTTAGGCTCTGGTTTTCTTGGATTTTTTTTTTTTCTGCTTTGTTGTTGTTGTGCATGGTGGGATCCCCATGAGGATGGTGCAGTTAAGGCTTCCTTTCTCGTGGTCTTGTTTCCAAGAAGAGCAGGGTGAGGTGTCTGTGCCCGAGCTGAGGCTGCCAGAGCAGCTGTAGGGTCAGGACCCTGGACTCGGCTCTTGTGGTGGCTTCACTTTCTGAGCTGGGCCAGGACAGGGGGACAGCACATCCCTTAGGGGGGATCCTGCTGCAGGGTGTGGGCTGGGAATCAGCCCAGCTCAAACCTCGCCTGTCCCGCCGTGGGTGCGCACACAGATCCTCGAGCTGCAGCTGGTGGGAACAAGGCAGAGCTGCTCCCCTGTGAGAGGTGGCTGGGCCAGAGCCAGGGAATGATGGCTGGGCATGCCTGCAGTCATAAAGGACTTCTTGAGGCTTAAGATGGTAGTTTTATTCTCACATTATATTGACTTTTAAGTCTTCGCAGCCTGTCTTGTAGCTTTTCATGCAGTTACCTGTAGTCAACTCGAAAGCTGGCATTTGCATGAGCTTCAGCATTGAAATTTCTACAGGAAGCTTCTGTATTTCAAAATCTAAATTAACCCAAATTGGTAAACCACAGTGGTGTGGTTTCCCATGAGAGAAGCAATGGTTTATATCTCTCAGTTTATATTCAAAAGCACTGAATAATGGCTGAGGTAGATTACCTATCCCTCATCGAAACCCTGTGCTAGCTATGTTAGTACTGACAAGCATCACATACCATCTGTCAGCACTGTTGCCCAAGTTGGCAGGAGATTCTTCTGATTACATCTGTGAGAATGTCCTCCCTCTGCCCCCCAGCACAGGGCATGGTGTCCAGGATGTTTGATGTATAATATGCTACTCTGCAGAGAGACCTTTAGACAGGTTCTCTTCATTGTCTCTAAGTTCTTCATGTTCTCCTTGAAAGAACAGCAACATTATTGAGCTGCTGTTCTCTGTTTATAAGGTACTGCTGTGTTATTAGGTCAGGGAATTCAATAAGGAATAGAAAAATTAAATTAGAACAAATGAAAAGTGTACTTTGGAGGGAGGAAGGAAGTTCTAACTGCAAGGAGATGTCAGAACATACAGAGCAGTTTAACACTTAGGTGTGAGATAAGGCCTAAGTGTCTGATTTGAAGCACTGTCTGCATACCTGCAGGGCACGCAGAGGTTATTGGGGTGTGTGCAGGCACAGCATTGTCAGCGTGACTCCAGCAAGAGCAGAGAGAAGGGGAGGGGGGAGCCCCTGGAGGGTTTTTTCAGCAGGTTTTTCAGCCCTCATACCATTACTGTTACCCTCCTCTGTGCTGCCAGAAAAAAAGCCAGGGCAGGAGTGGCTCCCCTGACAGGCAACACTTCTGCCTGCTATGCTGCCATCCCTGCAGTGCCATCCATCCACCTCCCACTCTTCTCCTCCTGAACTAGCAAGTTTACTGCCCATGTGCCAAGGGAGACTCTGCCAGCCAAGATGGTGTGAGACCTGGATTTTGTCCCATGAGGTTGTGGCCAGTGAAGCCTCTTCTAAACCAGCACTTTCTGTGCCACTCTGTCAGCTCTGACCTGGCTGGGCCTTCTGTGTTCATTGTTGTTCCCCAGTCATGGAACCTTTGTGACACCAAGTGAGTCTAGTGGAGATGTGTCCTCAGGGAAGAGCAGCTCTTCCTACTTTGTGAGAGTTTAACAACCTCCTTCTCCCTTTCTCTTCTAATTGTTCCTGTTATTACAAGCCAGAAAGGGAAATTTATGCATCAGACCACGGAGCATGGTCTGTCTCTGTACTTTGGGTCTGTACTGTGGAACCACACACAGAAGCTCCATATCCCTCATTTAATAATGGGCAGCTCTTCCTGGAAGGACCTCTGGGTACAGCTCAAGCTCTGTTGGATATTAATCACTGACCTCTAATGGCTGTACACCTGGCACAGCCACTTGGGTGTTATTTTTATGTTGGTTGCTGCACTGCATTTGGGGTTTCGATATTAAGACCAGAGGCTGAGGAGGAAAAAGCAATCACTCCTGCTGGCACACGTTCCCTGAATGACATGCTGAAGTGATGAATTTAAGCTTATGACATGTTCTTCACAGTAATATTAATAGCAGTGATTACTGCAGATAACAGCAAATTAGATAGGGCAGGGTCCCCCAATGCTTACTGCCTAGCACTCAATTAGTTTTGGCGTTAATATTTCACTTGGTTGAAGAGTAGTGCTTAAAACCTGTACAGTGTATGATATTTTCAACCCTTCCAAGAAACAGAAAATCAGGCTTGGGCTCAAAGTGGGACACAGACGTTCAGGTCTGTATGACAATCACCCTGGGAAGAACTGCTGGAATTGCACTGGTTGGGAGTTGCAACCTCAGAGGATTGTTTGGAAATCAGAGGCAGGGAGAAATCGCAACATTTCTTTTAACTTAGAGACCAAAGCCTGATTTATAAACGTGTATTCCAAGAGTGTTCAACTACAGGAGGTCAGCAAAAAGGCTATTCCATAAAATTTCTTTCCATATAATTACATATATGGTACTTGATAATGGTAGAGCTTGAGGTTTTCTTGAGTTTGTTTTGCCTTGCTTGGTCTGGCAGGGAGAAGCAAGGGACAGCTTCTTCTTTTCCGAAGTTGATTCAGTGCAAACTTTTGTTGGTCAAAAGCCCAAGTTGCAAGAAAGTCTCATCCTCAAAAGCTATGTTGATGAAAGGCATATAATGGGAACTTCAAAGTGCTTAATCAAAACCCACAGGCAAAGAGAAAACTGAATGAATGCTCTTCTGCACTGCATCAGCTGTGATGTGACATTTGTGCCTTGCCATGACGCAATGCCACAGCTGAGCTGATTGTGATCCCTTGGGCCTTGGTGTCTGGAAGAACTGCTCTGTTTGAATGGAAGATGTTCCCTGTCAGCCACTGTCTTGAGTTAAACTGTGTCTCCTAAAACTATTGGGAACTGGAGTGATTCATGGAGCCGGTGTGGAGGCATCCAAAGTGGTTGTGAGAAGGCAGGGGTAGCAGGATGCTGTGCTTGAGCAAGGGATCTTTCTCTGTAGTTAGCAGCTGGGGCAGCAGTTTCCATGTTTGTGTGACTATTTGGCCTCAGAATTCGGAGCTTGTTTTATTATATTTACATTTGTCCCATGGTCTGTGCATTGTCCTGATGTAGGTTTCCCTGCAATCTCCGTGTGTGAAGGTGGGCTGAGTTGGGTCATCAGTTCCAGGACCCAAGAGTGAGATCAGTGCTGCTTCCCTAGAAAGTTTCAGCTGTTTTTTCTTGACTGCTGCTGATTAGATTCAAGCTGGTGAATCCCCTCATCCCAGTTGTAGAGCACCCATTAATTTGGTGAAAATTTTATTTCAAGACTTGTATGTATAATTTATACATTATTTCTGTGGGTCTGATCCCCACACATGCACTGGCCATTCTCCTTACTTGAGACACATAAATTGCAGAGAAGGGCCCAGGTGAAACCATGTATTGGCTCTCCTTGTGTTTTCTGCCCCAGAAACTGCTTCTGTTAAAGCTTTGCAAAAGCAACAAAAGTATAGATATTAGTAAGAAACTCACCTTTGAATTATTGTTGAGTTTTGGAGGGATTTTATCACTGCCCTCAGTCAATACCTGATTATTACAAATTGCTGTGGTTCAGCACAAACTCCTGCAGTGTCGGAGCAGCAATCATCAGGAGTCACTCTGGTGCCTAGGGCTTGCCATGGAACTGGAGCCACTGCTGTCATGGCTAATGCAGAAACAGGATTCTGCAAGTTTTGTATAGTTCTTATGTGACTGATAATGTAGGCAAACCTATAGGATCAGAAAAATGGGTATCATGCCCCCCCTTTTTTTTTTTTCCTGAATCTTAGAGGGACTTAATAGAGATTTCCATTACACCTTCTATGGGTTGATCCCATATTGAGTTAAGCAGATCAATTTACTCATCAGTTTCATTTAACTACAACAAAAATGTGTATCTAAAAATACCTAAAAGAACTTTATTTTGCCTGCGTGAAATATCAAGGGTTTTTTCTTAGGAAAAAGAAAATTAGAATAGGAACTAAAGGCTTTCACTAAATGTTTCGGGGCCTTTGGGCCAGTTTGATACTCACTGTAGATCGCTGCAGTTCAGTGGATGCTGGCTACATTTGACTTCATGCCTTGCACCTTTCTTGGACACACACATTCCTTGGCTGTCCCCAGGAACAGCAGCAGGCTTGCCTCTCCTATTCAGGATGGAGGTGCTGGGAGAAAAGGACAGATAAAATGTGTTTCTTCCTAGAAACAAATATCAAGGGGAAAGATTGTAACTATTCTTTCCTTTCCATTTTGAGATGGTGCCACTGAGGGTTGAACAAAGGGGAGAAGTAGTTCCCAAGTCCTGCAGATATTACAGTCCATGAGTGAAGAGGTGAACTTGTAACCAGTAGTGAATACTTGATGATGAGAGCTGCTTGTTGCAGGGCCTGATTTTCAGAGCCAGGTGTGTGCAGAGAGGAGAGAGCAGTGTTCAGTGGGATGCAGGGGGAAGTGTAACCCTTTGGACAGCCCACTGCTACGATTGCTTGTGTATGACTGCAAGATTTGGGTCAGTCATGTGAACAAACATCTTGTGGAAGAAGCAGGTTGGACGCAAGCTCCTTGGAGAGGCCAGGCAGATACACTGTCTCTTTGAAAGCCCTATCAGGAAAACAGAGCTGAACAGTTAGAGTGTTTCTTAAAGGTATCTGTAGTTAAGGAGCAAGGAACAACAGGTAACTGATTTCCTCTGTTGTTTTCAGGTGGGATGATAGTGCTACCTCCTTGCACCGTGGGAGGAATGAAGTAGTCTAGTGTGCCTGCCTTGTTCCCTGCACCAGGTCTGCATGTTAAGAAAAGCTGCCCACTGCTGTGATTGCTGCTGCCCATGCCACCAACCCTCTCCAGCACCAAGGGGACAATAATGGCAGCCCCTGGTGATGCAGAGTCCCTGCCCTCCAAATAACACCCATGAGTTGGTATGAACTAAAATCAGCAGCTGTGGCTTTTGCAAACCAACCTCAAACTCCTGCACTGCTGAACCTGTGTGGATAGCAGTTCAGAGAGACTCTCAAAGGATTTCTGCTTGAGCATTTTTAAGCATGGTAGGAATTTAAGTCATGTATCATTTATAGGCACAAACCCCTCCACAAAGCTGTCTGGTGTTCAACCTCTAGCATCTGTGAACAGGCTGTATCTGAGGACCCAAGATGGTCTTTACTGAATACACTCACTAGTGCCTTTTGGATTGCAAACCAGCTTGTCTTGCTCTCACTTAGGAGAAATTGGGCAGAAGTTATCTAACCTGAATTAGAAATGCTTTTAATTGTCATGAGGATATATTTTCCCCTGACCTTTTTTTTTTTTTTTTCAGGTGAGTACATTAATTTTTCCTGGCTTAGGCACGGTGACTACATTTTCTACCTGAAGTGGTTACAGACAAACATGTGAATCTCGTTTCAGACAGCCTGTGGCCTCATAATATTTTAATGCTTTTTCAGAATTATTTTAATCCATAAATTTATACTGGGAATTCTAAGTTCAAGTCTCACTGATTTCAGTGACAGATGTATAAGTGCACTTGTGAACTGAATCAGAAATGTGGGCCTTTAGCTGTTGTCTGAGGGAAGATGTCTTCATTTCCCTGATAGCTCTATTTGTTTCTGTAACTCATTCTAATAGAGGAAACAAAAGGATCCTGCTTATTACATTAGTATATGCATCATTGTTACTAAACCTCCTGGCTTAAACCCTGGAAATTTGCTGTTCTGGCAAAAGGACCACCTGTCTTTGCCACACTTGGTAAGATACTCCCTATGGAGGTTCTCTGGAGCAACAGAAAGTAAGGGCATTTCTCAGCCTCATTTGTTTCCCTGTCTCTAGGTGCATGAAAAGCTTTATTATGAAATGTCAGGAAAATATGGCTTGTGAAATCAGCTTGCACATGGAAAATTCCATCTCTGGAAGAACAAGTGTTAATGTCACTCCCATCTATCTCGGAGCCTAACAGTAATACATTCATGGCCATGCATGTGCCTTCTCTCAGGGAGCAGAGGTCAGATTGTCAAGGTTGGACACCCTCATTCAAAAGTGATTTTTGTTACTGGGTGAATTGCCTTCTCAACATAGGGAGTTTCTTTAACATTGCTATTGGTTCAAACCCATCCTCTAGTAATAACCAGTTTGGCTTGCATGGATTTTAGATAATTTTTGACTTTGCACTAGGTTATGTTCTTCATCAGAAAACAAGATTTTCATGTAACAATTCTCAGAGATGATCTGTCATAGTTGTGGTCATTTTTCCTTGTCATCAATGTTTGTCTTGTTTTAGCCTTAAAGTCCTTTACCTCTGATTTATTTCTGGACATTTTGGATTCAGTAATTTTTCCAGGAATGCCTGTGGAGTGACTTTCCCTGAGACTGTGCTCACACCTTGCTTTGGGAGGTTAAGCAAGTCAGGCTCCTTACATCTCTGCTCAGCTGGACACTGTGGGTTACACTCTTATTCACTGTACCCTTGAGCTTGTGAGCACCCCTACAAATGGCAAAAAACATTTTGCAGCAACTGCCTTAGTAGAAGTCCTGGAATTAAAATATTTGTGAAGCTATTCTGTGTGTCCCAGGTAGAGAGATGTGCTCCAAGCCTGGCATTTATCTGTTTACTGGATAAGGAAGAGCTCCATTATGGAGAGAGGGTTCACAAGGACATTTTGGTGATGCTGGGGTTGCAGTGACAAGGTTGGCTCTTGTGAGGCTAAGGTGGATGTGAGAGATGGACCAAAGGAGAGATGGGGATGCTATAGACCCAGAGCTTTTTGAATGTTTATTTGCTTTACATGAGCTAGTCACAGCCCTTGCAATGTTGTATGAGGGGTGGGAGATGCATTTATAGGTTAGGAGAACATTACTACTTAAAACTGCCAATGCAGACCATGAGGGAAAAGGAGAAGCTCAGGACTGAGCACATCAGACTTGTGTGCTTGGTCTGTGCCAGCAGCTGAGAAGGGAAACTCAAGGCTGGAGTTAAATATCAGGCTGAATTAGGAGTTTGTGTTGTATTTGTGCTCATTTGTTCTTTCTTTTAATAGGATCACTAAAACAACCTTTACCTGAAATATTAAGCCTTAAATATTTCCTGCCACTGTAAATTTTCTGCCACCTTTGAATTGATTAGGCACACTTTGGAAATCAAGGCACATTCTTAATAGGGGAGAGGTGCATATTTTCAATGTTTATCATACTCTATTAGGTGTTTAATTAAAAAAAGGTTCCCAGAGGATTAGCCAGCTTCATGTTGATGGCAAAAGAATATCTGTTAGCAATTTTTGGCAGGTAATTATAATGTGGAACTGGATGGCTTGAGGTTAATATTTTATGATTGCTCTAGTGGGAATGAAGAGAAATATAATCACTCTTTTTACTAAGGGGAAAAGACAAATTAAACAGCTACATACACCTGTTTGCTTCTGCAGGTTTTCTGGCTCGGTAAACGAGGACAGAATGAGTGTGGATGTGACCCAGGTTACTGGGCTGAGCTCTGTGTCAGGGAGTGCAGAGTCAGCTGGTGGCTCTTGCTGCTTGCACTCCCACAGACACCTGCTCTCCTGTGCCCCTTGGGCCAGGGTGTTTGATTTCCATTGTCTGCTCTTCTCTTAGATTAAGCCAGACCAGCAGGATGAGATGTAGTCCTGCATGTGAGAGGTAGAGCATGGCTGGAAAAGCAAAGTATCTTCCTCTCCCTAGGTAATGTGCTGCCTGTCCAGATGTGATTTTCAAGAAAAGCTTTTACCCAGTTTAGCTACCACCCATTAATTGCTTTGATATCCCTGTGTCTGAGAAACTTTGTCAATGTTTTTTGACCTTAGTACCACTCGTGGCAACTGGTGTGAGAGGAGAGATAATGATTTGAAAGTGGGATGGGCATGGAGCAAGCTTGTTTCACAGATAGCCCCAGCCCAGACCTTTGGCCACCAAGCTGCTCCTGTATGAGGAGCTTCCATGGTGTGTCTTTTGGACAGGTTGGGACACGGCACATGCCACATCTATTTGCTGCTACTCATGTTGCTGCAAAAGCTGGAAATTAATAGGTCTTACCAGATCAGATCATCCAGCAGCAATCCTTTGCTGTGGCTAATGCCTGAGGTCCCACAGGAGAGCAGAAGGACGTGCTCCAGCTGGAAATCTTCTGTGTGTTATATGTCTGCAAAACCAAGAACTGAGTCTGATGACTCTCTGGGAGCAGACTTGTGAGAGGCATTCATGAATGTGACTCTATCTAATCACTCAGTGACTGCACGGAAATGAGAGAGCTTAAGGTGGGAGAACTCAACCTGTACTGACAGATACTATTATTAGGACTGAATTAAATATATATATATATGTATTTTAATTGTTAGTATTTGGTACTGACTGCAGCATTAGCTGTCCCTTCTCTCAGCAGGCCCTGTGCAGTGGGGTGTGTTTTGTTACACAAGAGCATTTCTTTTCTGGCTATGCAGCCATGGGAGCTACCAAATCCAGGGCAAGGTGGCTGAAGTCACTCATGAGCACTGGCTGGGGAGTTCAGAGATGCCCTGAAACATTGAGCTCAGCATTTTATAGGCATTAGGCTGAATGAGCTGATAGAGGAATGAGAAAACAGATGGGAGAAAGCATTTATGAAGCAGCTGCCCGTTAACCAATAATTTGGTACATTTCCTTCAGTTCTTTTCATTAAGCCACAATATGTGGTTGTCTCATTTTCTGTGAGATGCATTGAATGTTCAAAAGACTCAGCTATGATTACACAAATGCTGAAAGAGCAGAGGCCTGCACTGTGTCAGGAATAGTTCTCTCTCTTTGTGTTGTCGAGTACAACAGCCTGATGCAGCATCATTCTTCTACAGCCATCTCTTTTCTCTGGATTCTTCTCTGCAATCAATGGAGAGATGATTTACAGTGGGAGTTGTTTAAATCTGAGGACTCCTTACGGAGGGTTTGATCTCTGGTTCAAACGCATTGGTGGCATCTTAGTATGGTAACTCAGAATTTATCAATGAAACTTGCTTGGTTGTCTGTAATCTCTATTCCAGGAATCTCTATTCTATTTCGTTCTGATAACAGCTAGATATATCACATCTTCCTTGCACTAATCTGGGACCCTTTGCAGTTAAAAATATAGGGCTGAATTTTTCTAAGAATTCAGAATAACACTTTCCTGACTATGTTGCACAGTTCGTCAATGATGAAGTATTAATGATATTATGTTAATTGTTAATGCTAATGGTTAATGTCAATGGTTCAAACCTTCCATCTGACCTGCCCACCTCAAGCTCCTCAAAAAAATGTGAGCTGGCTTTGCCAGGAATCTGTGCCATGAGATTAGTAGGGAGAGGCCACGTCATGTGAAGCATATCTGTCCTGGAGCAGGACGGTGAGCACAGCTCACCTATGCTTGCCTGGCCCAGGAGCAGGGTGGGAGATGCTGTGAAGCCCTGCTTCTCATTCCTGGTCCTCTAAATCCACCTGCAGTGAATTTGACTTACACTAGTCTCTTACACTGTTCTCAGATGCGAACACCGTTCCCGGTGTTTGTGGCTAATAGAAGCAGTTGCCTTAGTGACTGTGCACAGAGAGATGAGGTGCTGGATGGGAAGAGGTGCTTTGAGTACACTGTTATATGGGCTGGGAGTTCTGGTGGATTTCAGATGGAAAGAACTTTTGTAGGACAAACATAATACACCATCTTCCACGTGCTGCAATGGTGAGCAAGCCTTGATTAAGTCTGCAGTTCCCATGAGGTGAATTAAGGCCTCAGTTACCAGGTCTGCCTGCAGGAACCTTGCATTGTTTTCAACCTCAGCTGAAAAGAGACCTGAATCTTTACAGGCAGAACCAGTGCTGCCTGACACAGTGGCTTGCCAGGCACCCTGAGAGTGGAAAGGACACCTTGAATTTGCAGCAGAATTAATTCCTTCTGTGATTTTGGATTTTTGAGTCAAGGACAGAAATATGGAACTGCTGACAATTGTTAGACCTTCATTAGGAAGAGCACAGTCCCATGGAACTGGGACAGTTTCCACCATTTAAGTCAAACATGAAAAACTCCTGAAGCCACTAGCACAGTGAACTCAAGATGGATTTAAATTTTATTTCCGAAAGCTTTAAAGATGCTGATGTCAGAAAATAGTAACTTTCTAGTGGGCTTCAAATGGGGTAATGTGTTGATATGGTAATGTAGGGATGTTCAGAAAGTCAGTTTACCTGTGTCCTCTCCATGATGTAGTCTGAGACATCGGGGATGTGGCAGCCAAGTCCCACCTTTGTGTTGTACCCAGAGAAATGAGGACGTCCCCAGCCTCTGAGAGAGCTCTGCTCTCCAGTGAGCAGCACAGGGGCTCTTACTACTTGGTGTGTTGTCTTTGGTCCCCAAACACTCCATGTTTCAGCTCCTCTGTCCGTGCCAGCAGCCCAGCCAGCCCTACTGGCTTGCTGTGCCTTTCTCTCTCGAGCTGGGAGCTGGACCTGCTGTGCCCTCCTCTCCTGAGCTGGACCTGCTGTACCCTCCTGTCCCTAGCTGGGAGCTGAGCTTGCTGTGCCCTCCTCTCCTCAGCTGGGAGCTGGACCTGCTGTGCCCTCCTCTCCTCAGCTGGGAGCTGGACCTGCTGTGCCCTCCTCTCCTCAGCTGGGAGCTGGGCCTGCAGGGTCCTGGCTCTGAGGGCTGTGGGAGCTGTGTGTGCAAAAGCCTCTGGCTCCTGTGGAACGCAATTACCATTGATCAGGAAGAAGCAGAGCTGTGTGCTTTGAGTTTAGCTTTTCATGCCAGTATTGTTATCTGCCAAATCCATTAACTCTGCAGTGCAGCTAAGGGTGCTTTAAAGATTTAAATGGAATTGACTGAAACCCAAAAGTACAGACGAGTGTTATTTACCTCCAGTTCTCCCTATAATTCTCATTCTGGAGCTAAAGCAGCAGCAGTAATTTTTTCCACCTCCTCTGGATAGTGGTCTTCTATGTTAAAATTTAGCTTGGCTGTGTGTCTATGTTGCTCTGAAGAAAGGCAGAATCCACCTGGACACTGGTGAGGCCAGCACCAAGGAGGAGCTGATGGTCAGGCAGAAGCTGGCACTGAGGAGAGGTGGCACTGCAGTTTGTGTGAGGACCATGCCAGCCTGTGGCAGGTCAAAAAGCTGCTTGGGCTGTCCCTGCAGGGGCTGGTTTAAACAGAGCTTTGCTTTCAGCCACAACATTGTACTTTGTGTTCCTCACAAAGGCTCTCTAATGGTTTCCGAGAATGGAACTCTTCCTTCCATGGAGGTACTTACAGCAAGTTTCTCCTCTGGCTACTACTCATAAAGTACCTATTTTTATGGCACCTGTAGGAGTTTTAACTTTCCTCAAGGAGTGCTCTTTTATTTTCCCCACCAGAAGATTAAATTGGTTGGACTGAGCCTGGAACATGCAAAAGCTCTTATGGTGCAGGAATGATAGGGAGGCATGTAGAGAGGAGTATCTCCTGGAAGGCTCATTTCCAGAGGAAATGGGGCCCATTTCCCCTTTTTTCTCATCCTTTGCAATATCCAAAGAATGAAAAGGTGGATTTTTCCAAGGGGGGATATACAGCCAAAGAACAGGTTAAGCGTCAGTAGACTAATTTTGCCCATCCTGGTTTTTATGCTGCAGGGAATACCATAGCTGAACAGCCCCACATGGACACTGGTGGGCCTGGTGATGGAGTGTAAAAATCAATTCTTCTCCTTTTTCAATAGTGTCATACATGCATCTGATGGACCTCAGGCAGAGTGCAGTCAAGTCCACTGCTGGCAGCCTGATCTTTCCCAGGGAATTTAAAGATGTCTCAGCCAGCTATGTGGTGCTCACAGAGTGAGGATTTTCTCTGTTCCCTTCTGCATGCTGTGCTTTCAGCTCACATTACTGGAAAATTACTGATTGTGCAGAAGATGGAACAATGGATGCATAACTAGATTAACAGAGACAGCACACTGTGCAAGCAATACCTTTTCTTCCCATGTCTAGAGACAGAAATAAGAAAAAGTCAACAAGGGACAAGATACTCCAGCTACCAAACTGGTGCTGGACTTACCGAGACACCTTATATGCTTTCTGCTCTGATTACAAGTGTAATATGATTACTTCTCAATGCTTGCATTAGTTACTTTTGCTGTATGCATTGGACAGAATATTTACAATTTGTTTCAGTCACCATATTTTGTAAGGTTAGAAGGCAAAAAATCAGAAATTATATTTGAGGAGACTATAAAATTTAAGCTACTTAGGGTCAAATTTTAATGGTCTAATTTCTGGTGACAGTCCTCAGGCATTATTGGATTCAATGGAAACTAAATGCTTCCTGCATTGAAGTTTGAGGGCCTAAAGTGCTAGAATTGCTCTTTAACCATTAATTAAAGTGTTCTGTTAAGATACTAAAATCAGAGAAGATATTCTGCAGTGGGTATAATTAATTACCAGATTTATCTAACTGAAATTGTGGCTTTGTGAGAGTAAAAAAGAATTATTGCTGTCTTGTTGTTACGTCTCTACATCACGGCCTTATTACTTGGATACAGAAGGTTATTATGAAATCCATTTTTCTGTAACCTAGTTACATGCCTGAAATAGTAGTGCCAGCCACTGCATTTCAGTAATCAAAGACACAAGGTTTTTAAAAACTAAGGACATATGCAGTCAATACTGACCCTGGTTTGTATCTTTATTTTTAAAAAAAATATATGCTAATCTTAAGCAAGCTAAGTTTCTTCTAATTTTGTAATTTTTTAGATCCTTTTTTACTCTATCAGGTTATGATAGTCCTGAGTTAATTAGTCCTGATGTGTGCCTGAATGGATAAACAAAGGGAAAATACTGGTTGTCCTTTCTTGAAAGGGCTGGGCTTCTTTTTTTGGCGTTTTGAACAGTACTTACTGATGCCATTCAAAGGCATTCCTTTCTAAAGGATGAGAAATTTCCAATAGCCAGCAATGATTCACCACCGCAGTTGTGTAAAACCAGAGAATCATCATAAATACAGTAGCCAACAGCAAAGCATGTCTGTAGTGTCATTTTATGGTTGTGGAATAAGATAGGGAGTGGTGGTCCATGTGTGAGACATCTGCCATGCCTGAGGCATCATGGGCAAACTGCAGTCCCAAACTACCACTTAAGAGCAAAGCTCTTCCTCTGAAGAGTGTTATAAGCATTAATAAAGTTTGCCTGATGACAATTAAACTGATTGAAGGAAAAAGAAACTATTAACAGGAGTATCTCTGACTTTTGCTGAATTTATTTATCCATTCTGGCAAATGCCCATTTGCCACCTGGTTTATCTGAGCAGGAAGGTGCTTAGAGAAGGGATGCAGCACATTCCTGCCCCAAACAGCTCCACACTCCATTCAGAGGGCCCATGCACAGATCCTGGGGCTTGCAGGCAGCGTCAGGACAAGAAGTCTGTGTAGCCTGCTTTTAAATACTTTTCTCCACTGAGATTTTAGAGGAAGGAGCATGAATTATAACACAAACCATAGAAAGGCATCCTGTAGGCAGGGAATTCTTTGCTCCCACTGTGTTAGCTATTTCTGTGCTACACTGAGCAGAGATTTGAAATGTAATGTGGGACTTTTAATAGAAAGCCAACTACAAGCAGGAAAGTAGCAGTCACAATATTAAGAGCTTACGTGCCACTTTGGCCCTAATCTTTAAAAATATGATCCCCAATAACTTGGTGGACAGAAAGGTCCTGCTCCTCTTACTCCAGCTGTGGTAGCTCTTAGGGCTGAGTGCAATATTGTCCTGCACAGCCTATTTTTCCTGTAAACCTTGAATACAGAAAACAACAAATGCACCTCTAGGATAATATTCTGCAGTACATTCAGAACACATCCGTACAGCCTCCTCTCATCCTTCCTGTGTCTGCCTGGCAGGAATGCCTTCCTCTGCCAGCTCCTCGTGGGAGTGACACTGGTCCAGAGCTGTCCAAGGGCTCGAAGGCTCAGTGGATCGCCTGAGTCTGTTCAGGTTTCATGGACAGAAGAGACTGTGAGCATCCTTGGGTCTGACAACCAGGGCTGGAAGGAAGCAGGACCAATTTATTCTACTGCTCAGGTTAAAAAAGCCAGGACACCAGCCAAATATTAAGGCGAGTATGCAAGTGTGTGATGTGGGGACTTTTTAGGGTAAGTTCACAGCAGAGACTCAGGTGACCACATATGGCTTTCCACACAGGGTATTTTCACAAGAAAGCCAGAACATAGAAAGCTGGTACTGTGTATGCATAGATTGCATAAATCTTCAGGGCATTTATACTCCATAATGTCAGCTGTAATCATTAAAATTATAGCTTAATTATCTGCTTTGGCACAGGTACTAAATAATAATCCTGTCTTGCTTGTCAAAACTGAGATGATGGCTGATGGCAGCTGTGTGATTGTCTCTGCCCCAGCCACGAATTTCATTAACTCCATCAATGTGACAACGGCAGAGTCCTGCTATTGACAGGACATCCATGGTAAATTTGCTAAATTCCTTGGCTTGTGCTGCTCCTCAGCTGTGTTATAATACAAAGATATTTTAATGAATCCTAGGAGCCAAATGATGTCTACCATAAAGACTATTCCACAGTTTTTCATTTTTATACAATACATAGAAATTAGTCATTTAATTCTTGAAAGGAGTAGAAAATGTGTAGAGTTCACATCCCCAGTGAAGCATGGTTCAGTGCTCATCATGGTATGGTTATTTATCAGTGACAATACTGGAAGCAGTGTTTAAATTCAGCACCTCTGCCATTTCTGAGAAGAGCATTGCTGGGAGAACTGTCAGCTGATTGATACCAAGTAATTTGCTGCATCTTTTTATAATTCTTAATATCAGTTCAGCCCATTTTCAAACAACTCTGACTTGCTGCTTTAATCACTTCATAATCTTCACAGAGAGCCTCACCCAGTAATACAGGCATATATGCCTATTTGAAAGCAGTTACATTTACATAGCAGTGAAGATTAGGAAGATTAGATGTCTTAATTATATCCTATATTTTCATTATTTTTGTACTCCTAGAGACGGGTAGGAAAAAGCTTGCTTTCTCAGATAACATCTGGTCTTTGGTGTTTGTTAACAAGTTTTTAATGAAAGACTGCAGACCTGCTTGAGGCTGCAAGTGTTAGAGTTGGGGGAAGCAGCAAAGGTGTTTGGTGTCCAGGCCCTGCCCTCCGGAGCAGGGTGCTTGCTGTCTGCCTGTGCCACCAGCTCCAGCTGCCATGCCCAAGGGTGGAGAAGCAGAATTGTTTCTTGTGTGCTAACTTCTGGTGCAGATGGCATCAGAGGGTACTTAGAGGAGTGCACTCTTGCTGTGGTTGTCTCTCTCTGATTGCCCCTCTCCAGAGGCGGAGATCAATGGCAGATCAATCAAAGGCAGGATCAATGCTGCACATATCAGTCCTTTCCAGAGCTGATTCCTCATCCCCACACCAGTGGCTGTCTGGTGAAATCCTGCTGTAGCCAGGGCAGAGAGCTGGGGTTCCAGGTGAGCTCAGGAAATCTGGGGTTTGGCCAATAGTTGTGGTAATGCAAATCTGACAAATGAAAATTACAGTTTGACACACTACACGTGCTGCCAAAAATGACTGTGCAATATTAATAAATGCTAACAAATATTATCAAATACCATGGCTGTGACTTTTACTGTGATCCACTCTCTAACAGCAAGGCAGGCTCTCTGGAGATGGGTTTAGGAACATCAAATATTGATCTGAATCTTACATTACTTCCTAGGTGGCTTTGGTGCTCTATGTCTATTATCTACTCTTAACTTTATTTAGACTATTTTTGCAGCTTTGAAAGATGTGTTCTTGGTTTTGCCAAGTGTGACCAATTAATTTACAATTCTTTTATAATCATTTATTGGACTTCAGTATATTGCTTTAACTCAGAGAAATTAATGCTTAGTCCCCTTTCTGAATTACATGTACAGGGCTAAGGGATCATTTCAAATAAATGTAATTGTAAATGGGGTGGCACCACTGACAGTCTTCTGGGCAAACTCACAGCTGTGGACAATGATTTACTACTCTCTTTTAAGATAAACAGAGCAAGTTTTCACTTAGTAGGTTAGGAAACCAGTAGGAGAAGGACATTGGATAGGATGGGATAGGATACCAGGAGGATAAGGGCAGGCTTACAGTAAGTAAAACAAAAAGAGTCAGTATGACTCTGGGAACAGGACTTCTTCAGAAAGAATGAATGTATTATCCTTAAAATAATTATTTTGATAGACTCCCAGTGGCCCACTGAAGATGTGTTTGGGTTTGCATTCATGCAACAGAATCAGGTAGATATCCATCAGCCCAGTTAAACACGTCATCTGTAGTTATCTTTTCAGGTATCAAAGACCATGAACTTTTAATATGGTTAATTGTTAAGGAGCATTTGATATGTTCATGCTTCAATTGGGCTGAGCAATGAAATGCCCATAACATTTAACATAGTGGCTTGACATTTAAATGTCAGTTAGAAGTCTTTTCTTGAGCTGGTAAAATTTCCAGAGGGATGTGTGTTTCATTATTGGAATGGCCTCGCAAATAGCTGGATAATGTGACCGTGATTCCAGGTCCTTGCCAGAGTTTTGTTCTACAAAGAGAGAATATAAAATTAATTATTCCCAGGACCTACATAACTTACAGAGCTGGTAATGACTGGTGGAGCAGCCACTGTGTGTGCAGGCAGGTGGGGACAAGCACCAGCCTGCACACAGGAACCGTGTGCTGGGGAACCGTCATGCTCTTATGAAATACTGCCAGGAATAATTATGAAAATTACACATTTTCCAAACATTTAAATTGCTTATGAGCAAAAATCTGCTTGGAAATAATAAAGGACCACAGTACTTTATGCTGTGACCATAGGATGAACCTCCTTAGTGACCACTTAAATGTCTTGCACATTGGTGGGTCTAGAAGGTTATTCCCGAGGCAAACAGTGCAGAGTGAAAATGGTAGAGTCTAGCAACAAAGAGCAGCTTGCAGAGCTGTTCTAAGCCCTAGAGCTTGAGCACAGGAGGCTGCACTGCAATGGGCACCTCCTTTACCCCTGTGGTTCCCTTGGAGCAGTACCTAATCCAGAGCGGCTCTGGGCAGCTGTCTGTTGCACAGAGAGGCGATGCTCCTTCTTTTCCTTTCTCTTTTGCAATAAAAAGGTCCCAGCTCCACTGCAGGGGAATGGCAACAGAGCCAAGAGCAAAATTTGTCCTTCTTCTTTGCCAGCCAGTAGCATTCTCTTTAATTTTTAATGATTACAAACTACCCTACTCATGAGGCTTTGGAAAAATATATGCACATTGGTGGGGGGCAAGTGATGTCATCTATCTGCAAGCCTGAGATTATAGTGTGAGATGAGGTACTGACAGTTTGAAATCCTTTATAAATGAATTAAATTACTTTGTCTATAAAGAACAGGATAAACTGGATCAAAACTGTTCCTTCCTGAGATAATAAATAAAGTAATAATATGATCATTAATTTCACTGATCGAGGTTTGGAATCAAATTTAGAAAAGAAAAAATGAACATAGGTGTGAACTGTTTCTAACAAATGTTTTCTCTCAAGAGGATCTTGGGTTCCCTTTCCATAGGAGAGCACTTGGACTGTGCTGAGAAGAAGCCTGCTGTAAAATGCAAACTAAAGCAGGCAAACCCGGGAAATTAACACAGGACCTCCCAAACCTATTTTGATTGAAGTTCATTGAGTGAACTACTTTGATAGTATCAGATGGTCTGGCTGTACCCTTAGTGGGAGGCTGCACCTCTGTTGGTGTGCTGGAAAAAGTGCTACAGGGGCATTGTTATTGTACATCGAGGTTTACAGTCAGTTATATATTATATAATTAGAGATCACTTTTTACTGGGGCACCGTGGTAAACTGAGTTCCCTGAGTTAATTAATGTTAAGAAGAGTACGTTTCTAATGGGTGAGTCTTTCTGCTTGCTTAAAGGACTTTCCTCCAAAATAGAGTAGGGGGTTCCTTCTGGTTTCAGTCTGTCCAGCCCTGAATGCCTGCTAGCACCTAACTAAGAATCGTCCTCACCCTGATTCCAAAGTGTCTGTAAAAAACGCCAAGGTTTCTTTGTGCCTTCCAGAGGCAAGTATCTGTTCTTTTTTAAAACCTTCTGTAAGGAAACCCGTGCCACTTCATTGGCACATGCTGGCAGATGAGAGGTGTTGGTGGCCGTGGGCCAAGGAGATGTCCCTGTCATTTTTACAGCACGACACGCTGCTCCACACTCCCTGCTTACAGATAGGTATCAAACAAATCACAGTAATTAGGAATTAAGAACCGTGTACCTGAGACCACAACCATCTGAGATTTCAAAGTACATACCTTGCCTCACTACTGCTGCTATTCTGGCTTGTCTTTACCTCTTCAACTGAGTTAGCATGACAGGGATGTGGCAACAAAGGATGAAGCAGCTGGTCCTTTTCAAACTATGTCAATGGTTAACTTTCCTCTGTTTATCAAGGTATGAATCACAATGGTTTATTGTTTGGGGTTTTGGACGGATTTGCTGTTTTTCATTCCCTCAAGCTTTTTCAGCGTCAGGTCCAAATAGAATTTGCTGCTTTATATTGGATCCTAAATCATGGTTCGGTTCTAAGAAGGTGAAGGGGATCTCTCCTTCCATTTGCAGATCCTTCCTTGTGTAAGACAGCACTAACTCAGTGTTAAACCAATATCTAGTGAACAAAATACCCTAAGAGATAATTTGTTGGCAAGGGGGAAGGAAAGCACAGTGGGGAACCATCTGAATGTGTGATCTTAAATCCGGAAAATAAGAGCTTGAATTTCTCTTTTTGTTTTATTTATTTGTTGTTTATTCACTAATTAGTTGTTTTTAACACTTGCCACAGTTGTTGAAGCATGTTCTCACTGACAGTGCGAGCGAGTGAATTCTATGCACCTTTCTTTTGCCATATTATATTTTGCATAAGCACTGTTAAAATACAGCTATTCACTCTGGTGCCATCTATGCTAAGCAGAAATGAAAATCACTCTCATGCAATTCAAAGGCAATTCAAAGGAACTCTGAGTACTGCATACTTTTTAATCATCTTCTTGTTACAATTAGCAACAATAATTAATACTATTAGCAACAACCGTGTATCATTTTAATTTGGCAATTTCTACTGCTGTGAGGGAAAGGGTCAGGGTGCAGTTGTTAGCAAAACAGGAATGACTACGAAAAGAGAGAAAAGAGGTTTTAACATTCAAATTAATTTTGAGTTAGGATGAGACTGAGAAATTCTATGCAATGGTTGGATTTAGGCATTTAATGCTGAGTAGTCCTGTGAGCAGGGCCAGCAGCTGCACCAAGGAAGATGAGTATGAATCTGGCTCTGCATGACTTGCCCCAGGATTTGCCTTGTTGCCATCTAGACCCTGACTAAGGGCCTAGGGCAGCCATCAAACTGGTGAGGAGTGTCTTGAAGCTGTAATTCAGGAGCAGACCTAGTAATGCTGATCTGGGAGTTAATCCAGCTGCATTCCAATTCATGGGAGTAAAGGAAGGAGCAAGAAAGCTTTTTGCTGCAAACACCCTGCAGTATTAGTGGACTTCACAGTGATGCACAGAATTTGCACCTCTGGACCATGACTGAACTAACCTTGATTCTGAGCCTGTTTCTCTTCCTCAGATAACTTCTTTTTCATATTTCTCTACTGAAGCTTGGGGTAGGATCTCTTCCACCAAGTCTAGCTCAAAAGCAGTCAAAATACCAGATGCTTCCAAAGTATATGCTGTCAAAACCAAGATTTTTTCCTCCTTGTCTTCTGGCTCTACTCATCCTTGCAGGTACAGAGGGGGATTTGCTAAACTTTTTACAGTTCTTTTCTAGAACATAGGTGGATTTTTAGTTGCCTTTTTAGTTCATTTTATTCCTGGTTTCCCATGCTGTTCAGCAACAATTTGCAAAGGCTAGGGTTAACTGTATTATTCTGTATAAATAGTCTTATATAAATTAGGAATATAGAAGTTCTGAGCTGTGGCTGGGCTAGCGAGGAAAGAGCTCTTGGAGCTCCCTGGAAGACAAGTAGCTCCACGCAAGTTTCCATCCCACCTCCCTTGAGCACCTATTTTGGTAGGAGATGAATCACTGCTTCTTCGCTCCTTTGACTAGAAGGAACCTGGATGACTCACATGCCGCGGTCTTCCCGCCGAGAAGATACACACAGAACACAGGTTTTTTCAGAAAGGAAAGCGAAGACCATCTTTAATGACTTTAGCTTAGTTTTTATACACTTTTGCCAAGCATAGGAGCTTTGTAACAAAGACAGAGATTGGCTAGCACATGAGAATCAATTAGTACACGATTAATAATTGGTAGGTTATTTCTAGCGCGGGGAGTAGGAATGGAATTCCATAACATTTCGTTATCGAAGCAGCTTGGCGCCTCAATGCCTGTAGTTTTGGTTTCTTAGGCATAACATGCAGCTTCTCTACGCTGTTTTTCTTAATTAGCACGCACAAGGACAACTTGCCCTTGAGCTCTCTCCTTAGGGCGTCCTTTATAGTATGGTTGTAAAGTCAGGGATTCTGTAAGGGCCGCAACACTCACACACACTAACAAAGTGCATAAATGTTAGCTATCCTGGCTAAACTCATCCCTGAGAACCCCTTCAGAAACTGGTATTTTCAGAGACTGGCTAGACTGCCTTGGTTTGGAGGAGAACCAGGGTGGGAAGGAGGGTTATTTCTGGCTGCAGTGTCAGGGCATCACTGGCCTGGCCCTCAGCTGTGCAGGAGGTGGTGGCTGTGCACCACGGCACAAACTGTGAGCCCTCTGTTACAGCGGCCTCCTGCCTGAATCTGGAACTGTTCCAGTCCAGCACAATCTGGGCAGCTGAAAAAACCCCTCTCTAGTCCTAAGGAAGGCTTACACATGCCTCTGGGATGGCACAATCAGTGAGCTGCAAAAGGATGGCTCCAATCCCGAGCTATGTTTTCATCATTGTGTTTTCATCCTGGATAACTTGCTGAAAATCCCAAAATCTCCCAGATGCAGCTGTTGTTACTGCTTATGTCCTTTTCGGTGTGGGTATATTCTGCTAAAACTGCCTGTTCTTCATATGATTTCTACAGCAGTGCTTCTCATAACAATAAATTCCTTTCTCTTACAAATACAGTTAAGATAATTGCCTCTTTTACAACCCACGCTTACCCAAACAATTTTAGTTTAGAGCTCCGAACAAGCATCTCCACATCCAAAGCAACAGGAACATCCAAGAGTGCTGCTGCCAAGCAGTGCCTGACTCCCCTGGGGCAGGACCTGGGCAGGCTCTGCTCCCTGAGAAGTCTTGGAGCTCCTCAGCTTCTTCCTGGGCCTGAACCAGAACTTGGTCACAGATGAACTGCTGCATTTCCAAACAGCTGTGCAGCTTGACAAGCAGATCGATATTTGGCATGGAAGGTTGCACAGTCTGTGCTTGTCTACTTCACACTCATCATTACTTTTCCTCCATTGGCATTGGAATAGCTGTTATTCTGCTTGATTAGCTCCCAGATGATGGAAAAGTTGGCAAACTGTTTCTAATGGAAACACAGCAGTTTGTGTCTAGAAGGGGGTTGATGGAAGTGAATTTAAAATATAACAGATACATTTAGGAAATTATTTACATTTTACTGTGTGATGGTCCCCTGGCAACCGTGCAAAGAGTGTCTCTGAGGTGTTATTGAGTAACAACCCTTTGGGAGAGGGAGAGCTGGCTGAGAAGCAATTTTCTTAAGTGAGAGGACAGTTCCCAGAAAATAAAATAATTTCCCAGCAGCTTATTTTTATTATGAACAATAAAAAGTTACATATTTTATGGTCATTTTGATCTGTATATTAACACTTCCGTCAAAATGGCCTGAGGCATTTAATATTGTGTTGGTATTAGCTGGAACTCCCTTATTGCTGTGCTACAGAACCATAGCTCTGGACACCCTGTATTTGCCTGCGTGATTGATTTACTTGGCTGATTTATATCCCCCAGCTCTAGGCTGGTTTCTGGCCAGCATCTAGCACTTGCTCTAGAGAAGGACCCACGGCAGGTCTGGGACCCAAACGAGGGCAGGAACAGTGGGGCCCTGGAGGTTTTCTGTCTCGGACTACACTACTGAGTGCCAGGAAGGAGTGGCTAAGGGATTGCACTCTCAGGTGGGTGGGAAATCAACAGAATCAAGCTCAAAAGTAGTCTAGTCAGTTATTTAAACTTTTCCAGTGAGTCAGATTGCCAATACTTCCTTTTGCTCAGAACAATACCTTTGGAGGATGTATTCACTCCAGTGCAAAATCTGTTGCACCAAATTAGAGGCATTGAGAGAAAGAGCAGGCTTAGGAAAGGATGTCTTCTCTGGAGGGGGGAACAAAAGATGCACAACAGCAATCTGCATTCCCTCAGGAAAATGAAGTAAATTCATTTCAGCTTGTAAAAAAAGAAAAGATTTAATTCCCAAGCCGTTTTTGTTATTTTATCCTGATCACTGCTCTCTGTGTGCCTTTGCACTGCAAGTTAGCATTTGCTGTCTGTAATCTCTCTGTCAAACCAATTGCGTTGATTTATCCCTCTGCTCTTGTCCAGTTTATCTCCCTTGTGACCAAGGTGGCTGTTCTCTTCTGCTGTTGTGCCTTTTTTGTTATTGGAATTTATCCTGGGGCTGTGACTGTGGTGCAGAGTGTGCTCGCTGCCTCTCTGAATGAAGAGCGTGGTAGGTCTGCATCTTGACGCAGCTCTGGGAGGAACAGTGCACCCCTCTCCCTGCCCTGGGAGCCTGATACCATGCAAAGCACAAAGAGTGACTTCAGAACTGCCTGACAAACTCTGTTTCCACTGAATCAGACTTTAGGAACGCAAACATGAAGCAGAAAGCATTTTTCTTATAGTGGCAGATCAATTCGAGTTGTATCCAACTGCATAATGCTCTAGATGCTATTTTTAAGAAAAATATTTTAATCTCTGTGGCAGGCTAAATGTTCCTGATAGACTGTATATGCTGTCTCTGACTTCTGTGGATGAAATAATTTTACCGTTACCATCAATAATTCTCTGTTTCCAGCAAAAGTGCTTCAGTATTACTCCTGATAATTGAAGCACAGAGGCAGACACAGCACACATTGCTACCAGTGGGAGCTGATGTGGCACACGGGAGCAGAGGTCCTGCTCTGGCTTCATGGAGAAACTGTTGGGGCCCCAGGGGAGTGAGAGTCACCCTCAAGGGATGCTGTCTTTGAGGAGCTGGGTCCCGTGTGTAAGGAATTGTAAAGCGGCTGGGTTATCCTTTCCTACTCTCAGCTCTACAGGATGCAGAATTTCTGGAGTCAGCTTAGCTGGTAGCAGAGATGGAGAAGGCACACCTCATGGAAAAAATACCCTGAATTGCTCGAAAAAGGTCCTGATGCTTCAAAGTGCTTCCACATGACTCAGGTGTCACTATTCTTTTAGTCACTTTCCCATCTGGATAGCAGAGAACAATTGGTGAGGTTTCTGAGTTAAAAGGATCCTGCTTCTTGCATTTATCTATGAAAATGGAGAGAGTCAAGCCTGAAAATACACTTGTAAAATGATACCTGGGAGAGGAGAGCCTTGCTCCCAGGCCTCGGTACAAACTTCTGGCAGGTGTATAGGGTCACCTCACTGTGGCTTTAGGTGGTTAAATTCCTTCACAAACCTGCAATCAAGTCTCTTTGTAGAAGGTCTGTAAGGATTTAAGAGTTTTGAGTCTCCCTGGCGAGCTTTGGGATTTGGAGCTTAGTTCCCGTACACCTCAAGCCATTAGAAAATCACGTCCTAAGGACCTGTAAAATGCCCAGTCCTGGCTTCAGCTTCTCCATGATCAGGAGAGCACCTAGTGCAGGGCACAGGATGGGGCTCTGCAGGAATGTAGGGTTTCATTTACTGGGGGAGGTCTGGCAGTGTCCCCAAAGCAGTGTGTGCTCCTGGGCTCCTCTGCTGCCCAGGCAGGCTCCTTGTGCAGCAAGAGACAGGGGTAGGATGCACAATATTTGTGCTTTTATTATTGCCATAAAAGCATCGTGCCTAGCTCTGTACAAGTTGTTGTTGTTGTATTGTAAAAGAGAAATTTAGATAAGGTCAAGGAGAACAAAATAGAAAGCTCAAAACATCACCAGAGCTGGGGCTGAGGGTGCCTCTCTGCAGTGGTGCAGGTGTTGGGTACCTCACAATACCAAGACCACGAGTGGAGCCCAAACTCAGCATTCGTCTGCCTTACCCAGGGCACGGCCCCCCAGTTTCTATGCATTATATCCTTATAAATTGGGGTAAAACCTGTAAAACTCTATGCAAGTTTCCTTCCTTTTGTAAAATTATTATTCTGATTTTTCCACCTTCTGCCTTTTTCTTTCCCTTCTTCTATTTTTCTGGTTTCTCTGTCAGCACTCATTCCTGTGTGAGTCTTAGTGCTTAAATGGAGAGAGCTGTAATTCATGCCTTAGGCTTCACTGTTTCCAAAAGCAACTACAAAGAATAAAAAAAATCCAAAAGACCTGAATGAAGACCACAAAATGAATGAGGAGGGGAAGACTGGATAAAAAGAGAAATATATACTAATTATTGGAAAACCTCTGATTTTGAAAAAGGACAGTCTTTGATGGAAGAAGAAAAGTGTTGTTTGGTATAATTTGATTCACTAAATTTCTAATTAGCATGCAGGTGCATGGCAGTAACTCATAACTTCTCATAACTTCCCAACTCCTTTTGTTACCTGCTTTCTCAGGCTGTCTAGTCTAAACGAGTCTGTTCAGTTCCAAAGCTGTGCATGTCCTTGTTATGACTACAGTGCTTAATTAGACCTTCTTTTTGTAGCTGGCTCTGCTGTGCTTCTCAAGAGCCATCTGCTCAAAACAGAGGAAGGGATGGAGCAGTACCTTTGTGTAGGCTTGTGCACAGAGCAGAACAGATCTGAGCTAAAAACCACGAATAGGTAAGAGCTCTGGTGGCTGGCTGCATTGCTGGGTGGCTGATCTGTGTCTGGCTAAGACCACCACGCAGCAAAAGCTGAGAGATGGGGGGGTCAGCATCATCTACAGGCAAGAGGTACAGAGGTGAGAACTGCTAATTTGTGTCCTGGAGCAGAAAGGCTGTAAAGACTGGGTCACTTTTATACATCAGCTAATTTCAAGAGCATTTACAAAAACAAGGAACCAGTGTTCCTAGTGTCTGATGACTTGTCTTGAATGGCTTTGGAGCTTCTCAGGTACCTTGACAATGGGAAATACACAGTCAAATTTAGTACTTGCAGTGTTCAGGTCTTTAACAGTGCTTGACTCATGCTGGGAAGAAGGGAGAACTGTCACTCCACCGCATTTTTGTTTTGTTTTGTTTTGGCATATAGAGGAATTGTTCTTTCTCATAACAAAGAGATGACGCTCTGAGATAGTACAGTGTGAGAATGTCTGTGCTATTAAACATCTTGCTAGCTAAAAGGTGTGTGTGGAAAACTGAAGAAAATTTGAAAAAAAAACCTGAAAAAAAAAGAAAATACAAATGCATTGCTTGGTATTGGTTTGCCCCAAGTGATGTCGAGGGACTTTGACCCTGCTGCAGGTACGCAGTAGTTGTCCTGTAGAAAGGAAATTATATTCTCTTGCATTGGTCTTCTGTCACCATAGCACATCAAATTCTTAAATCTGCGTTAATGGCAACAAACTGCATATAATTTCTGTTGGAAAAAATGCCACTGCCTCATCCACTTTAAGTGCTTCATGGTGGGACTTTGGGCATGGCCTGATGTTGGACAAATGCTTAGGCTGGACTTTGCTGAGCCTCTGCCACCTGCAAAATGCTAGAGACATTAGAACAGTAGGCTCCTTTGTAGACTGTCACTTGTCCCCCAAAAGAGCAGCTTCCTTCATGAGCACTAGTTTGGAATGTGCCCACATTTGAAGGAGAAATGACAGGTTACAAAGGAGGCAGAAGATCACTCTGCCCGAGTCCAGGGCTCATTCTCACCACAGTATCTGCTCTGGTGCACAATTGCCCTTGATTTCCTAAAGTCCCCTGGAATTGCATCCTGTATGTCCCAAACTGAGACTTGTCAGGTTAATGCTTTTTCTTGTCCAGCTCTAAGATACTGTATTGCTGTAACAACACTGTGGCAAATGTGAAATGTTTTACATGATAAAAGAGACACAGAAATCCCTATGAAGTGGACTGTGGTGCTTCATGAGATGGTAACTTCATTAAGCATTTCTGGGAGTTCGGAAAAAAAGCTGGACAAGAGTGTACAATGTGTCTCTTGGGTTGGCGTTTTGATGCTTACACAGAGTTAATACAAACCCAGGAGTCACATGTTGTGTTAAACCAGCTCCCCACAAAGCAATCTAACAGCAGAGACATGTAAACAGCAGCACGGCAGCAGTAAAGGCAATTATCATCAAACCGAGCAGCACAGGAGAGGCAGAGCTGGCTCCTGCTGCCATGTCTGGGGCACAGGGACAGAACGCGGCCGAGCCCCAGGGGAGCTGAGCGTGGCATGGCTCTGCTGTGCCCTGGCTCCCCTTGAGCCCTGGGCGTGCTGCAGTGCTCAGCACCTCCCTGTGCTCCAACCTTACAGCTCCTTCTGCTCTCAGCAGTCATAGCCCTGTGCCAGTGAGTCTCCTCCTCATGGCGTCCAGGGAAGCCTTGGCTGTGGCAGGGGATGTGGCTGCTGCTTACAGAGCACAGTGCTGGGGTTTGCAGTGGGCTGAATGTGACATGGCTATCCCAGCTGTGCATTCCAGGATTAGATTTGAGCTCTCATAAGTATCAATATTACTTCTGGGCTGTTTATCTTGCTGCTTGCAGTGTCTCCTCTTCTCTACTCAAACACAGCAAAGGAAGTGGAGCTGGCATCTTGTGGCAGGGAGTGCTAAGGCTGGTTCTGCGTTGTAACAAAGACTTTCATCAGACATAGATCAGACATAAACCCAGCTCAAAAATGAAACCCACTCGAGGTGCTCCCTTGCCCTTGCACATTCTGATAATGGAGGAAACACTAGGAGAGATTTAAATTTGAAATGACAATGTATTGAAAATCGCAATAACTACAACAATGTTAATAACAAGGAGCATACAAGAGAGAGAGAGACAGTGTTCTACCCACAAAAAAGGTATTCACCACAGAACATCCAGGAGTCACTCTGTGTAGTCTCCAACAAAGGCAGAATGATGGAGAGCTTCTGCAGCTTAGCTTTTTCTCCCCTCAGCCCAGAAAGGAAAAGTAATGGAAAGCAGGGAGAAAACACAAACCTGGAAGCTAGTTTGTGTGAATGAGTTGTGCTGCCAAAGTGCTAACTGGCAGTGGCTCTCTCTCGCCAGGCTGGCGGTGGCAGTGGCACAGTAAGCCTCTCGCTCAGTCCCAAGAGGCAGCACGGTCCTGGCCCCTGGTCCAGCACACCCTCCAGCACGAGCCACGCAGAAAAAATGGCAAATTTTCCATATCCAGCCCTGGATTTTTCCTGCCAAGACCACATCCCCAGCCATTATGAGAATGGTATAAAATGGACAGTGCTAAAAACTCCACCACAACTACTAACATGGAGTGAATGAGTGAAGCTTGGTAAAACCCCTCTGGATAGGGAAGGGAAGGTTTGCATCTTCTGTGTACGTTTGGCAGGAATGGCTGAGCAGAGCAGTGGCCTGCTCCATACGCAGGGGGAGGCTTGGGCACAGCCATGGCACAGCCATGTGGGTGTCCCTGCTGGGGTCACAGTGTCCCCAAGAACAGTGTAAGTGGATGTGTGAATGCAGGTGTGCATGGGGAACGTGGCCAGGGAGCACGTGTCAGAAGGCTCTGTAGCCAAGTAAGAAATCCAGCAGTGCATGTGCTGTTGTATAGAAAGAGATTTTTTACATGGAGAGGAGCTTCCAGGCATAGCTGCAGGCCAGCTTGGCTCCTCTGGAAGCCCTTGGGGCCATAACTCTGCCTGCTGTCCTGCTGGCAGGACTGGCACCTGTGTGCAAACACAGTGGCATTTTTACTGGGAGAGGCTGGAGAGAGCAGCAACCTTGGCTGATGAACAAGGGAGGCTCTGGAGGAGGGATGAGCCTCTCATGTCCTTGGGTACTCTGTCATCTTGCCTTGAGAAGCAGAAGCTGGTGTAGATAATAAACCAGGCTCCTGAGGTTAGTAACTACAACAGTTCTCACAGTGTGGATGTAACAATGAGAAACACCTTTTAAAATACGTGTTCACGCATTTATTATATCTTTTTAGCACAGTTTTACTTGAAAATGAAGGTTACCACATAGTACTGAAAGTGAAGGTAATACAAAAGAGAAGACTTTGCACCTTGACAAGCTGCCTTGTCTTTGAAAGATCACAGATCACAGACTGTTCTGAGTTGAAAGGGACCCACAAGGACCATCAAGTCCAACTCTGAAGTGAATGACCTATATGGGGATTAAACCTTGGTGCCCTTAGCACCATGGTCTAACCAAGTGAGCTAATCTCAGGGAGAGGTAATGCTTCCCATTCGATGGTGTAATGTCCAAAGGACTCACAGTGACACACAAAAAAATTAGTTTCTCACACTTGAAGACAAAGTGACCATTTGTGAGCAAATGCAGAAAAACAAATTCCTCAGGCCTCTTTTCTGAGAGCCAAACCCCAGGTCTGGAGCTGCTGATTGACTGTATGAGGCAGCCATGCAATTCAGATGGAAGATTATCTGACATTTAAAATATCCTTAAGTTTAATACAACAGGTAAAACTGTCTTGTAGGGATATTATATATATGGAGTCAAAATTTTAAGAGATCATTATAACACAAGCAATTGACTGCCATGTGGAGTATGTGCTAAATGATATCTTGAGTGATAGTGATGGTTCTGGCAGCCTGACAGGTCCCTGATCCTGTTATCACAACACTGAAACTGAAGTTCAGGAGCTGCTGACAGATGGCCCTGGCACTGCATGGGCATGAAGTGGCAAAATTCAGCCTTGTGCAGTGAAGCACCCAGTGCTGGTTGGCTGCAGGAGCAAGGTTGGGAGCCACTGGCAGACACCTAAAATCCTGCTCCTGGTTCCTGAAGGTGAGCTGGCTGAGGCTGGGCCACCCTGCACTGTGGGTTTGTCTGTAATGGAAGCCAAATGTGCAGTTTGGACACTGAAAAACACATCTGAGAAGCCCTTTGTTAATGGTTATCACTGTGTGGCCTCTCCCCACCCACAAACACATCAGGTGAGAACATTAGGGATAATGAATTGCACAAATCTTTAACACATACCTATTTATCACTTGGGTTTATTACAGGTTTTGTTACTTTCTTTTGTAACAAGCTATTGACTTGGTCAAATCTTTTGGTAAGCAGAAAAATGTAAACTTTGTAGCAGTCTTGTCACCCTGAATACAAAAAAACCAACCACAGTCGTGGAGCTAGAACCAAGGATTTGCTGTGTTCATCTCTATTTGCTGGGGAGTGAGCTGGAATTTCACATGGCGTGTTCAGCAGCAGCTACTCAGCATCGCCTGGGAGATTGTAATTAGGGAGATTCCTCCTGCATGATGTACAGCCTGCTCTCACAGTAGCCATTCTCTTTCAAAATCCTCACATCTGTCTGTGGGTGTAAGACTTGTTCTCTAAAGTCCTGTATGGCTGTTTTGGACCAGGGTTGGTTTTGGGGGTGTCCCCAAGAGCGGTGAGTGGGCCAGGAGAGGACAAGTGTCTCCAGAGGAGGTGGCAGCCCAGCGTGGCCTTGGGGACATGGGGCAGGTGCACTGCAAGGCATTGAGGAGGTTGATTTGGGCTCCAGCAGCTCCAGGCTGCTTGCAGAGTAACAAGGTGTGGGTACTGTCCCCTCTCAGGCAGCCTGAGGCTGCCCTGGGCTGGCAGAGCACTGAACGATTCTGATACCAGGGTGTCAGGCACTGAATGTCCCCCCTGCGGGAGCAGGAACAGGGGGGCAGCAGCTCGGGGTGCCTTCCGCAAGGCTCTTGGACATTCCTGTGCAGGAGGACATGGCCTGGGTGCAGCCTGAGGTCGGGAGCTCAGCCCAGCTGACATCCTTCTCCCTGCAGTCCCTGAACCTTCAGCAGAGCCACAGAGGAGGGGGAAGCGCCTGGGGGCTGTGCTGGGGGGTCAGGGCTGGAGCAGGGTTGGGAAGGGGCTGGCACAGGCTTCAGGGCAGGGGAAAAGGGCACAGCAGGCTAAAGTCTGACCCAGGAAAAGATCCCATGATGTCAATCACTGCAGTTGCCATGATGGCTTATGATTTATTGAAGAAAGAACCAGAGGTGGTCTCTGAGCTTGGTGGACAGTTCTGCAAGTGTCCAGTGCCTGGGCTGGTCAAGCCATGCCTTGCCATGGGCTTTTCTCATTAATAATCACCCACAAAGGAAAAAGCCTTGAGTGCTGCCCAGATGAGGTGATTGGGGGCATTACTGGCATCCAGCCATGCTCTGCTTTCTATTGGAGCCCCCGCTCCCATGGGGGATCCATGGTCTGACCTCTGCTGCCTACATGTTAATCCTCCAGCCTTGCAAACTTGGCCTTGCCTCTTCTCCCATCATCAGGGACTCTGATGAAAACAATGCCCTGATTGCAGATAAAAGCCCAATAAATTATAGTTCCTCAAGTCTAGAGTACAGTGAAATGTTACGCAAAGAAAAAGACTGAGAGACCATTTCAGAGCCTTTTATGGTGATTCATCTGGGAAATTATCTGGAAGCAGATAATTTAATGCTAATGGCTGCTTTTTTTCCCCCAGTGTCATTGTCAGATGATATTCCAGCATCCTCTCTCAGTGCAAAATGGGCTGGGAGTTGCTTTGAAATTTTTCAGCTACACAGACAGTGAGATGAGTAATGAGCAACAAAGATCAGGAAATATTTTGAGGAGGATTATGGTGCCTCCCAGAAACTGAATTTTTTCCTAACTGGGTGTTATAGGGCAAAATCATTGTTTAAGGACTAAATACTTGGTTGGTGTTAGGTGTTCTAACCACAGCAAGCTTAAGGAATTGCACTTCATGGGAACTCTAGATGCAGCAAAGGCTGTGTGTGCAGAGAACAAGCAGGAAAAGTACTTGAGAGATGGGAGGCACAGGATGGGCAGAGGAGGGGAAATGGTTTATGTCAATTAGTTTACTGGAAATGCTGAAATAGTTAATTTGTTAGTTAACATTGAAAACAATGTTTAATTTTTGAGCCCTTATAAGTGTGGTGTAGTAGAGAGGCAGGTGCTCTGTTAGCATGTGGTGGCAGAAGCCCATCAGGCAAGTGATTAGAGCACTTGGCAGGGTGAAGGAGCCTGATTCCATCTCATCTCTAACACCAGCCTGCTCTCACTGCTGGCTCTCAGGTTTTTATTTCCTCCTCTTGACACATCCAGCTTGCACGACTGGACGTCCAACTGGCCCAGACTCCCCTTGGAGATATGGGAGAGCTTCATCCAATTCCTCACTCCAAACTGGGCTGACAGTGAGCAATTTTTCATCCAGGTGCAGAACATACTTATTTTTCTCCTCAAAGTTTATAAAATGTTCCTAGACCATGTACCACAACCTGAGACTATTCTTCAGGTTATCATTCCCTGTCACTGCTGAAGAGTCCACACTTTCTGACATTCATACTTAAAATGTCCTTTCAGAGTTCAAATGAAGCATTTCCAGGTTATTGCACAGTCTCCAAGACACTCTTCTGCCACCTCCAGCTCCAGTTCTTTTTTGGGCAGTAATTGAAACCAGTTGTATTCCATGACTTGGCATATAATAGAAAATGGCCTGAAACAACCTGAAGGAAAACCGAGGTGTAACATGTGCTTGTTGTGCCACACCTTTCAACACAGGCACACAGCTGAGATGCTGACGAGCAGTTTCCTTCATGTCAAAAAGAGATGTTAAATCACAGCTGTTATTTTCATGCCAGATGGACCAAAAGGCCTCAAGTGTGAAACCTCTGCTTGCAGAGTAGAGGAAACATTACATCCGGCTATATACAGACTTTGCAAGGTCATGACTTTTTTTCTGCAGCTTTCACGAATTTATTTCAATTTTTTTGTACCTCTTAATATACTTACAGAACTTATGCCTCACACGTAATCTTTTCTTAGGTGTGCAAACCTCCTGATGAAGAGTATTGTAATTTTGTATCTCCAGGCACAGTTTTGACACATTGTTTTGTATTCTTGAATCCTTTTAAACTTGTTTTCTTCTATATTCTTATTCCCTTGCGGTACAAAGAAAAAGTCAACATTATCATTTCATTGCAGGAAAGTAAATTCATAAATTCTTTGATAAAGAAATTCATAGAAGTACCTTCTTTGATAATGAAATTCAGGGAAATAACTTTTTCCCTTTTTTTTAACAATGTTTAAAAATGTTTAAACAAGGTAACAAGTGGGAAATGGGAGTTTTAATATCAACTCTCTGATACCTGACCTGCCTTAAAAATGGCAGGAATCAGTTTCATGTTAAAACCTTCCTGTTTCTTTTATGGCTCTGGCAATCTTAACTGTAAATAAAATTTAGAATGACATGTTAAAGCCTGCAGAATAATTGCTGTGAGGGTAAAAAGCTGGTTATGGATTTGATGCTGATCCTGTGATTTTTCTGGGGACAGATTTGCAAGCCTGAGTGATATCCTATATCTATGTTTTCTGCTATTTTAGATATACTCATAGACATTAAAACGTGCTTTGAAAAGAACAATATCCTATGAGTGTTTAAAAGAAAGTAGAATTTAACTGCTGCTCAAACACACATTGGTGTTAGGGTGGAAGTTCTCTGTACAAAATTAACTTGCATCCCGGCCAGAAATCCTGAGAATGCAGTTCTAGCAGGGAGAAATAAATCAGGAGCCAAGGGAAAGGAAAGCCCAGGCTCAGCAATCAAAGAGATTGTCCAATCATTCTAACAAAGCAAAAAAATGGGTGATTTTCTGTAGTTTCACCTACAAAACCGAGTTGCTATGGCCAAATTTCCAAAATGGAAAAAAAAAAATCATTGGGCTGAAAAATGATTAGAATAGTGAGGAGAGGAGGTTGCAGCAGGCAGTGTCAGCCAGCAGCACTAACAGACTGCTCCTGCCCCCATATATGCTTCCTAAATAAGTTCATTTCAAAGATTTAATTCACGATGTAGTTGAGTATCTGTGTGATTTATGTTTTTGTGACATATGCCATCTTGTTCTGCTGGGTCTGTCCTTAGTGCCTCACTGTTAATTCTCTGAGTGTGACTCTGAGGTTAGCTTGGCACATGGCTGAGCAGGGACTCTGCTCCACCAGCACTAAAACATTCCAGAATGAAATGGCAGCACACAACCTGCTTTAAGAAAAGCCTCCCTTGTTTTCTCTGCCACCGAAGCTTCTATTGATTGATTTCACAAAGTTGATCAAGTTTTAAACAGGGCCATCAATCCTGTACTTCAGGCTGTCCCAGGCACAGGGTGTATTTGTGACAATCCGAATACAAACATCTGTCCCCACATGCTCATGGTATAGCAAGAGAAGAGATGAAGAATATTATTTGTTCTAACTGGGAGGGGTTTCAGATCTCTGGAGACGTTGTCTAGAAGAAAACAACAGAGAAATTAAGGCATTATCAACTAAACCTAATTTCAAAGTGTTAATTGGTAGTTGCTAGACATCAGATAAATCTGATAATGTATCAGTCAACCATAAAGCAAAGTATTGGCACAGTGGTACCATTGTAGTTCACTGGGGGATTAAACTTGAGATGAATGCCAGTAGTGTGTCCTCTCTCCTTATTTTGTTTCTTTCTTTCTCTTTGCTTATGCTCTCTGTTTATTTGCCTGGACAGAATGAATGGCTGTTAACTGCTTTCTCTGCAGCACCTTAACTTGTTACCTTCCATTCAGAAACATTCCCATCAAAAGGGAGAGCAAAAGGATCAACAGGGAAAACCTGCAGAAAACCTTGTTTTCATTTCACAGACAAGACATAGAAAAGGTGATAACTCAGGTATTTAAGTTTAGAAGAATATGAAAGGAAATTCAGAGACTAACAAATCTGATTTCTGCATGCTGTCACTATTTTCTGTACGTCCATTCCACAAGAGAAATAGTGATAGAAATAATAAAGAGTTCCCCTCCAGCCTGTAAGCATGCCCAGCACAGGGAATTCTGCTCAATCTCACCTAATATTGGTATCTCCTTTGGCAGAGTGATTGTAGTTTATTGTCTTGATTTCATTTTAGTTGCTATTTGAACCTAAAATTTCACTAACAATGCAAAAACACTTCTGGAAGTCAGCCACATGCCTGGGTGCTTGCTCCATTCCTGCAGTGGCTGGGGCAGCATGTGCCCCTGAGCCTTTGCCTGCTGCTGGGCCAACATGAGGAAAAGGAAAGAAATAGATGGTTTTATTCTGTGTTATTGCTATTTCCCACTCTTAATGGTGAACAGATATTTTGTCCTGCTGTCTGTCTCTCCTTGTAAGTCTTCCAGCTGTTCTTTGTACCTGAAATACTCCCCTTACTGAAACAGAAGAGCAGGAAAAAAAAGGAGGGAGAAAAAAAGCACTGCTGCTTGTGGGTGGGGGTAGCCAACTCCCATCCCCACAGTATTAAAATATCTCCCACGATGACTTCCCTGTTCTTTGTTCCCTGAGCAGCTGCACTGCTGATGCTGGTGCAGCCCCTGGTACCACACTGTTTGCCTGGCTGGGGCTGTCAGGAGCTCCATGGTGTTGGGGAAGAAGCTGGACTCTTGTTCTGTGCTGACCTCACTGGTAGAGGTGCTGAGCCCTCCAAAGCAGCTTCTCTGATGGGACTCTCAGTGCTTTATATTGCCCTGTGTTCCACAGGATGAGTTGAGCTCCTGCCTGGCACATTATGTATTAATAAATTGTCCTTCAGGGACTTGTTGGCGAATAAATTGCCAACAATTACAGCAATTGGGCTGCCTTCCTCATCTCCTGAGCATAGCTTTCTGTTTTAACCAGGTGAAGCTTCTAAGGGACACATGCCCAAGCCTCACCATGGATATCTGCCCCCAGAGTTTTATGGGAAACTCAAATAGAAGCATTTACATAGGACTTTGATTGATTTTTCAATTTTCCTATTTGATATACAAAGTTTTTATCTAAATCTGACTTTTCAGTGACCAAAGGAAACCAGAGCAAACATTTAGTACTAAATAAATTAGATACACAATGAACTAACTGTGTATCATCTGCCAGAATTACTCATCACTAACATTTCATTAACATTAAATGCTCATCAATAGGTTTACAATTAAAGTGGTCTAACAACTTTCCAGCTATTCCAGGCAAGGCCCAAAGGCACAGAGAGCAGCTACACAGCCTCTGCTGGGCATCAGCATGGCAAACAGCAGTGACTGTGCCAGTCTTGCTGCTGACTCAGAGGGCTTGTCCAGCAACTACCCTGAGGGATGCTGGAGTTGTTTTTCCTAGTGAGTGAATCCATTCATGCAGGTTGATTACTGGCTGCTTTTAAGGAAAATCACAAATGAAGCTGTAAACCAAATTTAACTGACATAATGCTTTTCCTTACTCTTGCCTGGATTGGGTTTGCATTGCTTTGGTAGCAGGGGGGCTACAAGGGTGGCTTCTGTGAGGAGTTACTAGAAGCTTCCACCATGCCTGGCAGAGCCAATCTCTGATGGCTCCAAAGAGGGACATGATGCTGGCCAAGGCTGGGCCAATTAAAAATGGTGGTTACACCCCTGGGATAACAGATTAAAGAAGAAAGGAAAACCAAATTTGTGGCGCAGTTGTAATTTTCCAGTCAGAGAAAAATGTGTTGACTCCTTCCAGGAGCTGAAGAGACCCTAAAAGGAAGATGGAGAGAGACCATTTACAAGGGCCTGGAGGGCCAGGATAAGGGAGAATGGCTTCTGACTGAAGGAAAGTAGGTTTAGGTGAGATATTAGGAAGAAAATCCTCCGTGTGAGGGTGGGGAGGCCCTGGCACAGGGTGCCCAGAGAAGCTGTGGCTGCCCCATCCCTGGAAGTGTCCAAGGCCAGGCTGGACAGGGCTTGGATCAATCTGGGATAGTGGAAGGTGTCCCTGTCCATGGCAGGGGGTTGGAACTGGGGGATCATTAAGATCCCTTCCAACCCAGACCATGATACGAGTCTGTGATTAGCTCTCCCTTCTGCAGAAAGAAGTATTTCTGTCTGATGTGGTCTGGAGGATGTACAAACAGATATGTGTAAGGATGTACACACACACAAATGTACACATGTGTAAAAAGGACACATCAGTGTTGTGTGCTGATCACTGGGCTGAGGAACCCTCTCGGTGAGTTTGGGTGATGGCCACATCTTGCTCTGTGAGCAGCTTGCCCTGGCATCCAGCTCAGCATGGGGGTTCCATACTGAGTATCTACCACACCCTCAGGTACTTCAGTCCCACCATCACTCTAAAAACATCTCTCCTTTTTTATTCCTGGTATTCTTGCATCAACAGGATATTTAGGGGATAAAACAGGATGTGGACTAAAGTGGGTGACACTGTGAGCGTAATGCTAAAGCCACCATCAGTCTCTCAGGAAGACCCCATTTGGTCCTTGTTAATCCCATGAGCTCCCTCACCTTGAGCCATCCTTCCCAAAAGATCTGGGAGGAGCAAACCTCAGCATTTTTGAATACCAAGCTACAAATACATTCTAGAAGTTAGACATTTGGTGCATTCTGAGGTGTAGAACCTTTTAAACAAAACTTTTCCTTTTCAAAGACCTGCCTAGAAAACATCTAGGCAGCAGTTTTTTGCAATTTATTGCTATTTCTGCACCAATGTGCCCTAGCTTTAATATAATGGAAGATAACTGGGGACTTCAGGATACGTAAAGAAGAATATGGCTTCACAAAAACAACGTTAGGAGCTAATTGTGAGACTGGTGGATTAGAACAACACTAAAGTGCCAAAAATCCCTGGATGGTTATTTATTCATGGTGAAATGAAATCTGGCAATTGAGTGGGGAAATGTGTCTGCAATAAAAATCATGCCTGAAATATTTATAGAGAAGTTTATCAGAGTTCAATGAAAAATATAGTATTAACACTTACAGGCCTTTAGGACATTCTTCTAATTTCACTTTGAGCTACATCATCTTTATGCAGCACCAAGTTCATTTCAGCATGCCATGTTCATGAAAGAAAAACAAGAGAAGGATGCTTAAGTAGAAACATTAATTAGAATCCTAGGCTGGGGCAGGACAAATACCTACAGCAGGGCTTAGGTTGTGTTTTCTATTCTTTGGCTCATGTGCTTTTGACAGCTGTTTCAGAAGACTTCACCTCTGATGTTTGCTGTAGAGGATTGGAAATAGCTGGCTCTTTTCCTAGACAAGATTTAAACAAGAAATATTTGGGAAATATTTCTGAATATATTTTTTCTTCCTAGAATATGTCTGTTTTACATAGAAAGCAAAGAAAAGCAAAAAGGAATCCCCATCTTCTGCTCTGAGAGCTGGTAATCTTGTGTTTAATCATTATTAGCTTTGTAGCTATGAGGAGCTATAAAAAATGTAACATTCCACGGAGTTCTTATTTCATTCACAGAAACATGTATTCCTGACAAGTTAAAAGACACTTTCACCACCTACTCTTGCATTGTGCATGTAGGTGGTTCAGCTCCCAAATATCTCTGTGCTACAACTGGAAAAGGTTTCAAATATAAATATTTTTCGTCATCCACAGAACTTTGGTCCTCCTTCCCTACCCTATAGATGCTTTCAGCATCACTGAGCCTTTGTCTCCTAGTTATTGGAACATACAGTGTTGCACACTTGGTGGTGTGTGTGGCCCCCAAATCCTGGGATCGATTCTTTCAGCCACTTCTCATTGATGTGAACCTGTTGGGAATGCCCACTGTGAAAAGCTGAAATGCTACCTACCTGCCAGTCTGCCTGAAACTTCTCCTTTCTGACAAGAGCCATTCATTTTTGTCCCGTTTAATGTCTGCGTTAGAGCAGAGGCTTCCTTTGCCTTCTGAGGTTTAATGAATGACTCAGGGCAGGGTGGTTCTTTTGTCATGAAGAGAAAGCCACCTCAGCCAACAGACAGTGTCAAATGCTCCTTTGATGCCACTTTGCAGGCAGAATTGCCTTTCTTTGCTTTCATCCATTCCTTTGCTCCTTTTCTTTATCCTCCATTTGGTCTCCTAACATCAGTTGCACAAGTAGTGCAGCCACAGTGTTTTTATGGTTGAGTTCCTGTGGCTTTAGAGAATTTATGAAATACGAATGTGTCGAACACAGGCTCACCCAGCACACCATCAGCTAAACAGCAAATTCAATTAATGAGCAGTAAAGATTGATGGTGCCTCAAGAGGATCATTAAAGGCTGTTTTCTCCAGGTGATGCTTAATCTGATAACCCAAAAGGATCTGTCCATTTTCTGTGTTCTGTGAGGAGGGCATTGCCTGATGTGCCCGCACTGACCTTTGCTCATGTGTCAATACATCCCCTGGGGAATGCAGAATTTTTCAAGACTTAAGCTGCTTTGCATATGGCTTAAGAAGATTTTTTTCTTCCTGCCCTGAGTGAACCCAGTCGCTGCCCTTCTGGCTCAGTTAGAGCTGCTCACCACCATTACTGACCTGGTCCATGTGGAAGGGAGAGAAACCAAATCCAGCCAGTAAAACACTGCCTTTTGCTCTATGTATACTGTGGCACCTGAAATCTAATAAAAAATCGGACTTCTGTTCTGAACAGCAATCTGTAGGCTAATTAAAGCCTGGACAATCAGAACACCAACAGTAAAAAAGCAGCTTTGAGTGCCATTACCTGAGATGATCTGAGGGGACAAGGTTAGACCGGAGGAGTCTCATGTTTTATTTGACCAACCAGTGGAACCAGCAAACAAGGCAGAGCCCAGAGGCTCAAGCACTGGAATCCCTCTGGGATGCAGCAGGTGTGCTCAGCTCCCAGCTCCTCCCATCCAGTCACTGCAGGCTGAGATTTCCAGGGAGCTTCTCACCATTTGTTTGGATGCACAAACATTGCTATCCTGTGTGTTGCAGTGAATAAACAGCATTTTCATTTTGTGGAAACAAAAATGACTTCAAAACCTAGAATGTCTCATAGCACTTAGTTTTTGTTGTTGTTTCTTGTGCTTCTTTGAATATTTTTCATTATAGTTTCTGTTTCCTTAAATATTCCCTGCCAAATGGTTGTGAAAGGGAGCTGCTTCAATTATTGATTTCAGATTTAAGCCCCCTTTATTTCTGTTTTCATGTTATTTTGTGAATCAATTCTGATTTCAGCGAAATTAGTTGTTTGCTCCTAAGCATTCACAGGAGAGATTTTTAGACCATGAATGTTTGCTTTTGAGTGTTTGCTACAATTATGGGTCATTTAATTACCTGGAAATGTCTGTTCTGGTTGCAAGGGCCTCTGGAATCTTAGGCTGCCTAAATGGAGAGGTGAAATAAAGCAGTTTTCAGTGTGAAATTGGGGGGGGGGGGAAGGGCGCATTCATTTGTGCAAGATTGAAATTAGTGAGTGTTCTTCAAAATACTCAACCAGTGACTAATGTTCCAGTGAGTAAGAACACTCATGTGGTGTTTTAGCAAGCCATGATTATTTTATTTCATCAGTGTCACAGTAGTTACAAAGGATTTTTCAAAATTTGAAATCTCGAACTTCTACCTTGAAAACCTGATCAAAAGATTTTCACACCATTTTGGCCTCTTGTTTTTCATTGCAAAACACTCCTGTGCATTTCTCCCCCTCCAAACCCCATCAAGTAGTGTGATTTCTCTAGCTCCCTCCTCCGAGTCCCTTGTGACTGTCAGCATTCAGGTATTTGTATGGTTATAGCCTCTTACTCAAAACCTCAACAATTCTCTTTCCTTGGTGTTGAAACAATCAATCAGTTTTGTATTTCCTAGCAGTTGAATCTTCTGCCTGCACCAAAATGAAGGGAGGATTTTTCAAAGGCAATGACAGGGTCATGTAGCCTCAATGTTAGGGAGCTGGGCACAGAATTTCTGTAAGCAAGAGGCACCAAAAATTCTCATTTTTCTATGCTGAGCTTCTGCTTATAACCTGTCTGCTGCTTTGGGGAAGGAATGTAACCTTGTGTCTGCAGGCAGGTCTGTGTTTGATACCAGTTTTCTTACAAATTTTGCTGGGGATACTGAGAATATAAATATCCAGCCTAAGCTAAGGTCTTAATGAGACTGCCTAGTACATGGATTTTAATTAGCCTGGAAGAGACCCAATTAACATAGATAAGAATGTGCCTGGATAAGCCATGGAGAAAATTCCTATTAAAAAGTGCATGAAAGACTCCTTGACTTCCCATGTCTTAGCAGAAGCTGCAACAGCTCTGTGGTGGTGCTTGCTGGGGAAAAGGCATGGCTGTGATGGGAGCCAAAGCCAGCCTGGGGCTGGAACCCCACAGGAACCCCAAATACTCCTCAGGAGAGGAGCCTCTTGCTGGGGAGGGCTTAGTGCTAAAGGGGAGCGTAGATGTCCTAGACTCAGGGGAGAACAGGTTCTGGAGAAGGTCTTTCAGCAGCCTGTTGGTGTGTGCGGGGCAGACAAGCAAAGCTTTCAGTAGCACTGGAGTGTCACCATGGCTGTACTGCAACCTCTGCCTTTCAGTGAGGTAGCAAGGTAGGGCCGTGAATATTCGGGATGAAACAATCTCAAAATTAGAAGTATTTGTGATGTTTGAAAAGCTGGAGCAGACAATCAGTACTTCTGCTTTCTGTCGGTCTTGCTTTACAATTTGAAGCATAAAAGATATTAAAAAGCCTTTACATTTTTGCATCTGGGATGAAATACTGTTGTGTTTCATCATTCATCAAGAGTCCAGCAAATTCAGAGTTGCTGTTCACTTGTACAGAATTTGTCAGCAGAATCGGAACAAATCATTTTTGGTACCTGTATAAGCCCTGGCACTATTCTAGCAAGCTCTTTGTGTGCATTGAAATGGACTCCTGCTCCAGCCTGGCTGTGATTCCCTGCCTGGATGAAGCAGGAGAAATGGGAGTAAGGAGCTAGTGTCTAGCACTGGGATTTGCAGAGACACTGATGTTCCCTGCTGCTTCCCTCATTCCAGGTCCTGCAGAACCTACAGATCTCATACTCCTTGCCTGGAGAAGGTGGCTGGCAGCTGCTCCCATGGTCTGTCCCGAGGGCAGGCACAGCCCAGGGGATCATGCACTGCTTTGAATTCTGTCTGAAAACTTGACAAAGTATTTCGGTGCTGGCACTGTGTGACGGCACAGGCAGCTGGTCCCCACTCCACATTACCAGCACAAGGAACAATATCTCCAACAAAGCAGATGAGAAAAAACTTCCTGACCACACTTCCTGGTGGTGGCTGCTGGATGTTTCAGCTCACAGCCACATTAACTGTACCCATATTAGAATAAATCTCTTGAATGAGAGATCAGAGGTTGACATTAAACCGTGGTCTGAGCAGTCCTAAGACTGGAAGAGTCACCTCATGCACTTACTAATCTTAGTCTTGAGCTGATCTGTCCCAACAGGACAAAGTCTGTAGGTGACAGAGCTCTTTGTGGAGCTGCCCCAGGCTGGGGGTGGCTCAGCTGCTCTCCCACGGGCTCCAGGCTCTCACTGCTTGTGGTAAATGTGTTGCCTGGCTGGCTGTGTGCTGGAGCCTCTTCTTAGACCAAAACCACCCCATTTTAGCACTGCAACCACAAAATGAGCTCTGCAAAACATGCCAGTCCCTTAGTACATGATGGACTTATCTCTATTTTTTCATTTTATTTTTCTGACCTCAAAAGACATGAACAATCCTGTTTAAACCTGCACTAACTGTGTATCCTCCTGTATTTTCTTCCTCAAATGATAGATCATCATTTCACAGAGAATCATAACCACAAAGGGGACAGGTGCCTGAGATGAGAATATTTTAATATTTGTTTTTAAATTATTCTCGTCAAATGGATCTATATCAATTCTTTAACTCATCAGCTCTTAAAAAATGTACTCAGTGGAAGGTAAAGGGAAACTTGGTTTAGCCTGAAGGACAGTAGAGAGGTGTGACTCATTACTCAGGGATAAAATTTTTCTTTTCAGTCATGAATGGATGTGCTGTAGGTCAGGCAGGAAGGTGAGTCAGAGCAGTACATGGTGAAAAAATTTAACTCAGAAGAATGTTCTTGTATTGACAGTACAAATTATATAAGTAATTTGTTTTAAATTAGTACTTTCTTTAAAGGAATTAATGGTTCAGGAAAATCTCTTTGGCTAGAAGTTTTTCTATTTTATGAACAGATCTGCTTCTTTTAGCTAGTGTGTCATGCCACTCCCTCCAGCTAACACAAAAAGATGCTTGCAATTACAGGAGCTATCAGCTCCTTAATGATAAGGATTTTAATTTGGCTGCTTCTAAGACGTGCCATGAATAGAAATCACAAGGTCCTCAACGCTTTCTGCACAAATTGTAATTGCAAGTGAAACTTCAGCAACTAGCTCACAAGTTAATTGTTCTTTAAGGTACTGGATGTGTTCACTGGTGAGGCCTCGGGAGATCTGCAGGGAGTTCTCTGGCAGGCCGAGGTTTCTGCTGGCAGAAAGCCTCGGAAATGAAACCCTCGGAAATGAAACTCTGTGCCGCGACGGGGCTCAGCTGCGCTTCTGGAGCCGCTGCCCTGGGAGAGCCTGGGAGAGGCAGAGCCGTGCCTGCGCTCCGTGCGCGGGGCAGGGAAGGGACGGGGACAGGAACAGGGACAGGGACGGGGACGGGGACAGCCCAGCCCTGCCCGGTGAGCTGCTCCCGGGGCTGGCACTGCTGGCTCCGGGCTCCAGCCTGCAGGGAGTCACGGCAGGGTCACCCAGCTGCAGAACTTCTCTGCTGGCTTTTAATCACTTAGTAAGATAAAGGAACACAAAATGTGTAATACCATCATGAAGCAGAAGACATCTTAATCTGCAGATCAAGAATGGTTGATCCTTGTTATTTCTTTCACATTTGCCATTACAGTTTGATTTAATTCTGCAGCTGTTTACCTAGAAATACAGGTTTATAAGGACCTCTGGTTTTTTTCATTCTACAACAGGACCAAAGATGCATCCCCTCACTGCTAGGCTGCAAGAGACTTGTGTGCTGCTACATCCAATAAATATTTTTAATATAGTAAAATATTTACCATCTCTTCCAGCCTTTCTGAAAAAATTAAGAACCCTTTTGGGATTCTGAACCATGCTTGGAAGATGGCATTAATACCCATGTCTTAATGAGAAAGGTTTGCCCACGCTAAGTCAGGAAGTAAATTACATTTACCCTGATGGGGACTTCATTTTTAAATGTCTTTGAGAGCAGCAACCTGTATGAAGAGCTTCATTTTGTCTGTGACTCGAGGCTTCCCTGGGCTGCCAGCGCAGGTGGCTCTGGGATCAGCAGGGAAACACTCGGGCCCAGCTGGCTGCCACAATTAGCACAGGCACATGCTGCCTTCCCCTAATTATTCTGCACTCACTGTGGGCCTGCAGTGATCCTTGGGCGTGTGCTCCATGTGCTGCAGACATGGAACAGCCTTGCTCCAGTGCTCCTCCCTCCCACTCTCCTCTGGGTGCCACAGATCAGTGAAACTGAAACAGATTTCTGTAAAAAATTCAGATGACCACGTTTTCAGTTTTTTGAATTTTCCATCCCTTTTCGCAGTGGGTTTCATACTGATTGTATCATCCTTTGGTTGCTGATAGTTATGGGTAGCAATGATTACTAAGCAGGTTTAAAGCAAACTCTCTTGGATTTTGGTGTGGGGGAGTTGATTGATTTTAGTTGAGATACACTGAACCCAGATTTTCGCAGTCCTGAAAGCATCTGGGCACTCTTGACATCAACATGGATTTGCGTGAGAGTTGCTGAGCCCTCCCCATGTCCCAGATATCCCTTCTGCTCAGCAGCAGCAGGTTTGGGGCTCGGAAAAACAGCATTTATTGTGGCCAAAGATCTCCTACTAGCCCTACTTCTAGCTGCAAGTCCCATATGGTGTTCACTTTATCTTGAGAAAAGTTGATACTTGCAGTCACCTACACGAGTGTTTGATACTCTCTGCTCTCTGCCTGTGCTGCTGGAAGGTCCTTCCTTCTTGTTATTGATTAGTGAGTTATGAAAAATAAGTTGGCAGTGTAAATCCAATATCTGTTGGAAAATGGATGTTGCACTCACGCTTGGCATCCTTCTTGGCAGAGGCAGGAATGACGGCAAGTGAAAAATTCGTCTCCTCCTGGTTATGGCCTCCATAGCTACCAGTGTGGACTGGTGCATTGGACAGCAGGAACAGGTTTCAGGGCTGTTAGCTGACCAGATTTCAGTAGCACGGCATTTATTCTTTTAAAAAAGAGACAATATACTTTACCATTTAAGATATAAAATTGACTTTTAGATCATTCCTGAACTTAACAGGTTTTTTTGCCAAAGGAGGTTTATTTAGAGAAGTGTCTCTTTTGGAGCCTCAATCTCTCAATTTTTCCTGATCTTTCATGTGGTGTGACTCTTTCCATAGCTGTGAGTGCAAATGACACTGACCCACTCAATAGTTAAAACATAAAAGGGAATTTAACTTCATGTGGTGAAAATCTTATGCTGTTTGATGTAAATAAAGGCAAGGAGCAGACTCCTTTTAAATGCCTTTATTAGGATTTCAGCTCGGGAGGGGGCCCGTGGGGTCGCACCCTCCACCACTGCTCCCTGGGTCCCCCGCAAAAGAGAAGTTCCGTGCAGCTCTGTCGTCACCGGCAGAGATGGGGCTTCCGACCTCACGGAAGTTCCAAACAATGCCTTCTTCTCAATGGCTTGACGCCTGGGGTGTCATCCAGGTTAAGTCCCCTTTAAATGATGGTGACAGCTCCGGGGACTGGCCGACTGGGCTAGGAGGCAGCCCGACCTGCTGCCAACCCAGCGGTGTTGCTTTCATTTCTTGATTCATCATTAGCTCGTTGTTTGGGGTGTGACTCTCACCGACTAGTGCAGATTGCCCTAATTTGCATATCAGTGAGGCTTCTGTGCTTCTGCCTTCCGGGGTCGCGTGCGTCGTTTCAGGGAGCAGCTGCNAACAAACATTAAGGTGCTTTTAACAAAAACAATAGACTTAAGTAATGGGGTAAATAACAAGAACTAGGTAGATAAATACTGAGGTAAATAGGAAAGAAAACCATTAAGAATTTTATTCATAACACTGATCTTTTATTTGAAGAATCCAGGTGCTGCTTCATGAGGGAGCCATCTCGCACCACTGTTCAAGTTTCACAGATGACCTTTTAAAAGCTTCTTCCTAAAATAGCCACGTGCACTGGGCGGTTTGCAGCTAAGGCACCGTGGCCCCCTGTACGCTGCTGGCTGGTTGCCATTGCCCTCCTTTGGCTGATAAGAACTGATAAGGAGCAACTCATGCTCCTTCCCCATCCACTTGGCCCTTTGCTTTCCCATCTCCAAGGGCAGGAGGAGGACAAACAGTGTGCAATGGGAGTAAGAGAAGTTGTGTCACAGAGTTTTAGTGCTTGAATGCAAGGTTTATGCATGCTACAGAGCATGGTTTTCCTGTCCCAAAAGACTGAGGAAAAGGGCTGGAATTTTGTTCTCTACACGTTTTGTTATCCTAAGTGTTTTTTCCACCTCAAGCTCCTGAGAGAATTGCGTCCATGTCCAGACTTTCTGAGACAGAGGATTTACAATAAACCAACCTTTTAATGACTGTGAGACATGGAAAAAGGCACCACCCATAAATCTCAGGTAACCTGCCTGCTGCTGCCCTGGGCATAACAGAGTTGACCCCAGGGGCTGCAGGTGGGTCACAAGGGAAGCTCTGGTCTCTGATGGAACAGCTCTTGTGTGCTGCCTCACACTGATAAAACTTACCAAGTCAGAGCAGGCTGCAGAGTTCCCCTGCCCAGGTGAAATCTGTCCAAGTTTTCCTGGCAGACCTTAGCTCAGCTTTTTCCCAATTCTTGCAGACTCTGAAGGTAATGTTGGCATGACCTACTCCACCTCCTGCTGTCCACATAGTCTGGCACCAAGGTAACTCTGCTTCATGGAATATCCAGCAGGATAGCCCGGCCACAGTGACAGCCTCTGGCCCCTTGTAATTTAGTATTTGTTGGTGCTTTGGCACAGCAAACACAACCATTAGGTGCCCAGACAAATGTGAGTGGATTTCTGTCAGTGTGAAGGCAAAGGAAGTGCTCCAGAAGAACATCTCCTCGTTGGGGAAATACCTGCATGTAGGGCTGAAATTGGATCCCTTATGTTAGGTTAAATTGGACTCCACTTGCCTTGAAATCCTCTTCAACTCCGCCCTTTCCAAAAGAAAACAGATTAACAAAGCCCATAGCCCACCTATAAACGAGCAGAACCAGCTCTCTGTTCTAGGAGGAGACAATTAGACATAATTATATGTTGTGATCAAAGATTAGCGGAAAAGCCTGTCACGGTATTAGCCTTGCTGTATGCAGGGGAAGTTGGATATTAAAAGAAAAAAGGAATTAAAATGAGAAATGGGAGGAACTAAGTTGAGCTGCGAGACCATGATGCTCTGCTGCCACATGGTTCCTCGTTTACAACCCCCTTATGCTTTACAAATGACACTGTCTCATACACCAGATAGTTAAACAGTGCTTTATTATCTCTGGTTTGGGAAGGTGTTGTGCAGTGCAGCTACAAGGCAAGCTGTGCCCCTCCTGTCCCCAGGGCAGGCTGAACCTTGGGCTCTCCCTGCAGCTCAGCACCCCAGAGCTGCTCATGAGCTACTGGAGAGTTTAATCCTTCTTGCCCTGCCAGGTTTGCCCCAGTGCTGTGCTCCCTCAGCCTCACCTGTCTGAGTCCAGCCAGCATGGAGGGTGCCCAGGTGTGTTGTGTGCTGGCCTTAAAGGTTTTTTTGTTTTAAAAGAGAAGTGCTATCTTAAAACTGTAATAAACCTGTTGAGGGGGTGCATTTGAGGTCAACTGACAGAAAACTGTGAGTAATTTGCTAACAGGGGGAACAGTAGGTGGTAAATGGAAAAGGCTTTTAAGACTATGCCTGATGTGTAAAATAACCAGGTTTTTAAGGCCCAACACAATCAGCTCCTTAACTTCACTCAGCTGGTGAAATGCAAATACACACTGGAAAAACTTAGAGCAGCTGTAACCTGCTCACTCAAACGCTCCTGTGCTTCTCCTCTCCAACAGTTCCGTGTTCTGGCAGGATCGAAATCACAGAGAACTGGAATAAAATGAAGCATTTTAAAGGATGTTCAGGGGTGTGAGAATTATTGCCCTCCCATGCGGTCCGTGCCATGAGCTCGACTGCAGAGCTGTGCTCCCTGCAGCCCCAGGGCTGGTACTGGGTAGTTTGAGAATCTAAAACACCTCAGATGAGCTGGCAGAGAGGAGTTCCTGTTGCGGGGATGGCTCTGTGCCATCCCCGTGGATGCAGCCGGAGCCTGGCTGGGCGCTGCTGACCTCCTCCGGCCAAGCGCAGCACACACCGAGGGAAGGTCTGGCTGCGGTGGGGAGCTCGTGTGTCCCACCCCGGGAGCTAACCCCGAGATTCCCAGGGCTGCCGCAAAGTGAGCTCCTGCTGCCGCCAGGGTGCTCTGCCCTCTCCAGGAAAGGGGATGTTTTAAAAGAGGTAAGGCTTTTCCACACATAAATTAGGCTAGTCTCAGTTTTCACGACGTTTTAAAGGAAATGTCAGGATTTCTAGTTTCTTCTCGAGTTATCTCAATCAATTATTTTATCCTTCCTGGGAAGGAACTATGTTTCAACAACAGTCATATATGCAAAGTACAGAAAAGTAAAAAGCTAAATTACCAGAACAGCTTCATGAAATAGCGTTTGTGCCAAAATACTTTTATACCTTCCTATTTTCTATGCTTCCATTCCATGTGAGAAAGACGTTTATGTGTTAATTGCATGCAACTTTTTTTTCATGTGAAAAATATCACTTATGAACCACTCTGAGACCTTCCTTGCCCCATAACTCAACTTCTAGTCTTGAAAATGAGCAAACTCTGGTTCTTCTAGCCCCTGCCCAGTTTGGGTTGAGTTTATGTTACCTAAAATTCATATCCATACAGCTCCCAGGGTCAGAAAATCTACAGTACAGGTTTTCTGTCCCATGAAAGAATAATCTCCATGGAAAGACAAGGAGTTTCCAGTTGAACAAGTTCTTTTATCTTTTTGGGAAGGTTTTGCTTTGGCTGCAGTTTTTGCCTATCTCTAACGTTAGAATAATGGTGATTTGGACAAAACCACTATTCTGCAGGAGTGAGGTCTCAGGATGCAGAGAGGGATCTGCCCCTGTGGAAGGGGCCAGATCATTTGGCTTTATTCTCACACTTTTTGGTTACCGGTGTCTGAAGGTGATTCTGCACTAAAGTTTATCATCAAGTTACAAACCCACCTGTCAGTAATCTCCTTGTGTATTTTTCACTGCAGTTAGCTAACAGAGAACAGAGAGAGGGATGTTCAGTTATTGATTTCTTGCATTCTTTAAAGTCTTCTACCTCAAACTCAAAATAGAGGCAATGTAAGTAATTTGTCACATAGAAAATTACTGCTTCACTTTTAGGCATCTCACTGCTGGACCTTTAGCCAGCAACTATATAAAAATGTATTTTAAATGTAATTAAATAAAAAGGTCATTATGTCACATTCTTAACAAGTAAGACTCATTGAAATTTCTGTTTCTTTAATGGAAGCTCATGCTAGTCCATCATCATAAATCTGTAATTGTTTAATAGCTCAAATTCAATCAGCCCTGCAAGCCCCATTTTCAGTAAGTTTCTGCTATAAGGGAGCTGTAATTTCACATTTAAATAAGCATTTTATTTCATAGGTAATGACTGTAAAATAACAGGAGAGCCATAACAGGATCAAAGAGCATAAAGCACGAGGAACACTCTGATACAGTGTAAGTCGTAGTGCATTGGGAGCAGCTAAACCTTGCAGCTTTTGGAGATGCTTTCTGGATGTTCCATGTGGTGCCAAGCACCATGCTCTCTGTGACTACACCTGCAGAGGTCCCCGGGCATGTGTCCTTCTTCCATCTGACATCTCCCAAGCCTGAGATGTGGCCAAACCTCAGCCAGGGCTCCTCCAGGCTGCTGTCCCACACCCCTGCAGGGATCCTGGGCCCCGGGGCTGAGCTGCTCTGCTGTGCTTAGATAAGGAATGAGAGAAGGCTGTGTAGATAGCAATCGCTCTCTGCTCCCAATAATTGCTGTTAAAACAGTAAGACCAGGCACTGTTGCATAGAAAACAGACCAGTTTAAGTGCTTTGTGCTTAAGAAATGTTTTGCAGTGCTGTTAGCAGAACATCTGAACCATTTTTTGTGTCAGTTCTATGAAGCCTGCAAGACAGTTTGGTAAAGTTTACCAAACCTCCCCAAGTAGTGTGGTAAGAGGCTGTGTTTATTCACTGAACATCAAACAGTGAGAAGGTGTCACAAACCAGCAGGGGGTTGTTCTGTTGTGTTCTCAAATGGTGAGGGCTCAGTATAATGTGTTGATTCCTTAGTCTGGTATTGGCCCTGCTGGTCTACCTAAGCCTGACACTTTCTCTGATGTGGTTTTAAACAGTGGCACCATTGCTTTTATTAGTCAAATTCCCTATATCCAGCTGCACAGTGCTGGTTATTTAAATTTCAAGTGTTAATTCAGGGGTAGAGGAGGACTCACCTGGAAGAGTAATTGTTTAAATCAGAAGGTCAGAAAGGCAAAATCTGTGTGGTCACAAGGTAACGTTTTTCAAAAGCAAGGTGCTGAAAAAATTTAAAAATGTATCTTTGTAGGCCCAGAACTGTGCAGTCACATTTACAGATGTGATCTGTTCCTTGCTGAACTTCTCACATTTATAGACGTGATCTGTTGCTTGCCAGGCTTTTCCCAGAGGTTTCTGCGTGGTTTATCCCTGGCAGGTGCCTGGGCTGGAGCTGTGTGCATCCTGCAGAGCAGGGCAGTACCTGGGGTGCCTGCAGCACCTGCAGGGGGGTCACAGGGCCATCAGCCCCTCAGGGGCTCGGGACGTGCTGCCAGCAGGTGCCAGGCAGCTGAAGACGTGGGCAGGGAGGCTGCAGTCCAAGCTGGCTGAATGGGAGTGTGAGTGCATAAACTTGTATCTGTGCTGAGCTCCAGTTCTGAATTTGAGCAGGAAATTCACAGGAGAAACGTTGGTCTTTGGAAAACAAACCTATGGATTCACTGCACACTGGAGTTAAACTGCTGGGGGGATTGTGCTGCATGGAAAACAAATACACCTCTAGTGGTTTATCCTCCATTAAGTTCTTTGACTCCAGAAGTCCCTTCTGCCTTCAACTATTTCTTGATTCTGTGGGACACTCAAATTACTCACTATAGCATTCATTCCAGTCTGATTCTGTGTTTTCAATGTCAAGCCCATAATTCACATGTGCACTTGCAGCCTGTGGCTGAGCCACATCCAGCATGCTCAGAGTCTCACTTGACAGAGTCCTGCTCCTGCTGCTATCACCGAGTGGAAATGCTGCAGGCAGAGCTGACAACAGCCAGGGGAATGGGCTCTGTTAGAGTGATCTGGGCTTGTCCTTTCCCCTGAGTGCCAGAGCTGTGCAGCCTTCGACTTTGGTTTGCCTTATGAAGTGCTGTGTTGGGGCAGTTCTAAAGGAGACATAGTGATTTTTCACTGAGAATCTGCCATTTCCTAATAGACTTCAGTGCAAATTGCATAGATTAGCTCCTTAACATATGTGTAAACAAGAACTAAGGAAGCACATGACATATGTCAAATGGTTTGAAACCTTATTAATGCAGCCTCATGGAAATGTTGGCGGCACTGCCAAACATAAGGTTTAAGTTATTGCTAAGAGGGAGAATAAGCTTATTGGTGGTTCTGCTGGTTTTAGAAAAGCAATTCCAGTTTCTGTTCCTGATTTCTGCCTGCTGGATCCAGTAGCTATGAGAAGGTTTGTACTTAAAAATCCCATTTGTTAGCTCTGTTAAAGTACACACAGTAATGCCCATCTCCTGTGACACCTGCTCTTTGAGCACTACTAAGGAATAGCACTGCTCTATTCCAGCCTCTCTTAGCAATCACCTTGCCTATAAAAGATGATTTTGAAAAGGTGCTGTTGTAAAGAAAAGAGGTCTGCTGCCAAAGGAACAGAAAATTCTTGTGCTGTGCAGAGGCTTGTCATCACATGACTGTTTCCTTTCTTTTAGTACTTTACAGATTGGTTTTGGAAAGCTTCTTCTGTGTCAGTAGTCTCTGTCATGGCCTTTACCTGGGGAACCTTTACCTTGGTAATGATTCATTCTAGTCTTCATTTTAATTTCTACTGATTCTTTTAAACTTCATGAATCAATACTGCCTGGTCCTTTCTCCCAGCAGCCTGAGATGCACTATGAAATCTGGCCCCTGTATTTTAGGAATTTTTTTATTGTTGTGAAGGCTGCCAAGTGAATGGATGTAGGCTCGCTACAACTGTGGCCTGGAATCTATAAGATCTAAATTAGAGGTTTTGTAAGACATAGACATGGCTTAGGAAGTGTGATGTGCTGCAAGTGAGAAAAGGAGGCAGTGTGACACTGGCTCTCAGCCCACCCAGGTGTCCAAGGAGCAGCTCTTGTCTCAGGCCATGCTCTCAGATATCTCATGTTTTAAGGAGCACAGTTTCACACAAGTGTAATGATCCCGTGCAGTCATAGGGATGAGAGTCAAGTCCTGGGAATAATCCAAATCATGAGCCTGTTCTGTTCTCACTGCCCAGGCTGGGCCTTGTGCTCTCCCTCCCACTGGGGTGAGACATCTCCAGTCTAATGGTTTAGGGATAAGGCCTCTGTTGGACCTTGTGCTTTGGCTGTACGAGACCAGGAATGGGAGAGAAGCCCTTGTGCCAGGTCTGGGAGCAGCTTCCCTGCCTCTTCCTTCCCGGCAAGGCCAGTGTAGTGTCCTGCTGCAGGAACATGCCCACGCATCTCAGCTCAGTAATATCTGCTCCTGTTACAGGTGCATCTTGCCTTCCAGTGGGCTCAGATGCTCCTTTCCCAAAAGCCTGGCATTTGCTGGAAGTGAGCCCGTGGTAGGGCCTGGCTGGAGACCAGGGACATGTGTTTGGGAAGGAGCATTGGGCTCATGACCCAGCCCCTTTGCTGCCAGCCCCCGCAGAACAATTAGAATTGCATTGCTGTTACAGGGCACATCGTTGCTTTCCTTTGGGATTGAGCACATTTCTCTGCCTGACGTTAATTGCTGTTGAGGCAATAATTCCACTTGCTCAAACCCTTGTCAAATTCCTGACATTAGAATTTTAAATTATAATTAGGATGAAATAAAGAAATCGCACGACGTCTCTCACAGCCTCGTTATTTCACGTTGATTAATGTTGCAGCAAACGTCTTGTTGAAGCTGCTGAGCTGAGAGGACCCGAGGTTAGGTCTTAGCCTCTGTTTCTCCCTCCCCAGGAGCCTACTGCCCTTTTCACTGTAAGAAATTACATTTGATACTTTGGAAAAAATATGGTTTAGTTTTGAACTTGTTTTACATTCTGCTCCAAAAAAACTCCTGTCTCTACTCCCCAGGCCTGGCTTTGCCAGAGAGATGTCAGAGATGCCTCAACAGGGGGGAGATGGTGTAAGATGTAAAAATCTGCACATTAGTATTCTTGGTGGTCAGTTCTTCACATCCCCATAAATGTTTACAGCTCCGTAGCTCAGCACAAGTGGAAATTACTCTTGAATTTTTATCAGCTGATTAAGAGATGAAAACAAATTGTGGCTGCTGAGGTTTACTATGTAAACCTGAGGAACGTGAAGTGGGAGGTTAATGGGGTCTTGACTTTGGCTTATTCAGCCTCTGCTGAATTATAAAATTATAAATCTGGTTATAAATCCAGAGCTTATGGAAAGGAACTGTTTGCTAATAGGTAGACTTAAAATAATGCATACATCAAAAAAGATAAGTATGAAAAGTCCTGTCTAATGTTATCCATGTCTGAAGCTCCACTGGGCATTTTTTTGTTCTCGGAGGAAACGTGTGCATATTACTTGCCACATACAATATGGGGATTGAAAAACTACTGTGAATTTTCTGATTCTGAGAAAAGCTGTCAATTGATAAGTAATCTTGTTAGGACAGATCTTTTAAAAATCATCATTATTGCTGCTCTTTAAGCTACACAGACCTGGCCAATAGTGGTCATCAATACAAGAAGAGATAGCACCAGCCAGACACACTGAGCCTGGGTTCATCACGAGCCTGAGCCCTTCATAGTCTCAGTTTACTATAGTTTAGTGTTGATTCTGCAGTTTCTTGCTGAGGCAGTCAAATCCTGTAAATAACATTTTCTTAAATTGCTCTGCAAATTTGAAATGACTCTTGAGGTCTTGAAGGTTTTTGTGAAAGCTAAGCCATTCTTCATGGATTCGTGTTCTCCATAAATTGGGCTGCAGCTCAAGAGGGCTCTTCATTAGTGCCTCAATCACACATTTTTCAAGTGTGATGTTTTCAATGCAAATGCCATGGATTCAAAGAGTTGTGCTTGCTTAAGTTAGAGCAAAACTCTTCAGTGACATCACTGAAAATACGTAGTCTCAAACAGGCAGGCCCTGCTGGAAGGCTCTGTGCTCTCCAGGTGTGAGAGGTGTTTCTGTCCTTGGGCACCCTGATGGACTGAACCCTGCCAGGTTTTCCCAGGCACTACCCAGAATCACGCAGGCAGCTCCCACAGAGAGCTTGTGCCATGAGCACCAGCAGTTTCCTTTTTCAGAGGCATGAGGTGTTGTAGCATGCCACTCCTTTAGGACAATAATTCCCCAAAGAGGTATTCTGTGTGTGTATGTGTGCACAGCTGTAAAGCTGGACACGTGTGAGCTTCATCCCTCCTAGCCACGTTCTGCAGCCCTGGTGCTCTCCTGGTGATGTTCCTCGAACAGAGAACCCTTGCTCTCCCCTGATGAGCTGTCAGGGAATCTGCTCTCAGTATGGTTTTGGTTGCCAGGAAAACAACAATTTGATTCTCCCTTAGGCTTCAGCTGCCTGTTAAATTCAACTTGGACAGATAACACCACAGTTTGTAAAGGCATGTTAAAAAATTTGACATGTTATTTCCTACAAAAACAATCAAACCATCGATAGTCTTCTTGATGTAGATTTGAGACACTCATCAAAAAATTCTCAGAGCTGGTTTGATGCTGCAGGCAGATTTGCACAACTCTTTTGTTTGGTTCTGGTTTTGCATACAGAATCAAATCCAAGCAGCTGTGTCCTGCGACCTGGCAGCACACCAGGGCAGCCACAGACAGGCTTGGACACTGCTGCATGGTACTGACATCAACAGCTTTCGTCCCCTGTATTACCAAGGCATTGCAGTATTTGAGGAGGTGTGAATTATAGGTACTTTTACCAAAAAATTCTGTATTTCTCTTGGCTCTGGCACTGTATTGACAGATAATGCTGGGGAGGAGCTACTGCATTCCAAGGCTTGGAAATGAAGCACAAGGTTTAGTAGTGGCTGACTGTGTCACCATTAAATGTAGCTACTGTTCCACGTCAGGGTTGAAGAAGAGTGAATAACAAGCTCTCTTCAGGAGCAGACTGCTGTGGCTGCAACCCTGGGCAACAAGGTGTGAATGTAGAAGTACCATGACACAATTTCAAGAGATTGTTTTGTATTTCTGTGGCAAACAGAAATTTAATGTTGCAGTATTGTGTGGGGAAAATTTCAGATTTTACCAGCTGCTTTTGATCTTTCGTTTGACCTGCTGGCTGAAGTCAGATGTTAAGGGGCAGACACCAATGGGAATCTAACGTCAACCCAGAAACTTCTATGGCCTTCTCTGTCACGTATAAGAAAGTGACCCCAGCATGCTGGAGCTGCAGATGGCAACTTCTTTGCCCTTTTTCCTCCTTATAAAGGAGAGCTCCTCTATAAAGTAAAGCTGCTTTCCAGCAGAATGTAGTAGCAAGTGTTTGAAACATTTTGAAAATATACACATACTCACTTTGAAATTTCAGATCAAAATGACAAAAGTGAAATACATTGCATGTTACAGTGCTTTTTATCAGACAATAGTTTAACAACATTATCAGCTCAAAAGATTCAAATCAGTGACATGTCAGGGAATAAATTCTAGGGACTGAAGACTGTTGTGGTGATTGCTAACGCAGTGATGATTTCCTGTCTAAAGTCAAAGTGATCAATAACCCCAGTTAGAAAGAAAATGCTTTAGAGGAAAGAGAACTCATGTCAGAGGAACTCACTGAACTGTTTAAGTAATGATATTTTATAGATCCAACAAACAAGCTATTCCCAGTCCATTACACAACATCCCTCAGCTACAGGTGGGGTACAGCAGAAATTAATTTAGCTCAGTAATGTGTGTAGCTTGTAGAACCACTCACAGCATTACAGAATTATTTTGGCAACACTTCCCATTCCTGCCTGGCTCTCCACAGGGCAGTTCACAAAGGAGGATCACAGACTCACTGTCACCACATGGAGTGCTTTGGAAGTCCCCAGGAAGAATTCATCCTGTGTGGTTGGATGGAACCATAAAGTCATGTAGGTTGTAAAAGAACTTTGAGATCATCAAGTCCAACCATTCTGCCAGCACTGCCAAGGCCATCAGTAAACCCTGTCCCCAGGTGCCACATTCTCACCTCTTTTAAATCCCTCCAGGGATGGTGACTCCACCCCTGCCCTGGTTCCAATGCCTGACCACCATTCTAGTAGAGGAATTTTTCGTGGTATCCAATCTAAGCCTTCTCTGGTGCAACTCGAGGCTGTTTCCTCCTGTCCAGTCACTTGGGACAGGAGGCTGAGTCCAGGCAGACAATACCCACAGTGGTTCCCTCGTTCCCTGAGTGGGTCCCCATGTCACAGGAGGAGATGGGGTTGGTCAAGCAGGACCTTCTTTTCACAGACTCATGCTGGCAGGTGTTTCCCTTCTGCATCAGCTGTGATGGGAGGGTTTTATCCATCTCTGCAGATCGATATCTGTGTGAAATACAGTCGTAGATGAGCACCACCTCGGCCTGACTAAAGCCGACAATGTGAAATAGCCAGACAAATCTGTAGGTCAGCAAATGGTTAGAGCAAGGATGTCCTAGTCAGGGCTGATACTCAGACCATGGGACTCACTCTGCCAAGCCTGGTCTACCTGGGGCTGAGGGGGTCTGTCTGAAAAAGATGAGAATAAATGTCTTTGGTCTGGGACTTTCCAGATGAGTGAAGGGGCTTTAAACTAGGTTTAAAGTGGATTTGAGAAGATTTCTGTGTGTGCTTCTGTGCACTAGCCTGCTCAAAGTAGGGAGCACTAGCACTGAATTTCACTGACTGCTGCTGTGAATGATTCTCCTGCTTTTGCTTTAGCCAAGCATGTCTCTCATGCTTCAAAAATAGGGCATCTTGTTTTTTCCCTCTGATCTCATCTCACAGGTTCTTTTCTCACCATGCAAATATTGATCTGGAATCAGCATAGGCCTAGTCCTGCTCCCACAGATCTTGCAGAATAATTTAGAAGAAGTGCACTTAACAGTTGTTTTGACTACCTCATTCTTAATGTGAAGTAACAGTCCTTCTTAATGTGTGCTATCAAATCATTGGCTTTGCACAAAATGCTTTACCCCTATGGAGGGATATTAATCTATGCCCAGCACCTGAAACAGGATTTTAAATTTAAAAGCTGTATCCAGATCTCTATATTTAGCTCTTCCTGTTTCAGAGATATTCGACTTGAAAATCCCTATGCTACTATTTTATATAAATCCTATTTCAGGTATTTGCATTTCAAATTTGGTTGGACTTATGCAAAAGGCTCTGCATACTGTAAGGCAGCTTGGTTTGGAGGCAGAAGAGTAGAAATGCCTCCCACTGAAAAGTACCATCCAGTAGTTCAATGCGTGTTCCACAAAATGTGCAAGAGATGATCATGTCTCAGAGCAATGTTTTCCCCCTGTGACTAATGCCCCATGCCAGCCCCCAGCCATCCTTGCCAGTGAGGAACACTGTAATTCAGGCACGGAGCTATTCCCACAGATGGGGATGCCAAGAACACTTAGCAACCTATGATTCAGTCCAGCAGATTAAGATAATGCATTCTATCCATAAAGAAAAAATATGCTTTTAGTGTACTACTAACGTTTTTCTTTCTGAAAGGGAGGAAATTTTCTGCACAGGCTTCTCCTCTCCTCTAAGAGAAGTAGCTCTGCAAAGACAACAATTCCAAGTCCCTGCACCCAGCCCAGCCAGTCCTTGGGGTCAATGAACTCAGACCAAACCAATTCACTTCTTACTCCTGCATGAGCCACGGAGAGACCTCGGTTTAGCAAAGAGTGCTCACCCATTCTGGATGCCATGCAGTCACCTTTCCTCAGGGCTCCCTGGGGCCAGCGCTGGCCATGGGTCAGGGCAGTGTCCGAGGGTCAGGGCAGTGTCTGTGCTCTGGCTGTGGGTCAGGGCAGTGTCTGTGCTCTGGCCGTGGGTCAGGGCAGTGTCTCTGCTCCGGCCGAGGGTCAGGGCAGTGTCTGTGCTCCGGCCATGGGTCAGGGTCAGGGCAGTGTCCATGCTCCGGCCATGGGTCAGGGCAGTGTCCATGCTCCGGCCATGGGTCAGGGCAGTGTCTGTGCTCTGGCCGTGGGTCAGGGTCAGGGCAGTGTCTGTGCTCCGGCCATGGGTCAGGGCAGTGTCCATGCTCCGGCCATGGGTCAGGGCAGTGTCTGTGCTCTGGCCGTGGGTCAGGGTCAGGGCAGTGTCCATGCTCCGGCCATGGGTCAGGGCAGTGTC